>JAHRHZ010000016.1:58962027-59010957 GCA_024137785.1 Ginglymostoma cirratum | reverse complement strand
CTCCCTGCCCATTCATGTATCTGTCTAGATACATCTTAAATGACGCTATCATGCCTGCCTCTACCACCTTCGCTGGCAACGGGTTCCGGGCACCCACCACCCTCTGCGTAAAGAACTTTGCACGCATATCTCCCTTAAACTATTTCCCACTGACCTTGAAATCGTGACCCCGAGTAATTGTGTCCCCAACTCTGGGAAAAAGCTTCTTGCTATCCACTCTGTCGATACCTCTCATGATTTTATAGACCTCAATCAGGTCCCCCGTCAACCTTCATCTTTCTAATGTAAATAACCCTAATCTACTCAACATCTCTTCATAGCTAGCGCCCTCCATAACAGGCAACATCCTGGTGAACCTCCTCTGCACCGTCTCCAAAGCATCCACATTCTTTTGGTAACGTGGTGACCAGAACTGTACGCAGTATTCCAAATGTGGTCGAACCAAAGTCCAACTGTAACATGACCTGCTAACTCTTGTACTCAATACCCTGTCCGATGAATGAAAGCATGCCGTATGCTTTCTTGGCCACTCTATCGACCTGCGTTGCCACCTTCAGGGTACAATGGACACGAACACCCAGATCTCACTGTGCATCAATTTTCTCCAGGGCTTTTCCATTTACTGTATAGTTCGCTCTTGAATTGGATCTTCCAAAATGCATCACCTTGCATTTGCCTGGATTGAACTCCATCTGCCATTTCTCCGCCCAACTCTCCAATCTATCTATATTCTGCTGCATTCTCCGACAGTCCCCTTCACTATCTGCTGCTCCACCAATCTTAGTGTCATCTGTAAACTTACTAATCAGACCATCTATGCCTTCCTCCAGAACATTTATGTATATCACAAACACCAGTGGTCCCAACACGGATCCCTGTGGAACACCACTGTTCAAAGTTCTCCATTTTGAGAAACTCCCCTTCCACTACAACTCTCTGTCTCCTGTTGTCCAGCCAGTTCTCTATCCATCTAGCTAGTACACCCTGGACCCCATGCAACTTCACTTTCTCCATCAGCCTACCATGGGGAACCTTATCAAATGTCTTACTGAAGTCCATGTATATGACATCTACAGCTCTTCCCTCATCTCTCAACTTTGTCACTTCCTCAAAGAATTCGATCAAGTTGGTAAGACATGACCTTCCCTGCACAAAACCATGCTGCCTGTCACTAATAAGCCCATTTTCTTCCAAATGTGAATAGATCCTATCCCTCAGTATCTTCTCCAGCAGCTTCCCCACTACTGACATCAGGCTCACCAGTCTATAATTACCTGGATTGTCCTTGCTACCCTTCTTAAACAAGGGCACAACATTAGCAATTCTCCAGTCCTCCGGGACCTCATCCGTGCTCAAGGATGCTGCAAAGATATCTGTTAAGGCCCCAACTATTTCCTCTCTCACTTCCCTCAGTAACCTGGCATAGATCCCATCCAGACCTGGGGACTCGTCCACCCTAATGCCTTTTAGAATACCCAACACTTCCCCCCTTCTTATGTCAACTTGACCTAGAATAATCAAACATCTATCCCTAACTGCAACATCCATCATGTCCTTCTCCTCAGTGAATACCGATGCAAAGTACTCATTAAGAATCTCACTCATTTTCTCTGACTTCTCGCATAACTTCCCTCCTTTGTCCTTGAGTGGGCCAACCCTTTCTCTCGTTACCCTCTTGCGCCTTATGTACAAATAAAAGGCTTTGGGATTTTCCTTAACCCTGTTTGCTAAAAATATTTCATGACCCCTTTTAGCCCTCTTAATTCCTCGTTTCAGATTGGTCCTACTTTCCCGATATTCTTCCAAACCTTCATCTGTTTTCAGTCACCTAGACCTTATGTATGCTTCCTTTTTCTTCTTTGCTAGTCTCACAATTTCACCTGTCATCCATGGTTCCCAAATCTTGCCCTTTCTATCCTTCATTTTCACAGGGACATGTCTGTCCTGCACTCTAATCAACCTCTCTTTAAAAACCTCCCACATATCAAATGTGGATTTACCCTCAAACAGCTGCTCCCAATCCACATTCCCCAACTCCTGCCAAATTTTGCTATCGTTGGCCTTCCCCCAGTTTAGCAGTCTTCCTTTAGAGCCACTCTCGTCTTTGTCCATCAGTATTCGAAAACTTACGGAATTGTGATCACTATTCCCAAAGTAATCCCCTACTGAAACTTCAACCACCTGGCCGGGCTCCTTCTCCAACACCAGGTCCAGTATGGCCCCTTCCCGAGTTGGACTATTTGCATACTGCTCTTGAAAACACTCCTGGATGCTCCTTACAAATTCTGCTCCATCTCAACCTCTAACACTAAGTGAATCCCAGTCAATGTCAGGAAAATTAAAATCTCCCATCACCACTACCATGTTGCTCCTACATCTTTCCATAATCCGTCAACATATTTGTACCTCTATCTCACGCTCGCTGTTGGGAGGCCTGTAGTACAGTCCCAACATTGTTACCGCATCCTTCTTATTTCTGAGCTCTGCCCATATTGCCTCACTGCTCGAGTCCTCCATAGTGCCCTCCTTCAGCACAGCTGTGATATCCTCTTTGACCAGTAATGCAACTCCTCCACCCCTTTTACCTCCCTCTCTATCCTGCCTGAAGCATTTATATCCTGGGATATTTAGTTGCCAATCTTGTCCTTCCCTCAACCAAGTCTCAGTAATAGCAATAACATCATACTCCCAAGCACTAATCCAAGCCCTAAGTTCATCTTTGATGAAAGCTTTCTGGAAGTCTCATTCTTCTCTTCCCAATAGTAATTTGAGAGGTCAGCTCCTCAAAGAGACAGCTCGATCTTCCCCTGCTGACAGTGTGTTATTTCCGAGTGACGAGCTAGTTTTCTTACAGGTGCTTCTGAATTTGTAGCTCATAATCGATTCTGTTGTTGCATGTCCTAAGCCTTCTCCACGTAATGATTTGTCCCCTGCATTCCTTGTTGGAAATCATTGTGACTGATTTAAAAGTATGGTCATTGTTTTGGAGTTCTACAAGTATAAATATGATGGGGTGAGATTTTAATTCATTCAAAATTATTTGTTTCCATAGGTTTGACATTGGTTTAACAGCCTCTTTATGTTTTAACTGGGAAGATAGGTCAGAAGACTTTATCAGTCAAGGCATTGAGTACAGGAGTTGGGGTGTTATGTTACAGTTGTATAAATCGTTGGTGAGGCTGCACTGGAAGTTTTGTGTACAGTTTTGGTCACACTATTATGGGAATGACAGAGTTAAGCTGGAAATTGTGCAAAGAAGATTAATAAGGATTTTGCTAGGACTAATTGGCCTGAGTTACAGGGAGACGTTGCTCAGGATCGGACTTTATTCCTTGGAATGTAGGAGAATTTGGTTGGGGGGCTGACCGTATTGAGGTGCATAAAATCATGAGGGGCATAGACAGGATGAATGCATATGGTCTTTTTCCCAGCAATAGAGAATTGAAAACTGGAGGGCATAGGTTTAAGGTGAGAAACGAAAGATTTAAGAAGGACCTGAGGGGCAATTTCTTCATGCAGAGAGCGGTGTATGTATGGAATGAGCTGCCAGAGGAAATGGTTGAGGCAGGTACAATAGCAACATTTAAAAAGCATTTGATGGGTACATGGATGGGAAGGCTTTAGGGGGATACGGACGAAATGTGGGCAATGGGAATTAACTGAGTGGGCACTATGGTCAGCATGGACCAGTTTGGGCCAAAGGGCCTGTTTGCATGCTGTACTACTCTGTGACTCTATTACTCTAAGAGTAATTTTGATCAAAAGCGTGTCAGCAAAATTAAGAAACCTGTAGAGGAGCACAGGTGTGGAAGGGAATTACCACACAATAGGAGCTGCCAGTAATGGGAAATTAAAGTCCTCAGCTCAGCAGCCAGTTAGCAAATAATACCCAACTTTGCGTTTTGCAAGTATAAATTCTGATCCTGAAAGCTTGAAAAGATCTAGGTAAGAAAGTGAAGGCGAAGAGAGAGAATGTTGAGAATGTTCTTAATGCACAGGGACTTTAAGGATTCTTAATTCAGTTGCCATTTCCACACACCACCGTCTGGCCAACATCTGTGTGTCAGGCTTGCTGCAATGCTCCAGCACAGCTCAGCACAAGCTGGAAGAACAGCACCTCATTTTCCACTTGGGAACTCTCAGCCTTCTGGACTCAATATCAAGTTCAAAAATTTTAGGGCTTGAGGTGCTTTCACATGGACATACCCAAACCCTACATACTAGGCCTTATTGTCACATAGTCTGCCATCACACACCACCCATCGTTAACCACTAATTGTCGGCTATTGGCTATTCATTCTCTGAGGCAGATGGCTATACACTCCTTTGTCTGTCCATCTGTTTATCTCTCTCTTTGGGCTCTATCTCCACCTATCATTTATTCTGAACCCTCTCTCCATACCCTTTCTTCTACCTAAAAACAAACTTTTCCTAGCTCCCATCAGTTCTGAAGAAGGGTCACTGAACCCAAAACATTAACTGATTTATCTCCACAGATGCTTCCAGACCAGCTGAACCTTTCCAGCAATTAATGACTTTGGCTCTTCATTCAGTTCTGAGCAGAGGATGGTAGCTTTCAGAGTAGAACCTTGGAATGCCTGATGCTGTTTTATTCCCCATTTTTCCCTCCATCAGTGCTCCAAACTGCAGACTGTACTATCCACAGGATGGGTTGCTTCAACCCACCAAGTAGTCTGTTCTCAAGTGTTATTTGAGGGATAAACACATGCTAGGTTACTGGGTAGAACTCTCTGCCCTGTTTCAAATAGTGCAATGGGATTTTTCCTGGCACCTCAAACGGAATATAAGACCTCGGTTTTACCTGAAATATATCATCTCTAGCTGTGTGACACTCCCTCAGCACTGCATTGAATTGTTGGACTAAATTGTGCACTCAGGTTTTGTGATGCAGATCATCTTTCATAGTCTCAGAACATCCTACAACATCACTTTACTGCTAAGGAAATGCCTTCAAATTGTCATCAATGTTGGAATAGGAAACATAGCACCTAATTTGTGCTCAATTGGGTTTCACAAGCAGTACTGAGATACAAACCAGTTAATCTATTTCTTTGAGGTTCATTAAGGAATAACTATTGATCCATGAGTAATGATCTGAAAGCATATATTAGAGTGCATTAGTGTATTCATTATTCATTAGATAGCATTCATTTGACCAATTTGACTGATAACTAATCTGTGCTATCAACATTGCAAGTGACCAGGAATGGGAATCTAGTTAAAGAAAGGAGTGGTAGCACCCTTAATCACAGATGCTTCAGTGTAATAGAGATTATCTTGATCCAGGAAGATTAAATATAGAAACAGTTGGATGGAGATAGGGAACAGTAGGCAGAAAGGAGTCAGTTTTTGGAGTGATCTATAGGCACCCAAGCATAAAACATGACATAGGAAGAAGTAGTGTCCAGGAGTGTGTAAATTAGGTGGATTAGACATGGGGGATGAACAGTTACAGGGAAAAGGTAGGGAGATGGGTCTGGGTGGGGTGTTCTTTGGAGGGGCTGGTGTGGACTTGTTGGGCCGAATGGACTGTTTCCACACTGTAGGGATTGTATGATTCTCTGAAGCATACAAGAAGAAACCAAGTGTTTGTGATAAAGGCATGGAAATAATTATTAGGAATTTGAATACACATATAAACTGTAAAAATCAGATTGGTAATAACAGCCTCATTGAGTTCATAGGATGCTGTCAAGACAGATTTTTCTTTGGACCAGCACGCTCTGGAACCATCCAGACAGCATGTTTGTACTGAACTTGGTATTTTGTAATGTGTCAGGATTAATTAATTGCTCGTCTAGGAAGTAGTGTTCATAATATGATGGAATTTTACGTTTCATCAAATCCCTACACTGTGGAAGAAGTCCATTTGACCCATCGAGTTCATGCCAACCCTCCATAGAACATTCCACACAGACCCACCTCCTTACCCTATCTGTGCATTTCCCATGGCTAAACCATCAAACCCCTGAACACGATGGGCAATCCACCTAATTGCCACATCTTTGGATTGTGCCAGGAAACCGAGCATCTGGAGGGTGCTTCACACAGACACAGGGAGAATGTGCAAACTCCACACAGGCAGTCGCCTGAGGGTGGAATCAAACCTGGATGCCTGCTGCTATGAGCCAGCCGTGATAACCACTAAGCTACCATGCCACCCCTGTTTGCAAGGGAGAAGTGAGCATTTAAAATGAGCATGTTAAACTTCAAAAAAGGACAACTATTTGAAGATGGAAGCTGAACCAGCTAAAGTGAACCAGGATTAGGAGAACCAAGTTAGGAGATAGGTCAGTAAAGAAACATTCGCAGACAGTTAAAGGGATGTTTCAAAATACTGAGAATAAGTATATTCTGACTATAAAGAAAAATCCCAAGGGGAGTACCCACTATCTATTGTTAACTAAGAAAGTTAAGGAGAAGACTAAATAAAGGTAAAAGGATATAATTACTCAAAGCTGAGTGGAAGGTCAGATGACAGGTCAGAATACAAAGAACGGCAGAAAATGACTGGATGGGTGGGCAAGCCAAATAAATCAGACTATGAGAGGAAGCTAGCTAGAAATATAAAATCAGATAGCAAGAGTTTCTATAGGTATCTGAAAAGGAAAGTAAGTAAGTAAAGTGAGAATAGGTTTTCCAGAGAGTGAGAATTGGGAGTTAATGCCAGATAATAGTAAATGTAAACTAGCAGCAGTGTGTACTATCTACAAGACACACTGCAGAAGTTCAACAAAGATTCTTACATACCACTTTCCAAAGGGGAGGGGAAGCAGATACATGGGAACACCACCACATGCAAGTTTCTCTCCAATCCAGATATTAGCCTGGTAGAGACCTTTCTTAACTGCTTCCAATGCATTCATGTCCTTCCTCAAATAAGGAGACTAATAATGTAAAACAAAACCTGAAAGAATTGTGGATGCTGTAAATCAGAAACAAAAACAGAAATTGCTGGATAAGCTCAGCAGATCTGGCAATATCTGTGGTGAGAAATCAAAGTTAATGTTTCGGGCTGAGTGACCCTTTTTCAGAATCAGACTAATAGTGTACACTGTATTCCAAATGTGGTCAACGTCAGACTCAGTTTTTGCTGATTTGTTTGGGGGAAATTAACAGGATGGAAGCTATCCTATTGGAATGTCTGAATTTGAGTGAGTGAGCAACATGTGGGTTACAAAAAAGCAGAAAGCACTGGAGAAACTGAGAAGGACTGGCAGCATCTGTCGAAAGAGTTCCAGGTGTGAGGAAGAGTCATACAGGTCTCGAAATGTTAATTTTGTCCCTCTCTCCACAGATGCTGCCTGACCCGCTCAGTTTCTCCAGAACTTTTTGCTTTGTTTTTAATTTTAGACCTCCAACATCTGTGATACATTGGTTTTATTTCACTGATTCTGAACCCCAACAAAATGGTTACAATTCTCAGCAGCTGTGGACATAGCTGTTTTCTGTGATAGAGATGGAGCCCTGTTCCAGCAGAGGGAGGCTCATATGCCAATCTGAGTCTGATTATCGCCTTGAGCTTCAGATCAAAGATGCAGCAGCAACATCTCGGAACTAAACCTGCAGGTCCAGTTTCTAGATCTCTCCACACCACCTACCCCCGCCACACATCTAAATAAAAAAAATCGAGTCAGACATTTATCCCGTGGGAGAATTTGGAACGTGGAACATGTGCCCAACTGAGATGCTCCAGCCAACATCCCTCTCCCCTGGAGCATGTGGCTTAAAAGAAAATCATAGGGAAGGTGTTGCTTATTGATCAGGAGATGTGTGTGCGTGTGGTGTGTGCGTTCTGAAGCTCCGAGCAGAGAATTGCTTCTGGGATAATTACAGGAGAAGCATTGAGTTCTTGTATTCATTTTCCCTCATTTGGGGGAACACTAGCTGTGTCTCTGCTGTTTTCCTTTACCTTCGGTGTCCTGGTTTCGTGAGACCACATCCATCCGCGATGAACTTTGCAAGTTCTATTTCTGGGCATATGAGCTCCATACGTAAATATAGATAGATACACAATCCGGGCATATTCCTCATTAAAAACAGAGTCATCAGTAATAATCTGCAATAGGAAAATTCTGCAGCAGTGCAGGTGCTGTGAAGGCACTGAATGCATTAGACGCCTCTGTCTGTGTGTGTGTTGTTTTAAGTATATTTTAATTCTGGGGAGGGGAGCTGTATTTAAAAGTCTACAAAGCCATTCGCACGGTGCAGAGTTAATCGGATCCCAGCCAGAAACTTCTGAACGTGCGTGACGTGGTCCCTGGCAGCAGATGGAAGGAGGAGATTTCTCTCTCTCTCACTCTCTGAGAACCCAAACTCTGCACCGAGAGAGGGAGAAATCAGTCCCAGGTTCTCCCGCACACAGATACCCCCTACCCCCCTCTCTTCCCCGGCTTTGAGTGATTCTCCCTGGGACTGCACTCAGCAGGGTCTCTCCTGACGGCTGCTTAACCGAGGAGGATGAAGCTGGGCGATTGAATGAACGGGACTAACCTTCTCCAATTCCGAATCGCTGGCTCTTTCGCATTGACGGACGCTCAGATTTCACAGATGGAAGTGTCGGAATTTCTGTCCCTCACACACAGCGGAGAAATCTGTGTGTCTATGTGTGTGCCTCTGAGTGAGTAATAATGCAGTCTGCCTTCCTTTCTGAATCTTTGTCCGGCAGAGAGAGAGAAAAGCTTTGGAAATAACTCGGACCCGCTGGCCTCGGTTGGTCATGACTTTTTGAGGTTGTTGGCTTTTGAGATCACACCTTCAAGGTCGATTTCAGCAAGGATTTCCTCTCCTTTTGGATGTTGGAGTTATTTGGAAGTGGGATTCTCGGATTCGTTTCTCTCTCGCGTTTGAATGAACAAGAAAGCAGGGCACATTTGAGTTTTGCCAGCCCTCAGCCGGGCTGGAGTGGCTTGAAAAGATGCAGAGCCGTGTTCTGGTGCTGAGCGCGTTGGCACTGAGTTGCCTGTGCCCACGGAGTGCAGGGGAGAGCCGCAGGAAGGAGCTCTGTAAGGGTCGCTGTGCCTGCGAGGAGAGGGACAGCGTGTTGAATGTGAACTGTGAGGCGAGGGGCTTCACCAGGGTAAGCGGCCTGCAACCTCCCCAGCACCGGCTCTACCAGCTCTTTCTGAACGGGAACTCTCTCACCAAGCTCCCGGCTAACTGTTTCTCTAATTTCAGCCAAGCTGTGACCCTGCATCTGGGCAGCAATGGGCTGCAGGAGATCCGCAATGGAGCTTTCCAGGGTCTGGCTTTGCTCAAGAGCTTACACCTGGACAATAACCGCCTGGAGGTGCTGAGGGAGGATACCTTCCTGGGGTTAGTCAGCCTGGAATACCTGCAGGCGGATTACAACTACATCAGCAGCATTGAACCCGGGGCTTTTAACCGCTTGCACAAACTCAAGATCTTGATCCTCAATGATAACCTGCTCCCCAGTCTGCCTGGTAACATCTTCCGCTTTGTGCTGCTCACCCACCTGGATCTGAGAGGCAACAGGCTGCGAAGGCTGCCCTTCAGCGGGGTCCTGGAGCACATCGGGGGCATTGCCGAGATTCAGCTGGAGGAGAACCCCTGGAACTGTAGCTGTGAGCTGCTGCCCTTGAAAGCTTGGCTGGACTCCAGCTCCCTGCAAGGAGGGGAGCTGGCCTGCGAGAGTCCATTCCGGCTCCACGGCCGCCTCCTAGCCCAGCTCAGCCGCCAGGATATCTGCCCCCGACGGGGCAACAGCGGAGATTCCGGATTGAGGATCCAACGGCCGTCCAGGGGTCAACCGCAACCTCTGGCTACGGCGGCTCAGCCCGGCTCCAGGGGAGGGCGAACCTCCTCAGGGGGTAAGGGGAGGCTAGCCGTGACTCCGGCCCCTGACCCCCGACAGATGAGGGGCTCCCAGAGCCGCTTGGCAGGGCAGCCCGATTGCCCCGGGCTCTGCTGGTGCAGCGTGCAGAATTCAGATAGCGCCTTGCATGTGCATTGCCACGAGAGGAGGATTGGCAATATGACCGAGCTGCAGCCCAAACCTTCCAACCCTAAGAAGCTGTACCTAACCGGGAACCTGCTGCATATTGTCCAGGTGCACGACCTGGCTGACTACAGGAGCTTGGAGTTGCTGCATTTGGGTAACAACCGCATCTCAGTCATCCAGGAGGGCGCTTTTCGTAACCTGAGCAATCTGCGGCGCCTCTACCTGAACGGGAACCACATTGAGAGGCTGTCCCCGGCTATTTTCGTGGGTTTGCAGAAGCTACAACATCTCTACCTGGAGTCCAACGTGATCAAAGAGATCCTGCAGTACACCTTCCACTCTCTGGCCAAGCTCAGCTTGCTACACCTCAACAACAACTTGCTGCGTTCACTACCCGCCAATGTGTTCGTGGGAACTAACCTGAGCCGCCTGAACCTCCGCAATAACCATTTCTCACAGCTGCCAGCCCGGGGCCTCCTGGACCAGCTGCCCGCCACTGTCCACCTGGACCTGAGGGAGAACCCCTGGCATTGCGGATGCCCCATTCTCGCCCTCAAGAACTGGATGGAGCGGGCAGGGGGCGGCGTACTGACCAGCGAGCTGTCCTGCGAATCACCGGCCAAGTACGCGGGCAGGGCGCTGCGCTCGCTGCGCGCCGAGGAAATCTGCTCAGAACATTCGGATCTTAGTGCCACCTCTTTCACCAGGACGGCCAAGCCGAAGCTGCTGGACAGTGAGGTTGGCACTGCCAGTCCGGAGGTGGCTCAGGCCAGTGCTGTGCCCCTCTCGGTGCTCATCCTGGGTTTGCTGGTGGTCTTCATCCTGAGCGTGTGTTTTGGGGCGGGTCTATTCGTTTTTGTGTTGAAGAGGCGCAAGACGACTCAGAGTGGGCACGGAGGTGCCAGCAGTAACTTGGACCTGAATTCCTACCAGCTGCAATACCCTCCCTACAGCGGAGAAGCGGCAGACAAGGCAGAAGCTCATGTCTACAATTACATCTCACACCCTTTGGGTCAGATGTGCAAGAACCCCATCTATGTTCAAAGGGAGGGCGAGCAAGTCGCTTATTACCGGGACCTGGAAGGGAAGAAGTCACCCACAGTGGCCCCCACTTACTCCATCAGCACGGTGGAGCTCCTGGAACACCGACCCCCTCCCACCCCCTCCGAGGTCCTGTACCAGAACCTGGCCGAACGGCCCAAGGCACTGCCCGGAGACCACTACAGCTTCTGCACTTTACCCAAGCGCCCGTTCGGCCCGGCCCAGGATAGCAGGCACAAGCAGCACGACAGGCTCAACAAAACGGTGCTGTACGGCACGCCGAGGAAACAGCTCCGGGAGGCACCGAGAGGCGACAGCCTGTGTCTCCGAGGGAAGTTTCAGGCTGAACCAGACTACCTCGAGATGTTAGAGAGACAGACTGCCATCAGCCAGCTGTAGAATTAAACAGAAGAGAGAGGCAGATTAACCACTAAAAAAGGACACCCAGTACGGAAAGGTTGACTCTAAACCTGACTTATTCCACAGTGACTTCTGACTAAAGTTTGTTGATTTCACCAAATCCCGATTTTCCCAAAATCCTACTGATTTCTCGATTTTACAAAGGAAGATTTTTGGGTTTCTTTTTTCCGTATGATTACTGACCACCACATTCACTGCTGAGTTGGTTCTATCAATCTACGAATACAAAGCAATTCCTCAATTTCTGCTTTTCGATTTCTTCACCGATGTTTGATCATATTGAATAAGTTTGGCATTTATTGCAATTTCCAAAGACCATTCTCTCCCGCCCTACATAGTGAGCTATATATCTGCAGCATATATGGCGGAGAACGTTAATTACAAAACGCATCTTGGTCTGAACATTTACTCATTTTGTTTGACGCTTTTGGTGGTAAAACTGCACTGCCACGTTTAGCAAACTGATAAATCTCCGGTGTTCCAGGGCGTTGTATCTTGGGAGCTCAAAGTTTTTATTCCCAAAATGGTTGTATCTGTATCACATTAAACACAACAAATGTAATTTCCATTTGTCTACTGGGTTGTGCATAAAGAAAGTTTTTTTTTTCTTGTAAATTGATCAGCCCTGCTTTATTTCAGAAATCGTCCGACTTTAGCATCAGAAGTTGCATTTGTATCGCAGTTTTTAGTTCGAGTATGAAATGACGGCTCAAAAGATGTCCAGGACTAACCTTTTGAATGATGGCTGTCAGCCCTGAGTAACAGTTTCTGGTTAATGCAGATTTGCAATCCTACAGCCATCAAGAGGCGTTAAATGCTGTTGTTTTTCGTATAACTCAATGGTGCACTCCATAAACCTTTGCTCCCTTTATTTGCCGCTAGAGAGCAGAAGGGCCCTACATCCTACCTGAGTGAAAAGATGACAGGCACAATAGCGGGCCGTGATTTAAAACAAAAGGTGACATGCTAGTGAGGCTGAATCATTGAAGGGAGCTTTGAATGATTAAGCTTGAAGGTAAGTTTTGTTAACTTATTTTTGTGTGATTCGATTTAAAATTGTTGGAGAGGTAATTTGCCTCTCAAGTACTCATGGCTGTGGTAGTGCAGTGTCTGTGTTACTGTAGAAATGATCTGGAGATGTTTTTCTTTAAGCCCATCATAACAGCCAGGTAATTAGGAACTAAATAACAAAGCAACGTACTGCTGATGTTGGGAAGTTGAAATACTAACTGTAAATGGCAAAAGTGTCTGGCACTGTCTGTAGAGAGAGTCATAAGTCACACACACCAGGTTATAGACCACATGGTTTATTTGAAATCACAAAGTTTAAAACAGCACCTGGTGTCATGTAGCTTCTGACTTTGTCCACCATCATCTAACACCGGTATCTCCACATCTGTAGAGAGAGAAAGAGTCAATGTTTCAGGCTCCTAATTCTTCCTCAGAATTGACTGAACATGGACAAGTAATGGGTTCTGTAATGGGACAAGTAAAGTCGACAGGGAGTGAGTAACAAAATAAAGGTCTGTGATAAAATGGAGAGCAGCATGGATAACATAAACTGAAACAAAGAACTGCTGATGCTGGAAATCTGAAACAAAAACAGAAATTGCTGGAGAAGCACAGGAGGTCTGGTAATATCTGTGGAGAGAAAACAAGGTGTAAAGCTGGATGAACACAGCAGACCAAGCAGCATCAGAGGAGCAGGAAAGCTGACGTTTCGGGTCAAGCACCTTCATAGAAGATGGATAAAGGAGAAGGCAGGTGGAGAGGAGACAGTCAGGTTAAAGAGGCGGGGTTGGAGCCAGTAAAGGTGAATGTAGGTGGGGAGTTATCCATCTTCTATCTGCCTCCCCCCTCTCCCTATTTATTCCAGAACCCCCTTCCCCTCCCCCATTCCTGAAGAAGGGTCTCGACCCGAAACGTCAGCTTTCCTGCTCCTCTGATGCTGCTTGGCCTGCTGTGTTCATCCAGCTCTACATCTTGTTATCTCAGATTCTCCAGCACGGCAGTTCCTACTATCTCTGTGGGAGAAAGTTAGGTTAGTGTTGAAAGTCAATTGACCCTTCTTTAGAATGTTAACTCGACTTTCTCTCCACAGATGCTACCAGACATTCTGAGATTCTCCAGCAATTTCTGTTTTTGTTTTAGGTCTCATGAAGGTTTCCTGGTACAAAAAACCAATGGGAGTGATAATGGCTGAAGTAATGGGACAAAGGTGCACACAGATAAGGTGTGAATGACTGAACTAAAGCTGCCCAAATGTAACCTGACAGATCAAAGAAAGAAATGCAGAAATCAAAATCAGGCAGCCTTAACCACAAGAATGACCCTGAGTTTTCTCAGCCTCATTTCAATCCTCTACTTTGCGCCTGATCTGCCCTTGACCTGCTGCACTGCTGCCGTGTAATTTAGTGTAGGCTTGAGGAGTAGCACATCATCCACCTGGCACTTTGCAGGCTTCTGGACTCAATCTTCAATTCAAACTTTCGAACTAAATCCCTGCTTTCATTTTTTTTTGCTGGTTCGGTTCTTCCCTTTTTATCCTTTATATCATTTGGACAGCTGGTAACCAGCCATTCACACTAGACAGTAGTTTTTTCCTTTATTACCCCTTACCATGGAATCTTTTATTATTTTAATCTGCCCTGTCCTCCAATCTATGTTATAATCAGACCAATTAGGTGCAGGAGGAGGCCATTCAGTCCTCTGAGCTGGCTCCAGCATTCAATAAGATCATGACTGATCTGATTCCTTCACAGCAGCCTTTCAACTCATTGATCTCTGCTGTAAAACCTTCAAGGGCTTTGTTTCCATTGCTTCTAGAAGAAGAGAGGTCCAAAGAGCCATGACTTTCTCAAGAGAAAAATAATCACAGACTTCCCCTTTTTGTTCCTTCTCTTCCTCACCCTCCCCTTCACTTGTTCAAATTTTATCACCTAATTTCTGATGAGAGCTGCTCTGCCTGAAATATTGATTCTATTTCACTCTCCACAGATCCTGTCTGACCTGCTGAGCATTACGACATTTTCCACTTCCCAAAAATAAATTTTATTAATTAAATAAAGTAGTGTTAGTGTCAGTATGAGTTACTAAATTATCATCATCCTTCAGGGAAGGAAATCTTTCATCCTTATCTATAAAAATAAATTTGCCAGCGTCCTAGCTAATGACAGGCTTCTCTCTCATTAGAGACATTTAGGGGCGTTTAATCTGAGGGTCACGACACCACAGGTGAGGGGGGAACGCTGAGAAGGAGAATCTGTCATTGTAACCTCAGCTATGGCAGGAATTGAGCCCACACAGTTGGCATCACTCTACAAGCTAGCTGTCAGCCAACTGAACTAACACCAAATCCAGATCCACAGCAATGTAGTCGATTCTCAACTGCCCTTTGAAATGGCCTTGCAAGCTACTCAAAAGGATTCAAGAAGTGGGCTTACTACTATCTTCTCAAGGATGTTGGGGATGGCTTTGTTGGCTTCGTCTGTGATGCCCACATCCAGTGAATCAAGAAAAGGCAACTGATCCCCATATACTTTTTGGATGTGTAACCTGTTTTTGCAGTAATCAAAATGCAAAATAGTTAACCAAAGACTCAGTACATTAAAATAAAGCATTTAAAGAACTGGCTATTTTACATAATTAATAATTTTCAATCATATTTCCAATCAGAGTGGTATTCCCAATGATAATGGTATTACTATTGCAGGACTAACAGTTATTTGCATTTATTATTAATTATTTGTGGCCATAATATTTAGTTAATATAGGATGTGTGGAGAAGATGTAAAACTTTTACCTGCTTAACTATTCCACACCTATCGTGTCGGGTATCCTCAATGAGAAGTTTATAATTGGAAGTGACCAGAATTAACAGTGTCAAACATTTAAAACAATAGAGTAAATATTAAAATAAGGTTGGCAAAGGCATTATAAATCAGAGATAACAAGGTCTGGAGCTGGATGAACACAGCAGGCCAAGCAGTATCATAGGAGCAGGAAAGCTTGACGTTTCGGGCCTAGACCCTTCATCAGAAAATAGACTCTTCATTCAGCCCCTCAAGCCTGCTCCACCATTCAATAGGATGATAGCTGATCTAGCTTTCCTCGCATTCACATTCATACATTTTCCCCATAACTCTTGATTCCTCTACTGGTTGAGAATTCATCTATCTCAATCTTAAATGTGCACAAAGACTGTGCCCCTACGGCTGTCCGTGGCAAGGGATTCCACCTTGACCTCATTAATCTTATCCGGTAATCATTGGGTTTCTCAGAGCAAAAACAACAACTTATGTTGTATTAAATTTTTTCAGTTGAAAACTAGTCAAAGTGTTTTGATTCGCAGAGAAGCACTATGGGATTTACTGGATGTTTTCTTGCAATTGTACCCAGTTTTTGAAGTATTTTAATATTGATACATTTGGATGGATTCTTTAATTTGCTGCATTTTACATACAAAAGATTTACCGGTTAATAAGAAAGATCTGCATTTGTAACAGTATTTCACAACATCAGTATGTTCCAAAATGCTTGACAGCTAATGAGAGACATTTGAATTGTCATCACTGTTGAAATGAAGGGTAAAGTGATATTACACAAAGAAGATACTTCTTTAGAGATTTAAATGCTTTATTGGTCACTTTTGCAGCTAGCTGAAATGAAAAATACTAAAAGGAGTTGTAGAGGTATAGAATGTGTTCTTCGTGTTTTGTAAATTATGTTTTTTTCTGCTTAGTTTGATTACTGTTTCTTGTTTATGCAATATTGACCAGCAGTGAAGCTAGGTAGGTTAATCAACTCTCTATCCCCAAACAGATAACCCTTAAACTGACCATTAGGAGTTGTGTAAGAGCAGCACAGATTGATTTTGCTCTCTGATTTTCTTTCCTGTGGGAAAATATGTTGCCTGCAGTTAAAATCTCCCCATTAACATTGAGGATGAAGCGTACCAGATAATAAGTCTGGAATCCCAAAATCTATGACCTCAATAACTTGCATTACCCTGCTGTCACTGTGAAGCATTGCCAATGTGATACATGACCAGAATTGGTCAAAAATCCTCATCCTGCCTCACGTTTTATTTTGGTGCAGAGTGGCTTTGAAAGAGTTTAAAAAAAATAACCTAAGGTGCGCGTATCTCCGCTGAACATCATTCCTGTTATTTACTGCACAAATCACTTGAGCAAATTCTACTCCTGGCTTTTGTCTAACTGTGTTCTGTGAGGTGCACATTGGAAATTTAGAGAGGGAGAAAGAGGCATCTCATTGTGTAAGTCTTATGGTCAGTCGAAAAACAATATAAAATAGACATGGAAGGCAGTATGTGGGGCGATGAGTTCCATGTCATGATGATTAGGCCTATTTGCATTATTGACACTGAGATTTAAGCTTGGCAACCAGCCAATGACCTGGCTAGTATATTGAATTCACGCTAATGAGAAATATAGATTAATGTATCAAAGATTAGGCCACTCTCCTCAAGTTTATAGTGGTGATGGAAGTGATTGAAATTCCCAAGGGATTGCACCGCAAACCTAGTTTTGAAAGAATGAGTGTTCGGTTGATAGATAGGTTTAAAGGTAAAATAGAATAATTGGTGGAACTGGCAGAGACTATTTATATTGTTGCTGCAGTAACACTTACTGACATTCCACATTTCTGTTGCGATAAAAAAAACTTATTGTAATGTCATGCTACAATTTATGATTGGTTATGAAAGAAATAATTGCAATTACTCAGAGGGTTGAAGAGCTTCCTCTGTGCTGTATGACTCTATGACTGTGTATAGTGTAATTCATAACTTCAGGATATCCCAAAGTGTTTTACAGCCTACCATGTTATTTTGAATTGCAGTGATTGTTACACTGGAGAAAAAATATGACAACTAATTACAGTCAAGAAGATACCATGAGCAGTGAAGTGATATTGGCTAGATCATTCTTTTGCAGCAGTATTAGGTTGTTTGAACGGGTAACTGTTGATCAATACATCCTCACTGTTCATCAGAATAGTTCTGTGTGATGATTAACATCTACTTGAGATTACAAATGGGGCTTCAGTGTCCCAGTAGGAAGGTGGCACTGCTCTGGACCAAATTTTATGGTCCTGTCCTGGACTGGACTTCAAACGATAAACCTCAAAGGCCCAAATGCTCAGCCAAGGGCGATGGCTTACTTAAAATAATGTGATGCTAGCAGTATTGAAATACTGCTTAGTGCCCTGCATTTTAATCAGGTTACTCATGAGGAAGCAAGTGTTAATTCAAGCCATGTTTACACTGGTCCTTCAATCTGAATTAAAAATCAAATAATTACAGCAAAGGAAACTTGCAGCAAGTTGGTCTGTGTTAATGCTGCAGGCTACAGATAATGGATTTAAGATGTTAATGCTGAAAGCTGGCTGCATAATTCAAAGAGCACAGCATCCAAATTAGAAAGACAACATAAAATCTGTTTGAGATTAAATTCAGTGAAGAGCTAGTAGGTCAGTTTCTTTTCTATTTGTTTCTTATAATGAGGTTGAGAAATTTTATTGTTTTATAATTTTGTGAACTATACTGCACATTGCTTTTGGTTGTCCTGTAGTTGTGAGAAGCTGAAGAAAGGATGCTACTCCCCTTTGAACCTCCAGAGGTCCAAAAAGGTAACAGGCAGGGGTGGTGTGGTGGCTCAGAGGACAGCATTGCTGCCTCACAGTACCAGAGACCCAGATTCAATTCCAGCCTTGGGCAATTGTCTGCATGGACTTTGCACGTTTTCCCTGTGTCTGATTGTGTTTCCTCCCACAGTCTGAAGATGCACAAGTTAGGCTGATTAGCCATGCAATAGTGTTCAGGGCTGGGGAGCTAGGTGAATTATCCATTGGGATTGGTGGGTTATAGTGTAGGGTTTTGGATCTGGGTGGGATGTTCTTCAGAAGGTTGGTGTGGACTCAATGGGCCAAATGGCCTGTTCCCATGCTGTAGGGATCCTAAGCAAAACACTGAGCATGCGTTATTGAGAAGTGGAAACAACCACTTCACATAAATACAAATTGTTCATATATGGTGTTAGATTTGAGTCAACGATAAGCTTTCAATTGAATATCCATCCATGCTATTGCTAAAATTGATTATTTCTATCTCTTTAATATCTTCAGATGTTAGATCTGTGTTTTTGTTTCAGTACTCCAATGCATTCTTGCCTGACTTCACACATCCTGTCCTCCATAAATTTGAGGCCACCTAAAACTCTGACTCGTAACAAAAATACTAAATGCGTTATTATTCATACCAATCTTCCTTCACTCATCAGTTTTGTTCTCTCTGACCTACATTTGCTCCCGGTTAATCAGGACATCAATTCTTAAATTCTCATCCTTGTTTTGAAATTAGCCTCACCGCTTTCGATCACTGTAAATTATTCCAGATTTGCCTGCACACTTCCACCTTCAGCCCCCAACAATTTAATTGCTCGTACCTTCAGCTGTTTTAATCTAGGCTCTGGAATGGGCTGCCTACACTGCACTGTTTCTTTTCTTCTTTTTCCCCCTTGAAAGCACATTTTAAAATGACCTCTTTGACCAACATTTCAGCCATCTCCTTAAATATTGCATGTGGCTCGTTGTCTTTTTTTTTAAGTTAATGCTCCTCTGAACGACCTTGTGATGTATTATAATGTCAAAGGTGCAACATGAATGCACATTTTTGTTACACTGAAAGGAGTAAACACAGGAAGTTTATAACTCAGGGATAACAAGGTGTGGAGCTGGATGAACACAGCAGGCCAAGCAGCGTCATAGGAGCAGGAAAGCTTGACGTTTCAGGCCTAGACCCTTCATGAGAAATCAGAAATCAGAAAAGGGTCTAGGCCCGAAACGTCAAGCTTTCCTGCTCCTATGATGCTGCTTGGCCTGCTGTGTTCATCCAGCTCCACACCTTGTTATCTCGGATTCTCCAGCATCTGCAGTACCTATTATCTCTGATACAAGTTTATAACTCATGCCATTTGATTTTTAAATTTAAAATCTCCATTAAATCTATCTATGAACGTGAGTACATAACTACAGTGTAGTTGCTGCAGAATTTCATAGAAGATAAGTTTTAAAAAAATCAAATTATGCTACATTCTGGCAGCTTACTGGTTGTATTAAACTATCAAGCACATCAGAGCATAAACTTAATGCCGAAGCGAGTGGGCAAAAATTTGCAGGTGGAATGAAATGTGAATCTTTGGCAGGAAGAATCGACAGGCTGAACATTATTAACATGGAGAAAACAGAAAGGAGAGATTTAAGAATCTTCATCCATGAATCACAAAAGGTGAACATCCAAGTTCAGCAGGTAACAGGGAAGGCAATAAATGTTAGTCTTCATTTCAAACGGAATGAAGTATTTCTGGGGAGGCTTGCTAAATCTATACAAGGCACTTGTAAATCTTCAACTAGAATGCTGTGAACAGTTTTGGTCTCCTTCTCTGGGTAAGGGGTACTGACATTTCAGGCAGCAAGGAAAGGCAAGGATCGTCTTAGGAGGAGAGGTTGAGTAAGTTGGGAGGTTGGGCCTGTTCTCAGTGGAATGTAGAAGAATAAGAGGCAATCTTATTGAAACACCCTTGATTCATAGGGAACTTTAAAAGCTAACTGCAGGGGAGGTGATGGCCTAGTGGTATTATCGCTAGACTATTTACCGAAAGGACCAGATAATGTTCTGGGGACCTGGGTTCAAATCCTGCCATGGCAGATGGGGGAATTTGAATTCAATAAATATCTGGAATTATTCATCTAATAATGACTGTGAATCCATTGTTGATTGTCATTAAAAAAAAAGCCTGGTTCTCTCATGTCCTTTAGGGAAGGAAACTGCCATCATTTCCTGGTCTGGCCTACATGTGACTCTAGACGCACAGCAATGTGGTTGACTCTTAACTGCCCTCTGGGCAATTAGAGATGGGCAATAAATGCTGCCTAAAACCAGTGACACCCTCATCCCATGAATGAGTAACAAAAAGAACGGTTTGCTTCCTCTTGGTAGAGCGTATCGAACTGGAGGGCATCATCTCAGAATAATGAGTTGCCCAATTAGGACAGTGATGTGGAGGAATTTCTTCTCTCAGCAAGTTGTGAATCTGTGGAGTTCTTTCCCACAGAGGACTGTTATACAGTCATAGCATCATACAACATGGAAATGGACCCTTCAGTCCAACCAGTCCATGCTGAACATAATCCCAAACTAAACTAGTTCCCATCTGCCTGCTCCTGGCCCATTATCCCTCCAAATCTTTTCTATTCATATATCCATCCAAATGTCTTTTAAACATTGTACCCACATCCACCACTTCATCAGAAAGTTCATTCCACGTGCGAACCACCCTCTGTGTAAAAAATTTGCCTCTTACCTCTTTTTAAGCTCTCTCTCCTCACACATAAAAATGTGCACCCTCGTCTTGAAATTCCCCATCTGATGGCAAAGACGACTACATCAATTCCATTACCTCTCATTATTTTGTAAACTTCTATCAGGTCACCTCTCAATCTCCTACGCTCCAGTGAAAAAAGTCTCAGCCTATCCAGCTTTTCCTCATAATTTAAACCTTCCATACCCGGCAACATCCTGGTAAAACTCTTCTGAACCCTATCCAGCTTGATAATATCCTTCCTATAACTGGGTGACCAGAACTGGATACAGTATTCCACAAGAGGCCTCGCCAATGTCCTGTACAACCTCAATGTAATGTCCCAACTCCTAGACTCAAAGGATTGAGCAATAAAGGCAAGTGTGCCAAATGCCTTTCTAACCACCCTGCCTATATGTGATGCAAACTTTAAAGAATTATGTACCTGCACCCCTGGGTCACTCTGTTCTACAACACTACCCAAGACCCTACCACTAATTGTATAAACCCTACTCTTGTTTGTTGTACCAAAATGCAATACCTCGCATCTATCCATATTGAACTCCATCTGCCATTTTTCAGCCCAACCGATCCATTTGACGAAGATCCCTTTGTAATCTTAGAAAACCTTCTTCACTATCTACCATGTCACCAATTTTGGTGCCGTCCCCAAACCTACTAACCTTGCCTTTTATATTCTCATCCAAATCATCTATATAAATGACAAACAAAAGAGGACACAGCCCAATCCCTGTTGAGGCTGGGTTATTAAGTATACTGAAGGCTGAGACATGCGGATTTTTGTCTGTGAGGGAATCAAATGTTATAGGGAAAAGGCAGGAAAACGGAATGGAGGATTATCAGATCAGCCATTATCTCATTGAATGGTGGAGCAGATCTGATGGGCTGAATGGCCAACTTCAGTTCCTCTGTCTTGTGGTCTTCCACCAGCGTAAAGAAGCTTGAATTAATGAAGTTTTGCTGTAGAATGAAGAGTGGTGCACACTGCAAGGAAACATCCGTTTAGATATTTTCTAATCAACTTGGTCAGATATGTTATTACATACCTCTGGAGCAGGTGGGACACTACCACAAGAAGCCAGATGTAAGTTTAAAGTTAGAACCAGGCCATTCAGGGCAACCAACATTTATTCACATAAATGGTGGTTGGACATTGAAATTAGTGCTGCACCCCTTAAAAAAACTGAGATTGGTGGATTGTTGTTTGGGAAGGGTTTCTTTGAAAGGTATTCGAAGTTTATGTAGCCAATTCAGGTAGCTGGGTGACATGTTGGCACAGTGGTCAGCACTGCCACATCACAGCGCCAGGGACCCGGGTTTGATTCCAGCCTCAGGTTGACTGTTTGTCTGGAGTTTGCATATTCTCCCTGCATCTGTGGGGATTTCCTCTGGGTGCTCTGGTTTCTTCCCACTGTCGGAGTTGTTGGTTGGTTCGCTGAGCTGACTGGTTTTCATGTAAACATTTCGTCTCCCTTCTGGGTGACATTGTCAGTGCTGTGTAGCCTCTGTTGAAGTGCTGTTTTTCTGTCATGCTCTGAATTTATATGGTCTGGTCTGTCATGCTGGGCAGCCTGGTTTCCAGTTTTGTACTGTTGTGGTATGTAGGTGGGGTCTATTTCAACATGTTTGTTAATTGGATCGGTGGTTGAAAACCAGACCTCCAGGAATCCTTGTGCTTGGCTTTGTCTCGATTGTCCTCGTACTGTAACTTCGTCCCAGTCAAATTGATGGCCTTCTATATCAGAGTGTATTGAAACGAGGGAGAGTTAGTCGTGCTGTTTTGCTGTGAGTTGGTGTTCATGTATCCTGGTGGTGAGTTTCCTGCTCATCTGTCCTATGTAGTGTTTCTTGTAGTTGCTGCATGGTATTTTTATATCACATTTGTCCTGCTCATTGTGGGAATAAGGTCTTTCGTCTTCGAGAGTAACTGGCAAAGTGTGGCAGTTGGTTTATGTGCTGTTCTTATCCCAAGAGACAGTGGGAGCCTTGTAGTCAGTTCTGATGTTTCTAACATAGGGTAGTGTGGTCAGTGTGTTGGGGTGTACAATGTCTTATTGGTGTTGTTGGTTTGCCAGGTATTGGCGGACAAAGCTGTCAGGGTAACCATTGTTTGCAAAGACTCTGTGTTCCTCTTCGTCTTTGCACAGCTCCGGGGTGAGTTATTGCTCATTTAAACAGAGTCTTGACACACCTCCCACAGGCCAAAGATGTGCAGGTTAGGTGGATTGGCCATAGTTAATGTGGGTTTACGGGAACTGAGTGGAATGTTCTTTGGAGTGTTGGTGCAGAATTGGTAGAGCAGACAGCCTCTACCTGCATTGTAGGATTTCCTTAAAAGATGGCACTACCATGCAAATCAGCTGTGGCTGAAGTAAATGGTGGAACAGGCTTGGGGAGTCAGTAGCCTCCTGTTCATGTGCTTATGAAAGTAGATAGATAGAATCAGATATTTTGAGTAATTAATGTGCCACTTTGCCGTTAGTGAATTTGAGATTGATTCCTGGTTTGAGGTGTCAACATATCGCGGTACATTTCCAAAATAGTGCATGAAAGTCTGAAATTAAGGTTCAACTTATTAAAGGGTCAATCCTTGTAGAGTTGTCCGTTGTGAACTACAGGATAGAATTGTCCATTCCCTGTTTTGATTGACAGTTCTTAGAAGCAAAATAACTCATCCAGAGGAAAACCCAGGAACAAAGAATTAAGCACTGGAAATTAATGCATTGGATGTACGAGAGCTCCATTTTGGAGTAAAATATGACTGGGACCTGTATGTCTCATGAGCCAATTTTACTCGTTTCTCCTGCAGAGTGCTTTTTGATACAAAAACTGATATGTGAACTTTGTGCAGGAGCTTATTGATGAAGCCATGAAGATAATTCCCCCTGCTCATCTCCAAAACAGTACAAAATCGTCTGAGAGAACAGAAGTGACCTTGGCTACATTTCATCCGAAAGACAGCACCGCCCCACACCCCCGCACCCCCCACCCCTACCAAACAAGGCAGCATTCCTTCAGCTGTACCAAATGCCAGCTTTAATGTTTGCACTGAGGCCTCTGAAGTTGCACTTGAACTCACAATCTTAGTTGTCAGGGTCTATTCTGAGGAAAATAACACATGCAGAACAGGCTGCATAGTGGGGTAAAAAAATTATAGATCATTGTCCCATTTTTAGTGCAACCCTAATAGATATTTTGCAAGAGAAAGTCATTTAGGTTACTGAGCCAGCTCTCTGAAAGAGCATTGCATTTTGTCGATTTGCCCTCACTTTATATCAACCTATTTTACAAATATTTCTCTGCTACCTTTTTAAAGATTGTTATGGATTCTGCTTCCAAACTTGGCTGGGAGGGAATTTAATGTCCTCATCAGTCTCTGCATTAAAATTGAATCATGCAGTTTGAAAGAAGGTCATTTGGCAAGCTGTATTGCTTAAAGATTTATCCAATTATTCTCACTGCCTCCTGCTCTTCCCCTCTACACCCACAGGTTTGTTTTCTTTCAAAGTCCAAATAAGATTGTGTCTTGAAAATCATGATTGAGTCTGCTTCCAGCCCCTTTTCAGTCAGAACATTTCTGTTCACCATAAGTCCCCTTTTCAACCTTTTGCTGGGAAGTAGGATTGAGTGTACAAGGGGCATTCAATTCCTCATTTTTTTCTCTGCTTGATGATGATATATCTATGCTTCCTGCTAACTGATTCACAGCCTACCCAGTGGTAATATCAGATTCACTTTGATGTTAAGTATGTAGGAATTGATAAAAAGGCTTACAGTCTAGGTATTGCTGAGAGGTAGAGAACAGATGTAATCTTGAAGTTCTGACGGGTGAGATCTTTCCCACATTTAGCCATTTTCACGGCAATGGTTTGTGCACTTATCAGACAAGGATGCCCTCAGGTTAGTAATGAGCTCTGTTGCTGAATATGTAAGTCAATTTGTATGCAAATTGGAACACAAGAAAATACCCACTCTAAGTACCAGCAAACACTCTCATGTCGAAATCTTAAGATTAACAATAATATGTGATCTGGCTTGTAAGTCAGACATTGGTAGGTTGGGAAACCCCTGCAAAGGATTCACTCTTTGTGCATCTTTTCCTTCATCTATCACTTTCCTTTGCTGTCTTCCCATGCGTTGGTTTTGTGCTTTTTGTGACTTTGGGATTTCCTAAAGCATCCAATCACCTATTACTAACTGTTGAAGCACAGTCACTGTCCTAGAAAATGTAGCATTCAGTTTACATGTAACAAAGTCCTGTTCCAACAATCACAGTTCATCTGATAGTTAAGGGATATATAAATGTTTGTCATTGTATTAGGTGAGCCCTGCTGCTTTCCACAAATAGGGCTGTGGTGTATTTTGTTTGACAGGGGAAAGGTGGCCTCCATTAAAAGGGCATTCAGAACTGTGTAATCCTTCTTCAACACTACACAAAAGTATCAAACTGACGTTTGAGCTCAAAGTCTTAATTTTTAAAGCAAGGTTAGAAACCTGACACTTGGAGGAACTCCAGGTTTCCATGCTTAGACTGAATCACACTGGAGTGGTTGGTCGGGAAGAGGATGAGCTTAGAACACAGCAGGAACTGCCTGCCTGGCTCCAGAAACAAAAGCAGACAGCAGCTAAATTGGTAACTGCCACAATCATGCTGAAGAGGCCAGGCAACAGCATACAGACTGGCCAAGAAAAATAACAAATGTGAGGAAGCAGTTTAGAATTCAGCAAAGAAGGACCAAGGGATTGATTATGAAGGGGGAAATAGAGTACCAAAGTAAGCTTGCAGGGAAGATAAAGACTGACGCTAAGAGGTTCCATAGGTACATGAAGTGAAAGAGATTGATAAAGACAAATGTAGGCCCCCTATGGACAGAAACAGGGGAATGAATAATCAGGGGACAAAGAAATGGCTGAACAACTGAATACTTTGGTTCGGTCCTCACAAAAGAGGACACAAATCAGATACTAGAATTGTTGGTGGATGCAAGATTTAGTGAGAGGGAAGAACTGAGGACGTTCAATATTAGTAAAGAAATGGTGCTGGGAAAATTGTTGGGGTCGAAGGCCAATAAATCCCCAGGGCCTGATAATCTACATCCCACAGTACTTAAGGAAGTAGCTCTAGAAATAATGGATACATTGGTGGTCATCTTCCAGGATTCTATAGATTCTATAGACTCTGGAACAGACCCTGCAGATTGGAGGGTGGCTAATGTCACTCCGGTATTCAAAAAGGGAGGTAGAGATAAAACAGGGAATTATAGACCAGTGAGCCTACCATCGGTAATGGAGAAAATTCTTGAATTCTTTGTCAAGGATTTTATAGCAGAGCATTTTGAAAATACCAGCAGGATCAGAAAGAGTCAGCATGGATTTATGAAAAGCAAATCATGCTTGATAAATCTGTTGAAATTCTATGAAAATGTAACAAGTAGAGTTGACAAAGGGTGCGAGTCAATGTAATAAATTTGGACTTTCAGAAAACACTTAACAGAGTCCTACATAAGAAATTATTGTGCAAGATTAAAGTGCATGGGATTGGGGGAAGTGTTTTGAAACGGGTAGGAAACTGGTTAGCAGAGAGGAAACAAAGAATATGAATTAATGCGTCCTTTTCATATTGGCAGGCAATAACGAGTGGGTGCCCCAGGGATTGGTGCTTGGACCCCAGCTATTCACAGTATATATTAATAATTTGGATGAGGGAACAAAATGTAACATCTCCAAGTTTGCAGATGATACCAAGTTGGGTGGGAGGGTGAACTGTGACGAGGATGCAGAGATCCTTCAGCATGATCTGAACAGGTTGGGTGCGTGGGCAGATCAGTGGCAGATGCAGTATAATTTGGATAAATGTGAGGTTACTCACTTCAGAAGCAAAAAACAAGAAGGCAGATTACTGCCTGAGTGGCTGTTAATCGGGAGAGAGAAGTGGGAGTCCTTGTGCACAAGATGCTGAAGGTAAGCATGCAGGTGCAGCAGGCGGTAAAGAAGGCAAATGGTACATTGGCCTTCATTGCAAGAGGTTCGAGTACAGGAGCAGGGATGTACTGTTGCAACTGTACAGGGCCTTGGTGAGACCACACCTAGAATATTGTATGCAGTTTTGGTCTCCTTTTCTGAGGAAGGATGGTCTTGCTCTCAAGGAAGTGCAGCGAAGGTTTACCCAGGCTGATTCTGGGGATGACAGGTCTGACGTATGAGGATAGATTGACTAGGTTGGGATTGTTTTCGCTGGAGATCAAATGAATGAGGGGGGTTCTCAAAGACACTTACAAAATTCTAACAGGGCTGGACAGGGTAGATGCAAGGAGGATGTTCCTGAAGGTGGGTGTGTCCAGAACAAGGAGTCACAGTCTGAGGATTCAGGGTAGACGATTTAGGACAGAGATGAGGAGACACTTCTTCACCCAAAGAGTGGTGAGCTTGTTGAATTCATTACCTCAGGAAGTAGATGATGCCAAAAACATTGAATGTATTCAATAGGTGACTAGATACAGCACTTGGGGTGAATGGGATTCAAGGTTATGAGGAGAAAGCAGGATTAGGCTATTGAGTTGGATGATCAGCCATGATCGTGAAGAATGACAGAGCAGGCTCAAAGGGCCAAATGGCCGTCTCCTGTTCCTTTCTTCTATGTTTCTATGTAATTCATGAAAGACCAGGAGGATAAAAAAGGCACAAGGTGGCCATGGAAACTGAAGCAATTTAAGAACAGAACTCAACACAACGGATTGATCCCTCCAGGTATCCAAAACTACAGATCAAAACATTCTTGCTTTTGTGGTGAGCCTGACAGATTTCTACTAATGTGCTTCAGACTGTTTGGCTTTGGGGAAAAGAAATGACAAACCCATTTCCATAATTGGCCCTTAAAAAATTTCATTAATGCCTTGTCTCCAAACTCCTTGCATGGCCAGTAGTTAGGGCCTGGAATACACTGGTTGGAAATGTGGTTGAGGCAGGTTTAACTGATGGAATTCACGAAGGAATTGGAAGAGTATTTCAATGGAAATACTGTGCAGGGATTTGGGGGGAAAGCTAGAGACTGGCACCAGGCAAAGAACCAGTGCAGGCACGATGGGCTAATGAAAACCAAAAGAACTGCGGATGCTGTAAATCATGAACAAAAACAGAAATTGCTGGAAAAACTCAGCACAGATGCTGCCAGACCTGCTGAACTTTTCCAGCAACTTCTGTTTTTGTTCATGATGGGCTGAATGGCCTTCTTATACACCGTAACAATTCTGTGATTCCGTGATTAGCCGGCATGTGGAACTGTCAATTGTCAGTGAGTGGAATTCTCCGTCAGGACCTTTACGCGTTGCAAATAGGATCCAGTGCCCCCATCCAGGAGCACAGTTATCAGCCCATTCCCAATTCCACCAACATTTGGAAACTCATCCCTACATCATGAAGTGCTCAGATGCTGGCCTCAAGAGATCTGAATGCTAAGTTACCATTGAGCCAAGCTACAACTAACACCTCAGCTCTCAATGAAAGTGTACAATTCATAATATCAGAAGTGTGTGGATGTCAACCTTTGATGCTCGTTGATGGATTTGACTCATCTTGCCTTGCACAGGTCATTTACAATTGACCCTTAGCTTTGCCATTGGACTTCTTAATATGGATATTGCCCTCAGGGGAAAAAAAGTGTTTAAACAGGAATGTTATGATGTTTTAGGTCTGATTCCATGAAGGATTCATATAGTTTTACTTTACATAAATTGACACAGATCAGAGAAGCATGTTGATTAAAAGTTCATGAATCTGTTTGACAGCAATAACAAAGTCAATTTTTACAGTGCCTTTAGTGAAACAGAGTTATCATGAAATGCATTGTGAAAGAATTATTAGAGAAAATGTGACACCATGTTAAATAAAGGGACCACAAATGTGGTCAAAGAGGCAAATTTAAAAGAATATCTTAAAGATGGAGAGAGAGGCAAGATGGAAAGGAATTTTGGATCTTAAGGATGAGTCAGCTGAAGGCACAGCTACCAATGGCAGAGTGATTAAAACAGAAGTTGCGCCAGAAGCTGGAATTGGTGGAGCGCAAAGAGTAATAGGCCAGAGAATGCTACAGGGAGGCCATGAAAGGGTTTCAGCTCAAGAATTGGAATTTTAAGTTAGAGATGTGACCTGACCAGAAGCCAAAGTGGATCAGTGAGGACAAGACTGATGAACAAAGAAGATATGAGGAAGGATATATTCAAGGGGTTTTCACATGATCTAAAGTTTATTCATATAAAATAATATAACCAGTTACAGTATTTTGCTAATGTTTCTTCCATAATCTGAATGTTCGGTGGCTCAGTGGTTAGAACTGCTGCTTCACGACTCCACGGACCTGGGTTCGCTTCTACCCTTGGGCGAATGTCTGTATGAAGCTTGCACATTCTCCCTGTGTCTGTGTGGGTTTCCTCTGAGTTCTCCAGTTTCCTCCCACAGTCTAAAGATGTGCAGGTTAGGTGGATTAGTCATGCTAAATTGTCTGTAGTGTCCAGGGGCATGTAGGCTAGGTGGGTTACCCATGGGAAGTTCAAGGTTACAGGGATGGAGTGGGTCTGGGTGGGATGCTCTTCAGAGGATCAGCATGGACTCAAATGGGCTGAATGGCCTGCTTTCACATAGTAGGGATTCTATGATTCTATGTTACTGACTGCTTGGATAAGTGTGATTCCACACAGTTTACAATGTCCATTGTTTGAATTGTCCTCTCAAAATATTGTGGCATGTTAGCATTCTAATTGCATGAGAGTGAAAAGCAGTTGAGACTGCGTGTAAAGGCACGTTGACGGATTTAGAGCAAAGTGCAATCTGGTGCCTCATTCTTGAAACATGTTGAAAAAAGGCTATACAGAATTTGAAATTTAATTCTAAACAGTGATTTAGAAGAAAAAAAATCAGTGAGTGGTACCCTGGGTAAAGCAGAACATATTAATAATAATCTTAACCGCAATATTCCTTACGTTTTAGCAGATGGGTGACCGCCTTGAGTACCGAGATATGTTTTTTGATTGCTAAGTTTACTTACGTCTATAATCATTTCCTCAGCATTTTGCCAACAAACGATGAGAGTTCAAATTGATTTCATTCTCAAAGGAGCAACTTGCTAATTACACGCAATGCATGAGATAAACTAGACAAATGACTTGTGTGCAGCTTTTCTTATGAAGTGGTGACAGTCCCTTGCATAATAATTATAAACAATTTCATGTTAAGCAATAGTTGTGTCTTGGATATACGACAAATAATATTGTTCACAGGGAAATAAGAAATAATTCACAAGGTAGATCTCAAAAATGGATTTGGTGTCTAAGATATTCTGGTTCTTTAAAATACTGTGTCAAATCTAAGTAAGGTAGATCGAACCATAGCCATTGTAGTGATTGTAATGAGTTCGTCCAGGTGGACCTAATATAATATGAGTTCCCTGATTGGGGCTATTAATCTGGTCCAATCAGGGAGCCCTGGCTGACAGATATAAACAGGAGTGTCAGGTGGGATCTGTTCACTCTGAGAGCTGGCTCTAAGGAAGCTGGATCAGTGTCAAGGACTCTCCAGATGTAAATAAAGGGTGACTTGGTGATGGGATACCAGCTTCTGTAGAGTTATTTCAGACATCTCTTTCCATTCGAGGGAGACAATTGGTTACATATGCTACTCCCACTTTGTTTCTATATTCTCCATGTCTATATATAATGTATATATACCTATACATCTAACAATTATAACTATGTACCAACATTGTAGCTAACATGTAAACATTCAAGAATATGTACAATTAAAAGCACGGGTAAAGAAAATGACCCTTCCATAGACTACATTGACATGGTTAGTCTGTCAGGGGGATGGCGGTTCTTGGAAGACCATCTGCTTATCTCAGGAACCTTTTCTAGTGTAGTCTCCCAGGCTTCAGGAAGATCCTGTTGTTCCGCAGGTACGTCCCTGTCTGATTGGCTGTTGTTGCCATGTGACTCTGCTGTTGTCTCCTCCCTGGATATGGCCAAACTTGGCTAGGAGACACAAGTCTCAGTTGACACCGCTGATCTCATTGGACAGACTCGGTATTTTAAAGGACTTCTGCTTTGGTGAGGTGCAGTGACCAGCTGGTCCATATGTTTCCTCCAGACCAGTTCATCCTTAGAATACACGGTATATGATAAAGGTCCTGTTTAGGCCATCAGCACCTCTGGGATCCATTTTACCCCAGATGTATAAATCCGGGCCAACATGGTCAAACGTCTTTGGAATACCCTTGACCATGTGGCTGCTGCCTTTCCAACCATCTGTCCTTCTTGATTTCACTTTACGACCTCTCTGGTCTCTTCATGCTGTAGTCAGTCAAACATGGTTCTCAGCTGAACATTAACAAAACCAGTGAACACTGGGTCGTTGCATGTGGTGTTTTTCTGTACATGATGAGAAACTTGTTAATTTGTCGTCCTAATGAACCCTTCCCTTGTGTGGCGTTTAAGACCTGCTTCACGATTAGTACAAATTTCTCCACCTGGCTGTTCTCACATGTCTGCCTCCAGGATTTTCCAGGTACTCGTCAAACTCTTGCACCACAAGCTGTGGACCATTGCCACTGATGACTTGTTTGGAGTTCCCAAACCTGGCAGATATTTTGTCCTGGAGCGATAGCAGGAACTGCCAATGCTGGAATCTGAGATAACAAGGTATAGAGCTGGATGAATACAGCAGGCCAGGCAGCATCAGAGGAGCAGGAAAGCTGACGTTTTGGGTCTGACCCCTTCTTCAGAAATGATGGAGGGGAAGGGGGCTCTGAAATAAAGAAAGAGAGGGGGAGGCGATGATAGAAGGTGGATAGAGGAGCAGATAGGTAGAGAGAAGACGGACAGGCCAAGGAGGTGGAGATGAAGCCAGTAAAGGTGAGTGTAGTGAGGAGGTTGGATGGGGGTTGGTAAGTGAGGAGGGAGGGGCAGGTAGGTGGGAGGGAAGACAGACAGGTCAAGGAGACAGGGATGAGGCTAGTAGGTAGGAGATGGGAGTGGGGTTTGGTAAGTGAGGTGGGAGGAACAGATAGGTGGGAGAAAGGATGGACAGGTCGAGGAGGCGGGGACAAGATGGGCTGGTCTTGGGATGAGGTCGGGGGTGACCTAAAAATATTTTGTCCTATTGGTCTATTGTTGTTTCTGCTGATACCAACTTCATGACTGCCACCTGGGGCCATTTGGAGTGGGTATCCGTGACCAACTACAGCATCTGTCCCTCTACTGGTCCTTAAAAATTGGCATGAATCCACTGCTACAGTAATTGAGGCCATTCCCGTTGGTGATGGAGCAACAGTGGCGACGCCTTTCTTATTAATATGCAGGATTTGCATGATCCCATATCTCCTCAATGTGGGAGTTCACATTCAGCCATAAAAGTAGCCCTTGACTTTTTTTTCCATTTGCACCATGCCAGGGTGCCCTTGGTGTACTTATTCCAGCACGTTTACTCTTAATGGGGGAGGCATAGTAACTCTCATTCCCCACATTGAAGACCAGTCTGAAATGGACAACATCCACCTCCTGCATAGGTAAAGCTATAATTTTGGGTGGTTTTTATAACTGATGTCAGTGAGTCAGGTGTGGAATGCTGTTTGGAATGACCAGGTCTTGAGCCTAAGGTTATTCTGCTCAAGGACAATTAGGGCAAAGAGTGACAAATGCTGATCCTACCAATGATGCCAACATTCCATGACCGAATTTAAAAAAAACGTAGAATGCAGGGTGCAAGTCTAAGTGGACAAAAGAACAAAGGAACCTCAGAGCATGCAAATCATTAAATGTGGCACCATATATTGGCAACGCTACTCAAAGCGAGTGCAGGGCTTCACTTCTGGAAAGATGATATTGTCAAACAGGGAAGCTGTACTAAATTGAGCCTTGTTTAGACTAGAATTAGTCTAGTTACAATTGTGCAGTTACAATGCCATATAAAAAAGGATGTAGATGCACTGCAAAGAAAATGAACAAGCATGATAGCAGAAATGTGTGGGTATACACATCAGGAATGGGTTAACAGCCAGGCTTTCTTTACTGTTGGAAGAAGAAGGCTGATGGGTGACCTTAAGCACTAGCTTAAAATCCTGAAAGGTTTTCATCGAGTGAATAAAGAATGTGTGTTCTCTCTTAAAAGGAAGATTGTAACTAGAGGTTATCCATACAAGATTATTAGCAAGAAATCCGTCAGGGAATTCAGGAATAAAACCTCTTTACCCAGACCAATGAGAATGTGGAATTCCGTACAAAAGAGGATTGCTGAAATTCGTAGATCCATTTAAGAGAAAGCTCGACAAGCATCTGCAGGAGACACTAATGCATCATTTCAAAGATAGCCTTCGAAAAAGGCAAAGAAGCTTCAAGTGGATTATAAACACGAGCACACTGTTTGGGCTGAGTGGCTATTTCTGTGCTGTATATCAGATTCAATCCCATGAACATAACAATCAACCTTCTCCTCAACTTTTCCTCTTTAAGTTTTCCTCTTATCACCACCCTTGGTGGTGAAATGGTGGTTAGACCTGCCTCAATTAAACCCACCCAGGGGCCTGGATTTAATTCCAGCCTCAGGTGACTGCCTGTGTGGAGTTTGTACATTCTCCCTGTATCTGCATAGATTTGTTCTACGTGCTCTGATTTCCTCCCACAGTCCAATGATGTGCAGATTAGGTGGATTGGCCATGCTAAATTGCCCCATAGTGTCTAAGGATGTGCAGGTTAGGTGGATTAGCCGTGGGAAATGCAGGGTGACAGGGATAGGGTCGAGGGGTGGGTGTGGGTGGGATGCTCTTCTGAGGGTTGGACTCAATAGGCCGAATGGCCTGCTTCCACACAGTATTCTATGATTCTCTGTTCCCTAATTCTCTTAGTTTTTAAACATTTATTAATGTCAGGTTTGAAAATCTCACAGGTATTTCAAACATCATAACTAATTGCACCAATAAAAACTAATAGGGTGACTAGATCTAATGATTTCTAATTAGACGGCTCAGCATTTAAAACAAAAATGATGCTAGTGGTCCATTTATCTTTCTATTCATATGAAACATCAGGAAAATTAATGTCAAAATATGGAATCCGGGAATAAATTGATGTGTACCTTCTGACGTAATTGTTGGCTTTTGATTATTTTCATTGAAAACGAAAAAAAAAGCCATTTCATAGGTTCCATTTATAAAAACACAAAAGCAAGAAGAATATTTGACCAACAAAGCCTGTTCCTCTGATATAACAAGGTGTGGAGCTGGATGAACACAGCAGGCCAAGCAGCATCATAGGAGCAGGAAAGCTTGACGTTTCGGGCCTATTCAGTAAGGTTATTGTAGAATACTATCTTTGCCTCCACTTCCCTCCCCCCTCTCCATATCTCTTGGTTCCCTTGATATCAAAAAGCGATTGAACTCAGTCTTGAATATTCTCATTGAAGAAGGCTATCAAAACCATGTGGGGCACAGAGTTCCAATCTATTCTCATCTCAGTCCTACTTGATCACTCAATATCTTGAAACTGCACTCCCTGTGATGCAACCAAAAGAAATTACCTCCCTGTATCTACCCTGTCAAAAATCATCAGAATCTTATATGTTTCACTGAGATCACCACTCATTCTTCTAAACTACAGGCAGCAAAATCATCATTCACTCAATGTCTCAACGTAGGAGAGCAATCGATTCCTAGGAACCTTTCCAACCTTCCACTAGGGACAAGTCAGGAGGGTGATGGAATACTCCCCACTTGCCTGAATGAGTGCTGCTCCAACAACACTCAAGAAGCTCGACACCATCCAGGACAAAGCTTCGATTGATGCCACATCAAGAAGCATCCACTTCCTCTACCAGCAATGCTTATTAGCAGCGGAGTGTAGCACTGACAAGATGTACTGTAGAAATTCAACAAACACTCTTCCAAACCCACAACCACTTCTATCTTGAAGGACAATGGTAGCAGGTAAATGGGAATACCATCACATACAAGTTTCCTTCCGACCCAGCCAATGACGCCCACAACCCATGAGTGATTTTTTTTAAAAAAACAATCTCTGTTGCACCATTTCCAAGGCAGGTATACCTGTCCTGTGTCACTTCTTGCACTATCTGTTCCTGTCTGATTACTGGACATGGCTCTCAGGGTTTTTTTAAAAACCGAAAGAACTGTGAATGTTGTAAACCAGGCACAAGAACAAAAGTTGCTGGAAAGGCTCCACAGATCTGGCAGCATCTGTGAAGAAAATATCAGAGTTAACGTTTCAGGTCCAGTGACTCTTCCTCAGAACTGTTCTGTGGAACGGTCACCGTGATCTTTATAAGTGTCTTGGATGAGGAAGTGGAAGGGCGGGTCAGTAAGTTTCCGGATGAGACAAAGGTTGGTGGAGTTATGGATAGAGTGGAGGGCTGTTGTAGGTTGCAATGGTAAATTGACAGGATGCAGAGCAGGGCAAAGAAGGGGCAGATGGAATTCAACCCAGAAAAGCGTGAAGTGATTCATGTTGGAAGGTCAAATTTGAATGCAGAATACAGCGTTAATGGCAGGATTCTCGGCAGTGTGGAGGAACAGAGGGATCTTGGAGTCCACGTCCAGCGATCCCTCAAAGTTGCTACTCAAGTTGATAAGGTTGTTAAGAAGGCGTATGGTGTTTTGGCTTTCATTGGCAGGAAAATTGAGTTTAAGAACTGCGAGATTATGTTGCAGCTCTATAACACCCTGGTTAGACCACACTTGGAATATTGTGTTCAGTTCTGGTTGCCTCATTATAGGAAGGATATGGAAGCTTTAGAGAGGGTGCAGAGGAGATTTACCAGGATGCTGTCTGGACTGGTGGGCAGGTCTTATGAGGAAAGGTTGAGGGAGCTAGGGCTTTTTTCATTGGAGCAAAGGAGGATGAGAGGTGACTTGATAGAGGTGTACAAGGTAATGAGAGGCATAGATAGAGTGGATAGCTGGAGACTTTATCCCAGGCTGGAAATGACTATTATGAGGGGGCATAATTTTAAGGTGATTGGAGGAATATATAGGGGAGATGTCAGAGGTAGGTTCTTTACAGAGAAAGTGGTGGGTGTGTGAAATGCATTGCCAGCGGTGATAATAGAGTCAGATACATTAGGGACATTTAAGCGACTCTTGGATCGGCACATGGAGGATAGTGAAATGTAGGATATGCAGGGTAGTTTGATCTTAGAGCAGTATCATGGGTTGGCACAACATCATGGGCCGAAGGGCCTGTACTGTGCTGTACTGTTCTATGTTCTATGTTCTTGAATGTTCTATGTTGCCAGACCTGCTGAGCTTTTCCAGCAACTTCTGTTTTTGTGTCTCACTTTTTTTTCCAACTTATCAGAACGTGCCGAAACAATTCAGCAAACTTTGAATATCAAAGCTTTTGGAAAAGTCAAGGTGTACTTTGCATGGGTCACATTTTGAAACGTGACAGATATTTTAAATTTATTTTATGGGCATGTGTGAAATATAAGTGATTTAGAACTTCAGTTAAAGAAGGAACAATTGAAGTAAAAGACACGCCTGTGTAATAATTCAATATCTTAACTGAAGTAGCTTTGGAGAGAAGGTGATGGATATTTAATATAAACAGTCACTTTAAAAGCCACATTGACTGGTAACACGCCTGAGCTATCATGAGTTTTATTAGACGTATGATGAACTATTTGGAATGGGAAGCACTTAAGCAGGTGAGGGAGCAAGTTACGCGTAAATTACGGAACAAACTGGTGGAAATTGTCAGAAACCTGGTGCCAGGGGCAGGAGATGGAAATCAGGCCTCAAGCCCTGACCAAGCATAGCAACTGTGCCCCAAGACATGAAGACAGCAGCCTGACCCACTGATCCAAGCACAGTTGCTCTCATTTCCCCTTGATTATGGGCACAGATTGTGACCATGCCAACGTCCTTTCCCCCATCAACCTGAGCATAGAAGCCCCCAAAAGCCCCAGGCACTTGTTATTGGGCACTGATGAAAACAATACCCACCCACTACTCCCCAAACCATCCCAGGCTGCCCACCAACAACAATATAGCACGAGGTAGCCATGCCCACAAACTATAAAGTCCAGTTGCATCCGAGACGACGTAACAATGATATATCATCTCAAGGACAATCTCACAATGAGACAAATTGCAAAAGAAAATCATCACAACACCATCACTTCAAATCCTCAGGGCTCATCTTTAGATTATTTCCATTTGAATCTATTCATTATCAGGCTAACCATCCCAGCAGGTCATGTCTAGTTTATCCATTGCTATCCGTGGAAATGTTTGTGGGCTGTGGATAATAAGTTATGATGCTGACACCTTTAATGCATAAGCTGAGTTTCCAAACATAACGAGTATAATTCATACAATCTTATATTAGATGTTACCGTTCTGAACGATGGCCTACAACTTTTCTGTATGTTCACGCAATTGTATTTTAAATGAGGTATAGGAACTGCCGATGCTGGAGAATCTGAGATAACAAAGCGTAAAGCTGGATGAATACGGCAGGCCAGGCAGCATCAGAGGAGCCAGAAAGCTAATGTTTCAGGGCTGGACCCTTCTTCAGACCCTTTTTCTGAAGAAGGGTCCAGACCCGAAACGTTAGCCTTCCTGCTCCTCTGATGCTGCCTGGCTTGCTGCGTTCATCTAGCTCTACGACTTGTTATCTGTATTTTAAATGGGTTGTTGCTTTCATTGAAATGATGTACAGTGCAATGCATTAAATATTGATGCATTAATGTAACATTTCTACCTTCAATTTTTAATTATGGGGCCCGAGATATGAGTATGACCCAGATGTGAAACTGTGGGAATAAAGGACTGACCCTATTTGATGCTGAAAACCTCACATAAGGCTTTACCCGCAGCTCGACTGTTCCATTTTTTTTATTTTTTGTGTGGTGTTTATTCTTCCACCCCCTTTAACATCTGTAGCGTGTGTCATCACTTTCCTCAAACACAATCATATATCACCTGTGGTTGAAGACCTACATTTGCTTCTAATCCAATTGAGTTTCAAAATTTTATATTTCTGACCCCTTGCGATCTTGGCTTTTCCCAGTTCTGTAATTCCTTCCGGCGGTGTGACTGTGATCCTGCAATCCTAACCTCCTGCTCACCCATGACCAACACTGTTGCACGTGTGCTGGTTCTGCTTTCAGCTGTCGCAGCATTACAGAAGTGTTACGGTGCAGCAAGAGGCCATTCAGCCCGTTGCATCTACACCAGCCATCTGAGTATTTCAACAGAGTGTCAATCTCCTGTTTTTTCCCCTTGAACCTTGCACATTAATTCTATTCAAATAATTCTCCATTGTCCGCTTGAATGCCTCAAATGAGCTGCCTCACCACATTTCCAGGCAATGCATTCCACACCCTAAGTATGTGAAGCCTTTTGCTCAACTCACATTTGCTTCTTTTGCAAAACTTAAAAATAGTGCCCTCTGGTTCTTAATCTATTTAATTTTCTTCATCCATTCTGTCCAGGCGAGTCATGGTTTTGAAGCTGTCCACTTCCTAACCTCTGGGATTCTATCCCTCAACCTCTCCACCTATCTATCCTCCCCTCAGCTGTTCCTGAAAACTTATTATAGTATTTAAGAGTCTGGTCACTTTTCTAAAATCCCTTTAAGTGCCTTAAGTGCCTCCCTCTATACTTCTCACAACCTCAGAAAGGCAGCCAATATCATCAAAGACCCCTCCCACCCCAGTTATAATCTCCTCCAACTTCTTCCATCAGGCAGAAGACAAAAAGCTTAAACACATGTACCAATAGGTTCAAGAACAGCTTCTTCCCTGATGTTATTAGACTGCTGAATGGATTTCTCAAATTTCAAATGTAATGTTGATCTTGCTTTTTGTGAACCTTCTTTGCAGCTGTAACTTCTGTTCCTCACTGTTCAATCACTCTATGATCTTTGCATGGTATGATCTGCCTGTGCTGCAAGCAAAACAAAACTTTTGACTGTACCTAGGTACATGTGACAATAAGAAATCAAATCAAAATGTCAAATTTGGTTTGATAATATTTCAGTAAAATGCTTGAAATGCTTCACGACATGATAGGGACTATGTACACGAAAGGCGCATTGTTGTTGAAATGTGAGCACCGAAATCAGGTTCACAGGTTAGGTGACAAATGTAGAAGTTGGTTTGCCATTTCTTTCACTTTCAAATCACATCACCTGAGCATATATCTGCAAACCGTGAAGCATGCTACATGAGAAAACGACAACAACAGATATTTTTCTTCAATATTTTAAATTGCTGACAATGTGATTATTCATAATATGTCCATCACTCTAGACTTTGGCTGCTAGAATTTGACAATCTAGAAGGGAACTAATGCATTCACTGACATCAGAAAGTATTTACTGAATGCAAAAGTTCAAGATTCAACCCAACGGGTCAATATGTGCACGCGACTCCTTTCTGCCATCCTTCATCTCACATCTCCAACAATGCTTCTCACCTCATTTTTGCTGTGACAACTTTACTTTTCCATTTAAAAGTGGTCTCTTTTAGAAATGAACATGTTGTATTATCAAAATATAATTGAGAAAAACACAGAGAACGAACTTGGCCAGAAGACCGAACAATGCAGCAGCAGAAGTAGGCCATTCAGTCCACCAAACCTGCCCCACCATTCAATGAGAACATGGCTGATTTGAATAATTCTCAAAGCCACTTCCCTGCCTTTTCCCCATAACTCTTGATCCCCTTCCTGATTAAAAATCTATCTCATGGTCTAACATACTTAATAGCCCAGCCACAAAAGCCCTCTGTGGTAAATAATTCCACAGATTCACTCATCTCTGAGATAAGAAATTCTTCTAATCTCCTTCTTAAATGTTCAAGCTCTTATTCTGAGATGATGCACTCTGGTCTTGGAGTCACCCACAAGGGGAAACAATCTCTCTGCGTCTCCCTTGTTCATTTCCCTCAGAATCTTGTATGTTTCAATAAGGTCACCTCTCATTCTTCTCAATCTTATGTATCCATTTTGGATGAATGAATGGGTTTAGCAACTGTAACCTCCTCAGGACGCCTATAAATCCTTTTAGATGTATTGAGAGCCATTTAAGATATCACAAATAGCTGTTTCTTTGATGTGTAAAGATCTGAAAGGACGATGAAATAGGGTCAACAGTCACTTTCAGTGGGGAACTGGATAAATTATTCAAAAGGAGAATTTTGAAAGGCTTTGGAGTAACAACAGGGTAGTGGGACTAATTGGATTGTTCTTAGCTGAAAAAATATCTGGAAAAAATGTTTGATAAATTTTTAGAAGCCACAAGATTCTAGTTCAACAGGTTTATTTGAAATCACAAGCTTTTGGAACACCGATCCTTTGTCACTCAATGGTTTATTTTAAAATGCATGCTTTAAATGATACAAAGTTCCAAACGAGTCACAAAATGAACAGTGATGGTATAAATATATTGTTATTAACATTTAAAGAGATCTCTGAAAACACAAATTAAAACAGATATTGCTGGAGGAACCCAACAGCTCTTGCAGCATGAGAGATAATAGGTACTGCAGATGCTGGAGAATCCGAGATAACAAGGCGTGGGGCTGGATGAACACAGCAGGCCAAGCAGCATCATAGGAGCAGGAAAGCTTGACGTTTCGGGCCTAGACCCTTCATCAGAAATGGGGGAGGGGAAGAGGGTTCTGAAATAAATAGGGAGCGAGGGGGAGGCGGATAGAAGATGGATAGAGGAGAGGATAGGTGGAGAGGAGGCAGACAAGTCGAAGAGGCGGGGATGGAGTCAGTAAAGGTGAGTGTAGGTGGGGGGGTGGGGGGTTGGGGGGAGGCATGCACAGGGATAGAAACGGAGGTAATGTCTTGAGTACAATATGACTCCTCTCAAAATACAATATTTTATAGAGTTATAGAGTCTACAACATGGAAACAGACCTTCGGTTCAACCAGTCCATGCCGACCATAATTGCAAACTAAACCAATGCCACCCGCCTGCGCTTGGCCTTTATCCCTTCAAACATTTCTTATTCATGGGATTATCTAAATGTCTTTTAAATGCTGTAACTGTACTCGCATCCACCACTTCCTCTGGAAGTTCATTCCACATACGAACCACCCTCTGTATAAAAAAAATTGCCCCAATGTCTGTTTTTAAATCTTTCTCCTCTCACCTTAAAAATGTACACCTAATTTTGAACTCCCCCACCCTAGGGAAAAGACACCTGCCATTAACCTTATCTATATCCCTCATGATTTTATAAATCTCTATAAGGTCAACCCTCAACCTTCTACATTCAGGTGAGAAAAGTCCTAGTCTATCCAGTCTCTCCTTATAACTCACAACGTCCATTCCCAGCAACAGTCTGGTAAATCTTTTCTGAGCCTTCTTCAGTTTAATAACATCCTTTCTATAATAGAGTGACCGTAACTGGACACAGAACTCTAGAAGAAGCCTCACCAATGTTCTGTACAATCTCAACATAATGTTATGTGTTATACATTTTAATAAGAAAAGGTCACCCTGTTGCAGGAAGGATGTTCCCAATGACCCATGGAGTCTGGAACCCTGGGATCATAGTCTATGAATATGGGGTCGGCCATTCAGAACTGAGATGAGGAGAAATAACTTTACTCAGAGAGTAGTGAACCTGTGGAATCCTCTGCCACAGAAAGCAATTGCGGCCAAAACATTGAATGGTTTCCAGAAAGATTTAGATAGAATTCTTAGGGCAAAAGAAATCAAAGGATATGGGAAGAGAGTGGGAACAGGTTACAGCAATGGATGATCGACCATGATCATGTTGAACGGTGGAGCAGACTCGAAGGGCTGAATGGCCGACTCCTCTATGTTTTTGTGCTTGAACAAAGAAAGTGGATAAAATGCTGTGGCATGTTGGTATGAGGCTCAGCTAAAAGGTTAATTTGCTGGAACAGTGGCTTATCTGAACCCATGACTATTCTGCCTCCAGCAGAATTAAACCAGAGTGGGAAGGCCTGTGGTTGGAGTTTCTACCCTGCTGTCAACTGAAACCATTCAACAGGCATTCACGATCAATTAAAGGCCTCGTTCCATCTCTGCTGGTATGAACTCTATGGGAGACCCTGTTGCCAGGCGGTATGTTTGTGTGTGTGTGTGTGTGCCTGTGTGTGCGCGTGCCTGTGTGTGCGCGTGTGTGTGTGTGTGTGTGTGTGTGTGTGAGAGAGAGAGATTATATGAGTGTGCATGCATGTGTGAGAGAGTGTGTGTGTGTCTGTGTGTATCTGTGTGTGTGTGAGAGATGAGTGTGACTGTGTGTTTATGTGTGTGTGAGGGAGAAAGTGAGTGTGTCTGTGTGTGAATGAGAGAGAGTGTAAACATATGTGTGAGTGTATGTTTGTGTGCAAGTGTGAGAGAGTGTGAGTTTGTGTGTTTGTGTGTGTGAGTATGAGTGTGCATACATGCGTGAGAGAGAGTGTGTGTGTGTGTGTGTGTTTGTGTGTGTTTGTGCGCGCGTGTGTGAGAGTGTGTGTGTGTGAGAGTGTGTATGTGTGGAAGAACCATGCGACCTGCTTGTGTTTTTCATTTGGTACGGGGGAAGGGAGAAGAGTGAGATGCACTGACCGAGAGATGCGACAGTGGAGAAGGAGGGAGCCTTCAAGACCTTCCCATCCACCGTTGCTGCTGACCCTCACCCCAGTAACATGACCCCTCCTACACCCACCCCTTGACTCCAGCTCCATGACTCCCATTTCACGATTACTTGCCTGTGGTCAGCCTTTGGTGTTGTCTCTCTGGTCAGTGTCATTCTGTTGGTAGCCAGGACCTCCCCCGTGGCATTGCTTTTTGAAACATTAGTCGTTCACTGATGACTGACACCCTGGGTCTCTAACCCTGGGAAAGGCATGCTGCTGCTTCCTGAGGGGCTGAGTAGTACTTAATGCTAGTGGACCTTCTCAGAAGAGATAACTTATTTCTTTCTCTGGGCTGTCCATGAGTCTCCTAATTGGTCGGTAAGATCCAGCTGAACGGTTCAGAATTAACAGCTCATCTCTCTTCTGTAAAGTTTTAAAACTCCAAAAATATCCATTTTGAGTGACTGAAATCCTGACAGATGCTTTAGCCAAGAGTCAATTTGTTTAATTTTTGTCTCTGAGCCAGGAGCATCAACTAAGCACTTGAACTCTAAAATCCAGATTGCCGCTCCAGCACAATAACAAGGGAGCACTGCTTGTAGAAGGAGCTATCATTTGGATAATATGTTAAACAAAGGCTTACATCTGCCCATTCAACCAAAATACGCATGGTAACATCTTGAAGGCCAAAGATGATAGCCCTCTGGTCCTACTACAACAGGTTGAAATGATTTACTGGCGCTTCTATTCAGTATGGTTTGATGTATTCCAGCCAATACTTGCCTCTCATGCAGATAGTCCAAATAATTTTAATAATCAGGACCAGTTTACAGTTGTATGAGCTTGCTGTGTGCAAATTTATTTCTCTTTCTTTCCTACATTCAACAGGAACTTGTTCTAATCAAAGTAGAGACTGATACTGTTTTTAGAGAGAAACACCTGAGAAGGTCAACATAAAGAAAACCAAAGGACAAGATTTCACTTCTCAAAACTTTCCTTGTAACAAACCAAGAAAGATCGACATGATTCGAGCATTAATTAGCAGGTACATATTTCAAATGTAAAGGTAGATTACATTTTAAGTTGTTGAAGCAACAAATATATGTCTCAAAAAATGTGACAAACATTCATGCTACTTTCTACACAAATATGGGAACAACCACAATCTCACAGTCTTTCCAAATTTGTTTCTGCTCTGTAGAATCTCTCATTCCTGCTCAATCATTTCAGGTCATATTCCATCCAGAGTGTGATGTCCCCTGACATGGTTACCATCAACAAAGCACATGCCTACGAAATATCTTTCATTCCCATCATGATGATATAGAATCCTTTCTCTGACCATTTTAAAGATTTGCTTAGCTCCGAAAACAATGAATGAACATCAATAGGTCTCATCAAATCCATAATTCATTGACTTTCCTGTCTTCAATTCCAACACAGCCACACAGTCTTTGCTCAGTTCTCATATACGGTAGCTGCGTCAATATCAGGATCTATTTGAAACCTCTGAATGGAAACCTGTTCAACTTCAGGTGCACAGCTGCTGGTTTCCTCTTTATATGCATCCTCTTGTGTCCTTTTAGAGGAATTGTAGATTGTGGACCATAGGGATAAATAGATATCTCCATAGAAAAAGCAAATAAATTCAACTCAGGTTAGCGTCAGCAGGATTTCTGTGTGCACCTATGTAAGTAGGATGTAACGTTCATTAAAACACACTAAGAAGGCCATGGAGGGTGGAAAGGGTGGCAACATTGATAAAGAAAGAAACAGCAACATCCAGAACAAGAGACAACACAGTATGGAGCTGGAGGAACACAGCAGCCCAGGCAGCATCAGAGGAGCAGGAAAGTTGATGTTTTGGGTTGGGACCCTCCCTCTGAAAAGATTGATTATCCCTGTCTTGATGGAGATGTTGATGGAGATCTGAACAACATTAACCTTTGACCTAAAATGGACACATCTATATTTCTTGCTTGTATGATGGAAGACTGGAATTTGGATAATGAGGTGTTTACAGTGGAATGATATTCAAATTTTCTGTATTTTTCAGAGTTTTGCTTCAGTTTTTTAACTGAGGAGAGTCTTTCCCTGCATCATATGAATAAAATGATCGTAAGTCTTGTACTCAGTCACCAGCAACTGATTGATTAAGTCATAAAGATAACCCAACCACACATTAATTAGCTTTATCTCAACCTTTTCCTTTGGAGCTGCCCATCCCCATGTTTCCTCAGCTCATATTGGCATTTTTTGGAACTTAGTGATATAATCTTTATGGAACCAATTAATTTTCTTTCAGAGGACTCTGCAGCTACATTCTCTCTAATTTTCCTGCTACTCAGGAGACCTTTGAGGTCCATGTGCACTAGCAGCTTTCAAGGGAATTAGCTTAGGTTTATGAGTTACTCATCCCAAGACATTATAGATACAACACTGTCTGACCCTATTATAGAGGGATTGCAGTATAGATACATGGGAATACCACCAACTGCAAGTTCTCCTCCAAGTCACATAATGTCCTGACTTGGAAATACATATGTTCTCCAGTGCTGCAGGTCAAAATCCTGGAACTCACTCCCCTGTGCCTACTCCTATTGGACGGTAGCAATTTAAGAAGACAACTCATTGTCACCTTCTTCGGAGCAAGTAGGAATGGGAAATAAATGCCTCTCAGCCAGTGAAGCCCACATCCATGAATGAATTAAAAAATCTTTTTGCAGACTGCAAGGGAAATGGCACTGGGAGTCCAAGGGTTAAATTCCAAAGGGTAATTGCAAAAATGCAGTTTATCATCCCTGGAAATTAGAAGGCTCAGTGATGATTTTATTTATGTTTTAAAGTGATTAGGTATAATAGATTGAGAGAAGCCACGTCCATCACAAAAAGATTCTAACACAAGGCTGCCCAGGGTACATTTACAACATTTAAAAGGCATCTGGATGGATGTATGAATAGGAAGGGTTTGGAGGAATAAAGACCAAATGCTGGTAAATGGGACGAGATTGATTTAGGATATCTGGTTGGCATGGACAAGCTGGACTGAAGGGTCTATATCTGTGGTGTCTAACTCTATGACTCTAAGATCCTTCAGAAAGGAAATTAGGAAGCTCTTCAAAACACAACAAATGGTAGAAGTTTTGGAATGCTTTCCACAAACAGTGCTTAATTTCAGATAAATTATAAAACTAAAATGTGAAATTGTTTGATTTTAATGAGTTGAACATGCTAAGGGACAAAGGGCAAAGGAGGGCTAACTTGTGGCCTGCTGGTAACATCCTTGTTCCTGCCGAGGTTCAAGTACAACTCAAAGACTGAGTGGATGAAGTAGGTGCATTTTTAATATGGTCAAACAAGTTAAAACAATGAACCTGCACATCCTTCCAAACCACGCCAGTGGTTCAGCCACATGAAGAAATTGGAGCCTCTACCATTGCAGTCCATGCCCCCAGCCTGGAATGTGCATGTAAAGGTGTGTTTTGTAACAACAACTCAAGATCATTTGGAGCCAGGTTAAAAACATGGAAGCTAGCAGAAGAAGTAGGCCATTCAGTCCTTCGAGTCTGCTCCACATTCGACATGATCATGGCTGATCCTCTATCTCGATACTGTATTTATGTTTTCTCTCCATACCCACTGATGCCTTTAAATAACTAAAAAAAACTCTTCCGTGGATATACTCAGTGACCTAGCATCAACGCGCTTGTGTGATAGTGAATTCCGAAGGTTCACCATCCACTAAATGAAGAAATGTTTTCTTATCTCAGCCCTAAATGGCCTACCCTGTATAGAGCATAGAACATAGAACAGTATCGCACAGTACAGGCCTTTCGGCCCACAATGTTGTGCCAAACTTTTACTGTAAACCTTATGTCTCCACCTTAACCACCTTAGCCTCCACTCCTACCTTATACTATCATCCATATGCCTATCTAATAGCCACTTAAATGCCCCTAATTAGGCCGACTCCACTACCCTCTCTGGCAATGCATTCCGCACCCCTACCACTCTCTGAGTAAAGAACTTACCTCTGACATCTCCCCTATATCTACCTCCACTCACTTTAAAACTATGCCCCCTCATAATAGCTACCTCCACCTGAGTAAAAAGTCTCTGGCTATCCACTCTATCTGTACCTCTAATAATTTTGTACACCTCTATCAAGTGACCTCTCCTCCTTCGTCGGTCTAAAGAGAAAAGCCCTCGGTCTCTCAACCTTTCCTCGTAAGACCTTCCCTCCATTCCAGGCAACATCTTTCCTGTAATGAGGCAACCTGAACTGGACACAATATTCCAGATGTGGCCGAATCAGGGTTTTGTATAGCTGGAGCATAACTTCACTGCCCTTGAACTCAATCCCTCTATTACTGAAAGCTAACACACCATACACCCTATAACAACTCTATCCACCTGGTTGGTAGATTTCAGGGAACTGTGGACATGAACCCTGAAATCCCTCTGCTCCTCCACACTGCCAAGTATCTTTCCATTAACCCTGTATTCTGCTTTCAAGTTTGTCTTTCCAAAATGAATCACCTCACACTTTTCAGGGTTAAACTCCATCTGCCACTTCTCAGCCCAACTCTGCATCCTATCAATGTCCCTTTGTAACCTAGAACTGCCCTCCACACTGTCCACAACGTGACCCACCTTCGTATCGTCTGCGAACTTACTAATCCACCCTTTCACTCCTACATCCAAATCATTTACAAAAATCACAAATAGAGTAGGACCCTGAAAAGATCCTTGTGGTACACCACTCACAACTGAGCACCAGGTTGAATATTTTCCATCCACTACCACCCTTTGTCTTCTAAAGGTCAGCCAATTCTGAATCCAATCTGCCACATTTCCCCCTATCCCATGCCTCTTTACTCTCTGCATGAGCCTACCCTGGGGAACCTTATCAAAAGCCTTACTTAAATCCACATCCACTGGTCTACCTTCGTCCACGTGTTTGATCACCTCTTCAAAGAATTCAATAAGGTTTATGAGGCATGATCTACCCCTCACAAATCCATGCTGACTATCACGAATCAAACTGTGCCTATCCAAGTGATCATAAATCCTATGTCTCAGAGCCCTTTCCAATAATTTGCCCACCACTGACGTACGACTAACTGGCCTGTAATTTCCAGGGTTATCCCTATTCCATTTTTTGAACAAGGGAATGAAGTTTGCCACTCTCCAATCTTGCGGCACTATACCCGTGGACAGTGAGGATGAAAAGATCATCGCCAAAGGCTCTGCGATCTCTTCCCTCACTTCCCATAGAATCCTTGAATAAATCCCATCGGACCCGGGGGACTTATCTATCTTCAAGTTCCTCAAAATTCCCAGTACATCTTCCTTACTAACATCTACCTCCTCTAGCCTACCAGCCTGTTTCACATTGTCCTCCCCTACAACTAGGTCCCTCTCAGTTGTGAATACCAAAGAAAAGTATTCATTAAGGACCTCCCCTATCTCTTTAGGCTTCGTGCACAAATTCCCTTTACAATCCTTGATTGGCCTTACCCTTTCTCTGGTCATTCTCTTCTTCCTCATGTAAGTGTAAAAAGCCTTGGAGTTTTCCTTGACCCTAACTGCCAAGGTTTTCTCATGCCCCCTTATTGCTCTCCTAAGCCCTTTCTTCAGCTCGCTCCTGGATGACTTGTATCCCTCTAGAGCCTTTTCTGTTCCTTGTTTCCTAAACCTTCTATAAGCATCCTTCTTCCTCTTAACCAGTCGTTCAACCTCTCTCGAGAACCAAGGCTCCCTCACTCGACCGCATCTTCCCGGCCTGCTAGGGACAAACATATCGAGCACATGCAGTATGTATTTCTTAAGCAATCTCCACATTTCTATAATGCTCTTCCCTGACAGCATCTGTTCCCATTTATGTTACCTAGTTCTTGCCTAACAGAATTATAATACCCTTCCCCCAATAGAAATGTTACCCTGCTGTATGTACCTGTCCTTTTCCATGACTATTATAAAAGTAACAGAGTTATGATTGCTACCGCCAGAATGCTGTCCTACCAATAGGTCTAACACTTGGCCCGGTTCATAGCCAGGCACCAAATCCAAAGTGGCTTCTCCTCGTGTTGGTCTATCTGAGACTATCTGAGGTATCCTGAGACTGTGTCCCTTATTACTAGGTTCTCCAACCGAGGGAACATCTTTCCTGCTTCTCGTCTGTCCAGCCTTGTTAGAATTCTATATGTTTCCATCATATCTCCTCTCATTCTTCTAAACTCTAGGGAATTCAGGTCCAGTCAGAACAATCTCTCTTCACAGGACCATCTCCCATCGCTATTTTCAGCCGAGTGAAACTTTGCTGCTGTCCCTCAATAGAAAATATATCCTTTCTTAGGTAGAGGGATCAAAACTGCATGTAATACACTCACCGAGGCCCTGTAACTGCAGTAAAACATCCTTACTTCTGAACTCAAGATAACAAGGTGTAGAGCTGGATGAACACAGCAGGCCAAGCAGCA
>JAHRHZ010000016.1:58909342-58961627 GCA_024137785.1 Ginglymostoma cirratum | reverse complement strand
ATGCTGCTTGGCCTGCTGTGTTCATCCAGCTCTACACCTTGTTATCTTGGATTCTCCAGCATCTGCAGGTCCTATTATCTCTATTACTTCTGAACTCAAATCTTCTTGCTATGAAGACCAACATTAACCTTCTAATTGCTTGCTGCACCTGCTTGTTTACTTTAATTGGTGCAAAAAGTCACCTAGACCCCTTTGTGTATCCACACTTCCTAATATATCATCACCTAAATAAAACTGTACCTTTCTGTTCTTCACTCCAAAGTATATAACAACACTGGCCAGTTTCTCAATGTGGATCATGTTAGTGCATACAGCATGATATTTACTGTACTGGGGTGGGTTCAAGAAATGTCTCCTTCATAGTCATGGCAGACCTGGTGACGCTGTAGATTGGACCTTCTGTAGGGCAAACGAAAAGTTAAGTTGCAGATCAGCCATGACCACAACAATGACATGGTTGTTATTGTCAGTGCAGACCCAATGGGCAGAAGGGCCTTTTCTGTGCTCTCTGACTCTATGACCCCAGTGGATAGTGAAACCTCTTTGGGGAGGTAAATTGCTTACCTTTTCATATGGTTTACGTACAGCTGTGGTGTAATTCTTGTCAATGCTCATTACACTTTCCCTGCAGTGCTCCTGCACCTGTTACTGTCTCATCAAGTGAGAATCTCTCATCTCTTGTGCCATCCTTCTGAATTTATTATACACCCTTTTCGATTTGTTGAATATCTTTTGAATCATGAAATTGCTGATAATGTTCAGCAGAAGCTTGAGCTCTTATGCAAGGTTTTACTTCTATGTTCTGGAGTGAAGAAAATATAGCAATTGGATCTCTAAACTTGATAGAGGAGGCAAGCCCTAGAATTCAAAGAAATAGAGACCACTTAATTAGGGCTAGAAACTCGATTTAACTTTGAAAACCATTCCAGTTGATGACACTTTAGAAAATATTTTCAGGACTGTTGAAATCAGAGAACTATTCTGTGACTGGAAAAAGATACATTATCCCACTTATGGGTGGTACAGTGGCTCAGTGGTTAACACTGCTGCCTCACAGCACCAAGGACCTTGGTTCAATCCTTGCCTTGGGCGACTGTCTATTTGGAGTTGTCACATTCTCACTGGGTCTGTGTGGGTTTCCTGCGGGTGCTCTGGTTTCCTCCCACAGTCCAAAGATGTGCAGGTTACGTGAATTGGCCATGCTAAATTTCCCATAGTGTCCAGGGATGAGGTGGATTAGCCAATGGAAATACAGGGCTAGGGTAGGAGTGTGGGTCTGGGTGGAATGTTCTTTGGAGGGTTGGTGTGCACTTGATGGGCCAAATGGCCTGCTTCCACCCTGTAGGGATACTATGATTATGTTCCATCATATCAAGAAGGTCTGTTGTATAATGGTGGTTTCTCTAAGTCTGGATCGGAATCTCGTAGCCAACAACAGGACTTATTGACCATTGAAGATGCATTCATAATGTGGCTGAACTGGTTAGGCTATTACCCTGCGTATTCTTCCAATGTGCCTGATAGCTAATGGTAAGAATGGGAGAGATTCCTGGTCTGCCATGCTGCAGAGAAGGAAATGGAAACCCATTTCACTACTTTGCTCACAATCAGCAACCAAATCAATGGAAGTCCCCGCCCAACCCTCAGAGGTGCAAAGACACATCATTGATCATGAGTAAGAATATTCTCCTGCTTCTTGAATTCCCTGCTCAAAGGCAGGTCTGACCCGCATCCCAAGATCCCTACCATAGGTAGGAGACAGAAGTACATCACAAATGCACACCAGACAGAACAGGGATCAATCCCTGTGCTCTTGCCACCTGTCAGATCCACACCAGTTGTTCATATGAACCAACCAGCCCTCTACAAGATAATTAAGTTGCTGGGCAATGTGTACTTTTACATATATTTGCAGTCCGGTGTTATGCAGAATTATGCCAGAGGCTCCAAACTCCAAACTCTGACCATTACAGAGCCAACTCAGAATCTCACACATTTTTAATGCTGATTATTAATTATGTTGGAAGGATTTACAAGTGGACATTCATTCTGTTTGGCTGGTTTATGGATTTGCCTTCCTTGGCTTTCAAGTCATAGAGTGGGACTTAAGCCCAGAGTTTCTGGCTCAGAAAGCAAGTCATTCTGTAGGGTGCCACAAGATCTCTTTAGTAAGAACATAAGGAGATAAAGATCAGGTCTACCGTAATGAAAAGGGAAATGCAGTAACTCTGCAACTGCTCAGGCAGCATATGTGGAGGAAGCAGAACAGCTCACTGGGGTAACGCACCAGAAATCAAGCCCTTCTGTTCCCAGGGTCATCACAAAAGTTAAAGATGTGGTTGGAAAATTGGAATTTTTCCTTTGGATGTCATGAATCTCCTTGCCACTGTTGTCAAACGATTCATCGAATTTTCTCGCTAATGTGCACATCGTTCAGTGGCAGGGAAAATTCAGCCCTAATTTATGAAACAGATAATGGTGGAAGAGTAGAGGAGATAGTAAGACAAATATAAGCCGACAGAAGTTGGGTCAGGAGAAGTTGCAAATATGACATCAGAATCAATAGCAAAAGATTCCACTTGAGAGAATGGAGCCGTGATTATGATCTGAAATTAACGTTGACTTTGAATACTGCTTAACAGTGTAATTGAAAGGTAAGGTCTGTTTCTTCAGTTTGTATTGAGCTAACATTATAAATAAGTATATAAAATGTTGTTATACAATTTCATAATTTTCTATATAATTTGTACAATGTTGAAATAAGAGCAAGCTACTTAGCTCTCTCAGATCTCTCTGGCATTCTATTAGTTTATGGCTGATTCAAATAACTCTTCTTTGCTGCAAATCCCTTGATACCTTTCCTCAACTTTAATATTGTAACAGTACCATAACGGGAAAGAGATAAGTAACAACTACTATGTAAATGTTGTTTACTTGTTCCTCCTTTCTTATTGAATAAAACTAATTTGCAGAGATATCCTACCACTTCTGTTAGTGATTTGAAGACTAAGAGAATCCCATGAACGCAAAAGACTAATTCAGTAGCTGAAGAAGGCAACCCTGGAATGATTTTGGCTCATTATCCCAATCATGCAGTCAAGAAATTAGCTGGGTATCAGAACTAGTGAATGTAGATGTGAGACCCTGGAGAATTAACTCTCATTTCTGAGAGCAGCCTAAAATATGGAAGTCTCATTACCTAGATGGAGAAGTGCAAAAAGTGTAACATATGGTACTAGCAATTCAATGAGTAAGAATAATCATTTTATGCATAATTGCTTTTAATGTGGTTATAAATGATACCTCTCTTGGAAGATTTATAGCTGGGAAATGCAAAATTGCAGCACAAATTTCAGAGTTTTTTTTGCTATTTGGTTTGTTCAGCTTTTGCTTTTACGTTCACAGATTTTGTGTTAAGGCACAGTATGAATTCACAAATGGGACTAAAGTCTGGAACTCTCCTTATTTAGAGAAATATATTTAACACCTGCTGATTTATAATTATGTTGTGATAAATGGATGGATAGGTAGATAGATAGATAGATAGATGGATAGATAGATAGCCGAAAAAAAAGTATAAATGGCCTAAAGAGTATACTTGATTTAATCTGATTGAATAGAATCTGAAAGAAAGTCCGACAAGTAGAATTGTGCAAACCAACTGGTTTAGTTAGTGAAATTGTTGTTGCAGCGAGGCCAATATATTTGTGCATATTATTAATTATACATGAACAAGCTGTTGTAGTTAAAATCTCCATTTCCCACATTGTATTTTGAAAATCACTCCCCTTCCAAATTTAAAGTTGTTTTGAGCCTCATCAATGAAGACCACAGATTTCAAGCTTCCGTGTGTATCGCTGTGTGATCAGCCATTATATGTAAGACAAAAACAGCTCACCATGCATTTGTTCTAGAAATGTTGGCACAGATGAAAGTAGAAAAATCGAAGGTACATTCAGCTCATTAACTTTTTATAATGGTCTATTCCAATCCATTTTATCATGGTGTTTGTAACTTCACAGTTCAGCTAAGTCAGGCTAAACAGAGAATTTGCCTCAGTGTTCACCTTTGATTATTTGCTTTCTTCCCTTTGCATGGTTGTTTTAATACCATATTATATTGGCTATTCTGAAATAATCAGCCATCATTACTGCTTTGGTTCTTATAAGCCCTTTGTTGCTAATTGCTCATCCAGCTCTTTTCTGTGAAGTTCTTAGTTGGAATTCCACGCAATCATAATTTTTCAATCTGAAAGAAGATGGTTAAAATTCCCAGTTGGAATTTGCAGTGCAGTTACATGTACTTGCCAATTTTACATTGCTACAATGCTAATGTAAAACATCAGTAATATATTAAACACATTGGAATTACTTGTAACCAATATAAAATCTCAATAGGCACTTTGCTTTCTGAATTCAGCACTGAGCTCGACAATTTAAATTTATAGTCCCTTCCCACACTTTGAGTCAGTTATCTCTTTTGCTTTTGGCTTCTGTCTTTCTCCTGTTCCTTAGCTTTAAGGTGGCCACAAATTCATGATCCTGCCATTCACACCTTTTCTAGTCACACTTTTTGTTTCTTTACTTTGTTCATTTAGGTTTCTTCTAGCCATTCAGCATGAACTATTTTTGTCATTTACAAAAAACAGAAATTGCTGAAAAAGCTCAGCAGAACTATGTTTTGAGGGAGGGTCACTGGACCCGAAATGTTAACCCTGATTTCTCTCCACAGATGCTGCCAGAACCTGCTGAGCTTTTCCAGCAATTTCTGGTTTTGTTTTATTTCCAGCATCTGCAGTTCTTTTGGATTTTCTTTCTTTGTTTAGTCTGGCCTACTTTCCACACGATCACATGATTTCTCCTTTATTATTCTTCCCTTCCTTCCTTCTTCACTTGTTCAAAACCAATTATATTTTCAACTTTTCTCAGTTCTGAAGAAATGTCACAGACTTAAAACATTAACTTTGTTTCTCTCTCCAGACTGGCTGAGTATTTCCAGTACTTCCTATTTTTGCTTTAGATTTCCAGCAATTGCAGCTTGCAAAGCTTTTAATGGATGTGCAATGATCTGCATAAGACACATTTCACATTAGAAAATTTAAAACCTAACTATATGCTTAACTAATGTATTTAAGAAAAATGCAAAGCTCAAGAGATGCAAAAAGATAATGTTTCAGGGCATCTCGCATTGAACCATGAGCACTGAATACAGTTAAAATATAAAGAACCTTCATAGAATTCCTGCTGTGTGGAAATAGGCCATTTGGCCCTTCAGGTCCACACCAACCCTCCAAAAAGTACCTCACCCAGACCCACCCCTCTCTCCTATCCCTGTAACCTGCATTTCCCATGGCTAACCCACCTAATCTACATAATTTATCGGCAACTTAGCATGGCCAATCCACACCTTTGGGTTGTTGGAGGGAACCAAAGTACCCAGGGAAACCCGGGCAGACACAGGGACAATATGCAAACTCCACACAGACCCATAGGTGGAATCAAACCTAGGTCCCTGGTGCTGTGAGGCAGCAGTGCTAATCACTGAGCCACCATACCACCCCAATATAGACCTTACAGAACAGAAATGCCATTTGGTCAATCGTGCCTGTGACAGCATTTTGAAAGTACCATCAACAAGCCCCTGAAACTTCCAATATGGAGACAATGTAAGTCACTGATACATCTCTAGATGGGAGAAAGTTTGGGTGGGCATACATGCTCATGTGAGAAGTTTAATCTCTTGAATCGCCATTTCTACTACACTCTTATTGATATACCATTGCCCGCGGCAATGGAATGAAATGATCAGAATCCGATACTTGAGCAATAAACTAACCCTATTTTTTTTCTAAATTCATTTTTGGGATGTGGGCATTGCTAGCTGGGCCAGTACTTATTGCCTGTCCCTGGTAGCTCTTGAGATGGTGGTGGTGAGCTGCCTTTTGAACTGCTGCAGACCCACAATACCATTAGGGAGGGAATTCCAAGATTCTGACGCAGATTACACAGATTTATTTCAAACTTTTCCTGGAAATCATCTGATTTAAATACCAGGGACTTTCATAGGCTGAGATGGTTTTATAAAGGGAAAAAAACGATGATTTAAAATGACCTTCGCAAATAATTGAACACGAGCTTCACAAAATCAATTGGAATATACAAAATTACCTGAACTAAAATTAATATTTTTTTCAAAGACAGTGAAAGTAGTCCAACATTCAGATATCTAGAATAATATTTGATATCACACCTGTACAAAATGTTTCACATGCTGCAGATGAAAGATGTCACATGCAAACACCAAACTTGAAAACAATAAACTTAGTAAATACAATAACCAAGCCAGTTGTATTTCAGGGAGTTTTTTTTTTCTTTCATTCAAAAGATGTGGAAATCACTGTTTGGACCAGCACTTATTCACATCCATAATGTCTCGGGCGTCTGTCTGTGTGGAGTTTGCACATTCTCCCCGTGTCTGTGTGGGTTTCCTCAGGGTGCTCCAGTTTCCTCCCACAGTCCAAAGATGTGCAGGTTAGGTGGATTGGCCATGCTATATTGCCCATAGTGTTCAGTTAGGTGGGTTGTTGGAGGGGTGGGTCTGGGTGGGATGCTCTGAGGTTCGGTGTGGACTTGTTGGGCCGAAGGGCCTGTTTCCACACTGTAGGGATTCTATGATCTATGATAATTACGCTTGAGAAGGTGGTGGTGGGCTGACTCCTTGAACCACTTCAGTCCATTTGCTGTAGGTAGACCCACGGTGCTATCTGGGAGCGAACTCCATGATTTTGACCCAGTGGTGATGTATTTCCAAGTCAGGAAGATGAGTGGGTTGGAGGAGAACTTGCAGGTAGTGGTGTTCTCAATTGTCTGCTGCCCTTTAACTTTTAAATAGAAGTGGTCATGGCTTTGGAAGGTGCAGTTGAAGGAACCTTGGTAATGTTCATGTATTTGTAAATGGTACACACAGCTGTTACTGAGCATTGGTAATGGAGGGAGTGAACGTTGAAGGTGTTGAAATGCCGTGCCAACCAACTGGGCTGCTTTGTCCTAAATGCTATTTCATTCAATGAAGAAAACCTTACCTCCTTCCTGGTACAATAGACATTTGGCAATTACATTATTATTGGAGAGAGCTGCAGCCTTATGCTACACAAAATGTACAATCTTTGTGGCAGCAAATGAGAAGGTTAAAAAGCAGGGAGTGAATTCACCCTACCCGACCTGGTCATAACACATATTCAACATGATGGCTGCCAACCACTCACATACCCCTTGGTGGTCCTCCCAACTGTGCTAGTAATGTTGACCTGCCCCACCTCTACATTGCTCACTCTATCCCCAACTCCCAGCATGAGCTTTCTCTGTCCGGGCAATGATTGCACCCCCATCCCATAAGGTGGTCAAACTTTTTTCTCAAGAGTGACTTCTATGCATCTATACATGATAATTGCCAAAATGTTTCCCATTAAACATGTGAGCACCATCATTATCCTGCCCTCTTCTCCTTGTGAAAATGGGCATGGTTCCGAATGGAGGTAGGCAGCCAATGCATGAAACGTCATTCTCTTCTGTCACTCATCTCCATTATAAACTAACCCCTACCTAAAAATCTATCATTGTGTTTGTGCAGGTGTATGTGTGTAAATGCACATGGCTGCACATACATGAGTTACAATTATAAGTAACATTTATCTTCTTGTATGTTTTATTTTCATTCGAAAAGAAAACTCTTGTCCCTTGCACTTTCTAGTGCATTAATTCATTACACAACTACCATGATTCTATGACTGTAATTAACATAGTCGACACTTGGCATCTTTAGGAGCGGTAGGTTCATCATTTATTCTATTTTTATTCTGGCTATTGTTTGTGTGGGCACAATGCCCTGGAAATGACCTTAAATGAATCCTCAAATTGTAATTAGTAGTTAGACATAAAGCTGGGGAAATTAGATGATTGGTACTAATTAACTAACATCAACAAAACATTTTGTACTATCATAAGAAGCCTTCAAGAGGCTTCAATCCATAGGATCAAAGTAAAGTTATGGTGCAGAGAAAGGCCAGTCAACCCATCTTGTTTGTGCCAGTTCTGCATTTCCAAAGTAAAAATGACACTTCTATACTAGGCTACCCCCTGCTAAACATACAATGCCATACCTAGACGTGAGTTCGAGATAAATGGACATGGTAGTGAGTAAATATGCAACTGACATATTTAGCACAGAATCATAGACTTATAGATTTATACAGCATGGAAATAGACCCTTTGGTCCAACTCATCCATGCCGACGAGATATCCTAAATTAATCTAGTCCCATTTGCCGGCATTTGGCTCTAAACCCTTCCTATTCATGTACCAATCCAGATGCCTTTTAACTGTTGTAATTGTACCAGCCTCCCCCAACTTGTCTGTCAGTTCAGTCCATACACACACCACTCTCTGCCTGAAAAAGTTGCCCCTTAGGTCCTTCTCAAACCTTTCCTCTCTCACTTTAAAACTATGCCCTCTAGTTTTGGACTCCCTTCCCCTGGGGAAAAGACCTTAACTCTTCACCTTATCCATGCCCCTCATGATTTTATAAATTTTTATAAGGTCATACTTCAGCCTCTGATTCTTCAGGAAGAATAGCCCCAGGCTATTCAGCCTTTTCCGATAGCTCAGACCCTCCAACCCTGACAACATCCTTGTGAATCTTTTCTGCACCCTTTCAAGTTTCACAACATCCTTTCTATAGGAGGGAGACGAGAATTGAATGCAGTATCCCAGCTTAGATGCCTCATTAAATGAGTCTCCAAAGGATATCAACAATTTTGAATTAACTTTGTAAGGTTGGGCAGGGAGTGGGGGCCATGGTGGCTTAGTGGTTAGCACTGCTACTTCACAGCTCCAGGGACCTGGGTTCAATGCCACACTTAGGCAACTGTCTGTGTGGTGTTTGCAAGTTCTTCCCATGCTTGTGCAGGCTTACTTCTACAGTCCAACAATGTGCAGGTTAGGTGGATTTGCCATGGGAAGGATGGGGATAGGGATAGGATGGGGGTGTGGATCTAAGTGGGGTGCTGTTCAGAGGGTCAGTATGGATTCAAAGGCCGGAATAGCCTGCTTCTACACTGTAGGAATTCTATGAACATATCAGTGTGAGGTGAAGATCTCTGATGTGGTCATTTAGATTAGTTAGTTGAGTGATAGGTGACTTCTTTGAAATGTAAAGACATAACAGGATATGCCTCCAGATCCTTTGCTTTACATCTTGGCTTACTTTTTATTTGGAGGGGGTGTGGTTTGTTTTGTTACAGCTTTTATCTAACATATACAGGTGCTTTTGTGAAAGGCAAATATGTGCACCTCGGAGAGAGAAAGGAACATTACAAAATTCAAAATTCTGTGCCTGGTCCAATCAATTGTGGAGTAACATGAAATCACTTAAATCACACGAGGTGAAGCTTAGCTCAATTTATACCAGTTAATCTGGTTAAGATTTTACCGGCAGATTAGTCAGAGCTGTGCTGGAGCAGTGCATTCACTGGGAATGGACACAATCTCAGCAGAAGAAGGTCCTGGAAGATAAAACAGTTGCCTCACAGGCAAGGTGAATGACCATTTCAAATTATGTCAAGCTCGTACATGTTCCAGAAAGCCCGCTAACAGTAGCACATAGATTCACTTGGCATCCAATAAGTATTATCCAAAGTTAATTTCACCAGTTTGTAGAAGATCTCAGACAGTAACACTGAATATAAACTGATAATCAAAATGGAGTAAATGCCAACTTGCTGTCAGACAACCGAAGTGTCTTCATAACTCCTGTTAATTATTTCATTAGTTGACTGTTGTCACTAGTTATTTGCAATAGAAGAGAATCCCAACAATGTAGAAGCAGGCCATTCAGTCCACACCACCCCTCTGAAAAGCATCCCCTCAAGACCCAACCCCCACCCTAACCCTGCATTACCCACTATAGACTAATGGGCAATTTAACATAGCCTATCAGCCTAATCTGCACATCTTCAGACTGTGGGAGGAAACCCACACAGACGCAGGGAGAACATGCAAGCTCCATACAGACAGCTGTGCCATGGCTGGAATTGAACCTGGACCCATAGTACTAGCAGGCAGCAGTGTCAACCACTGTGCCACCATGCTGTCCCTAAAAGTGAAGGAGCCCTTTGCCTCTGGGTGGTTCTGAACCACCAGCCTTCCACTTAAGAGCTGAGTGTGCTAACCTACTGTGCCACAGAGACTCAAAGTTTTGGTTTAGGTTCTGCTAATCAAAATTCTGAAGCAAATGAAAGAATTTTAGTCTGTGGCATTGGTTTCTGACAAGTTCTTTGATGATTTAATGATAAATAATTAGATAATTGATTCAGTTAGCAGCTTGTGTATGTCCTCTTTGGAGGTTGAGAAAAATAGAAATGATATAATACAAGCTGATGCAGAACAATTTGGTGAGCTAAATCCTGTTTTTGTTGGCCCTTTGACATCAACTGGATGATAAACCCCACACAAGTGCTTGATAAATTGACAAGCTGAAAGGGTTAAAGCTTCCTCCAATTTTTTAGTGTCAATTGAAAGTATAACAAACATTTCATTTACTGATACATTAAGTGGCCTCTGGGCCAGTAATTTTTACTTAAGGCAAAGTTGCATTATTATTTAATTGATTTATGCCATAAATAATATATAACAGTGATGTGTACGCATTGCCTTTCTATTATTGAGTGTGTATTTTTACGCTGATTATGTAGACCCCTTGATCAACCAGAGTATTTGATTAACTGGCACACTCCTGGTTTCCTTGGACATCATGGTATTTCAGGAGAAATTGATTTGAAATCAACTGTTAATATTTCATATGGCCACTCAATTGAACAACAAGTATATTTACATTGAGATAAATAAATTAAAAAATCTATAATAATTGGACAATGAATATAGTAAACGTTGTGATGTTTGAGCTACATAATTGTTGCCAGTTTATTGAGAGGGCTTGTTCATAAGGTGCTGTTTAATAATAAGTTTGCAGGACTCTTGTCTGAGAAACAAAAAGGTTCAAGTCCCTGTCTCGGAACATGAGTGCACAATCCGAGGCTGATACTCCAGTGTGGTATTCTGAGAGAGCTGTCTTTCAAATCTGATGTTAAACGGAGGCCCTGTGGTGGATGTGAAAGACAAGTATAAAGGAAACATCCAAGGAGCCCTGGACAAAATTGACTTTCTCAACAAATATCGCAAAAATTGAGAAGGTTATGAAAGGAACAATTTCAAAGCAAGCCATTCTTCTTTAGTAAACATTTATCAAGGCACCAATTTCAACATTCTGATATGTACAATGGTTTCAGTTGAACTTCAGTTCACCAGAACAATGGAAACTTTACCAATGCCTTTTATTCTGAACTTGGAAATATATCAAGTTGAGGGAGTGAGACTTGACTGTCATTGGGCATAACATTCAATATGATTTGGCAGACTGCTTTCCATCTCTCCCAAACTTTATTTGCATTGCAGTTAAATTAAAGCTTAGTTGATATGGACAATTTCACACTATTGCGTAATGTGGATCTGACTTTATCCTGACCTGTTCATTCCAGTGCATCCATTTCATTTAGATATATACTGACATTGATAGCCTGTTTATTTTGTACAGTGGTGCGTCATTCCATTCTATTTAAGAAGTAGGTGCCGCCAAAGCATCGTTGTGAATTTTAAACTTGCGGTATTGCCTCTGGTGACTAAAAGTTCCCTCGTGTGGTTTCAAATAATTTTAAATTGAGAATATTTTCCTGAAATTAAACCTTTCGTATTGAGCTGAAAATCAATTTATGTCATGGCATAGTTATGTTATTAATTATTTTCAACTCATGATTACAATTCACCATTTTGCTGTGAAAAAGGTTCCCTATTAGTGAAGTTTTATGAATGAGGATAATAAATAGTGACCATCTCCCTGAAGGGACACATCAAAATGAACACTTTTGATGCGTTATCAGCTTTGTATCTTGGCTTCCATAGTATCTTCTGGCAGTTTGGTGAGAGCTGGTAATTGGTTGATTGCCTTTTTTATAGTCCCAAGTCAAATGTTATTCTCCAGAGCATGTATAAAAATAATTAACACAATCTCTAATCTCAAACAGGACAATCTGACTGTCAAAATAAATGGTGAAGCTTATTGTTATTTATTTCACAACATTACAACGCATGGGATTAGGGATAATACACTAAAATGAATTGAGAATTAGTTAACAGACAGAAAGCACACAGTAGGAATAAATGGGTCTTTCTCAGGAAGAAAGATTATAGAGGGGCGCCACCAGGATCTGTGCTAAGGCCTCAAATTGTTCATTATCTATGACCTGAATGCAAGAACCAATTTCAATATTTCCAAATTTGAACATAGAACATAGAACAGTACAGCACAGTACAGGCCCTTCGGCCCACAATGTTGTGCCAACCTATTATCCTACAATGATCAAACTACCCTGCATACCCTACATTTTACTATCCTCCACGTGCCTATCTAAGAGTTGCTTAAAAGTCTCTGAAGTATCTGACTCCACTACCACTGCCGGTAGTGCATTCCACCCACCCACCAATCTCTGTGTAAAGAACCTACCTCCGATACCTCCCCTATACCTTCCTCCAATCACCTTAAAATTATGCCCCATTGTAATAATCATTTCCAAACTGGGAAAAAGTCTCTGACTATCACTCTATCTGTGCCTCTCATCATCTTGTACACCTCTATCAGGTCACATCTCATCCTTCTTTGCTCCAATGAAAAAAGCCCTAGCTCCCTCAACCTTTCCTCATAAGACCTGCCCACCAGTCCAGGCAGCATCCTGGTAAATCTCATGATAGATGAAATATAATAAGTGTGACATCATCTACTTTGGTGGAGAAAAACACAATTTTTCCTAAATGGTGAGAGTTTGGAAGCCGAGGTGTCCAAAGTAGAGTTTGGAGGGATATGGGCCAGGAACAGGCAGTAGGACTCGTTAAGTTTGGGATTATATTCTGTGTGAACTAATTGGACCAAAGGGCTCATTTCCTTGCTGTATGACTGTATCTGACTGCCCTTGTTCTTGAGACTAAAAGGTACCATTCAGGATAAACAATCAATAAAGGTAAAACTTGGTATGTTGGCATTTGTCACAAGGGAGTTCAAGTACAGAAGTAAAGGTGTCATGTTGATATGGTATAGAGCCTTGAAGACTATTGTGTTGAGTTTTAGTCACTTTACTGAAGGAAAGATATTATTGCCATGGAGGGAGTGCAGTGGATGTTCTCCAGACTAATTCCTGAGGTGATAGGACTGTCTTACGAGAAAAGGTCGAGGAAACTGAGTGTGCTGGGCCTGTACTTTCAAGAGTTCAGAAGAATGAAACATGATCTCATTGAAACTCATAAAAATTCTTGCAGAGCTGAAAACAAGTTGAATGTCAATAATATCAGAGATAAAAGGTACTGCAGATGCTGGAGAATCCGAGATAACAAGCATGGGGCTGGATGAACACAGCAGGTCAAGCAGCATCATAGGAGCAGGAAAGCTTGATGTTTCGGGCCTAAACCCTTCATCAGAAATGGGGGAGGGGAAGAGGGTTCTGAAATAAATAGGGAGAGAGGGGGAGGCGGATAGAGGATGGATAGAGGAGAGGATAGGTGGAGAGGAGGCAGACAAGTCGAAGAGGCGGGGATGGAGCCAGTAAAGGTGAGTGTAGGTAGGGGGGTGGGGAGAAGATAGGTCAGTCCAGGGAGGACGGACAGGTCAAGGGGGCGGGATGATGTTAGTAGATAGGAGATGGGGGTGGGGCTTGGGGTGAGAGGAAAAACAGGTTAGGGAGGTGGAGATGAGCTGGGCTGGTTTTGGGATGCGGTTGGGGGAGGGGAGATTTTGAAACTTGTGAAATCCACATTGATGCCATTGGGCTGCAGGGTTCCCAGGCTGAATATGATTTGGTGTTCCTGCAGCCTTCGGGTGGCATCACTGTGGCATTGTAGGAGGCCCAGGATGGACATGTCATCTGAGGAATGGGAGGGGGATTTGAAATGGTTCGAGACTGGGAGGTGCAGTTGTTTGTTGCGAACTGAGTGCAGGTGTTCTGCAAAGCGGTCCCCCAGCCTCCGCTTGGTTTCCCCGATGTAGAGGAAGCCACAACGGGTACAGCGGATGCAGTATACCACATTGGCAGATGTGCAGGTGAACATCTGCCTGATGTGGAAAGTCTTCTTGGGGCCTGGGATTGGGGTGAGGGAGGAGGTGTGGGGGCAGGTGTAGCACTTCCTGCGGTTACAAGGAAAAGTTCTGGGTGTGGTTGGGCTGGAGGGGAGTGTGGAGCGGACAAGGGAGTCGCGGAGGGAGTGGTAACCTGAAATAATTCCTCACTGGTCCTTTTTTCTCTGCCTCTTCATCTTATCTTTCCTTCCCCTCCTTATTTCTTTTTATGTATCTGGCTTGAAGGTAGGAGACAGAAGGTGGTAGTGAAGGTTTGGTTTTCAGACTGGAGGCCTGTGACCAGCACTGTGCCGCAAGGCCCTGGTTTGTTCCAAGCTCCAGACCACTCTGTACCAGCACTCAGCTGCTTCAAGGTAAGTGCCAGGACTGCCTCCCTTGCTCCGGTCTCCACCCGGGACTCTCAGCCCATGTGCTGTTCTGGGGCTGCTCCCCTACATGCTGCCCTGAGTCTCACAGCTCACATGCTGCCCTGGGGCTGTGTTCCCACATGCTGCTCTGAGTCTCACAGCCAATATGCTGATCTGGGGCTACTTCCTCACCCTGTTCCAGTGCATTGAGTATAGGAGTTGGGATGCAATGTTATAGCTGCTCAGGGCATTGGTTAGGCCACTTTTGGAATACAGTGTTCAGTTCTGTTCTCCCTGCTTTAGGAAGGATGTTGTAAAACTTGAAAGGGTTCAGAAAAGATTTACAGGGATTTAGCCAGGGTTGGAGAGTTTGAGCTATAGGGAGAGGCTGATTAGGCTGAGGGATGTTCCCTGGAACGCCAGAAACGGAGGGATGACCTTATAGAAGTATATAAAATCATGAGGGGCATGGATAGGGTGAATCGTCAAGATCATTCCCCCAGGATAGATGCGTTTATAACTTGAGAGCATTGGTTTAAGGTGACAGGGGAAAGATTTAAAAGGGACCTAAGGGGCAACGTTTTCATGCAGAGGGTGGTGCGTGTATAGAATGAGCTGCCAGAGGAAGTGGTGGAGGCTGGTAATGATTACAACATCCAAAAGGAACTGGATGGGTATGTGAATAGGAAAGGTTTAGAGGGACGTGGGCCAAATTCTGGAAAATGAGACTGGATTAATTTAGGATATCTGGTCATTGTGGATGAGTTGGACTGAAGGGTCTGTTTCCATGCTGTACTTCTCTGTCACTGTGACTTTATGACTTGACTTTAAATTTATCCATTCCAATTTACTCACATTGGCTGTTAATCACTATCCTTCCATTGATTAGTTAAGGAGAGACTCTGGTGATGAAAATGTCCTGATGCCCTCAGTGCACCATCATCAATTCACACTCAGCAACTTAACTGGATATAAATATTTTGGGTGAAGTGCACTGGGACTGGTCTAACTTTTAGCAGGTACAGTTAGATGCAATGTGCAACATGAGCATTAGGCCCAATATCTTTAAAATGCCACCATAATGAAAAAATGTGCAATTTGTGAGTTTCGTTTTACTCATACTGCAGAGCAATCTGTTACAGTTTGAAGTCAAAGTTAACAATCCATTCACTAGCTTCAGATAACCCTGGATAAATGGATCTCTCAGGCAAAGATTCAGAATGTAGACAATGGTCAAACACGGTTGACCACTTTTACAATTGTCTAATTAAGTTTGAAGGTGACACTAAACTTGGAAGAATTGTAAACTGTGAGGAGGACAGTGTGGAACTCCAAAAGGACATTGATACGTTAGTGGTAACAAGGCGTGGGGCTGGATGAACACAGCAGGCCAAGCAGCATCATAGGAGCAGGAAAACTTGACGTTTCGGGCGTTGGAGTGGGTGAATAGGTGCAGAAGAGGTTCAATAAAGACAAGTGTGAGGGATGACTTTTGTTTGGAACAACAGTACAAAATGGGGGGTACAATTCTAAAGCGGGTGTAGGAGCAGAGGGACTTGTGCACAGAGCATTGAAAGTGAGAGCGCAGATGGAGAGAGCAGCAAATAAAGCATGTAATATTCCTACTTTTATTACTGGGGACACAGAGTAAAAGAACCAGGAGGTGAAGGTGAACTTATGCAAATCACTTGTTCTGCTCTCGCTGGAGCATTATATATATAGTGAGTGCCACATTATCGCAAAGATGTGAATACACTGGAGAAAGTGCGTGAGTAATTTACTGGAATTGTTCCAGGAATAAGAAATTTAAACTATGAGGGTAGTTGGAATAAGTTAGGACTATTGTCCCTGTAGAGAGGAATCTGATGAAGGTTTTCAAAACCATGAGAGTGCTGGTCAAAGTAGATAGGGAGAAACTTTTCCAGGTTGTAAAAGAAACAAGGACAAGAGAGTTTAGATTTAAAATGATACCAAAGTAAGGGTGATGTGAGAAAAAGATTATTAAGGCAGAGTAAGTATGCAGGGTATGGAACACACTGCCTATAAAGGTGCTGGAGGCAGGTTCAATAGAAATTTTCAATGAGCCATTGGATATTTTTTGAATGTAGTGAAGTAATGAAGGCAAGGATATGGGGCATAAGCAGGAAGTTGGCACTCAGTAATACAGCCAGACTAGATAATAGAGCCAGTGCTGGTAATAATTCTGTGATTCTGAGCCAGGTCATATTGATTAATTTACAGATAGATATACTTATTTTTGGGAAGTGGGGTGAGGGGATTGAAAACAATGTATGCAAAGATAAAATCACAAGTAAACCCATTGAAAACCGATGGATTAGCATTCCGCAGAAATCTTTTGCAAGTGTGTTTTTATTAAGTACTTTAAGAGCAGTGTAACATCTTCCCTCTGTGCTCACTCTACACCAAATAGTGGAAATTCCCATCACTTCACCTCTTCATAAGCCAGCATTTATTGCCCATTCCTAATTACCCTTGAGAAGCTGATGGTGAGCTGCCTTCTTGAAGCGCTGCAGTCCATCTGCAGCACTGAATGCCACTGGGGAGAGCATACAGGATTTTGATCCAGTGACACTTAAAGGAGGACAATGAGCTTCTAAGTCAGGATTGTAAATGACCTGAACAGAAACATGAGGGTGGTGGTGTTTCCATGCATCTGTTGCCCTTGTCCTTCCAGGTGACAATGGTCATATGTATTGAAGGCGCAATTTAAGAAATCTTGGTGAGATTACTTGTTTATTTCCCTCACTCATGGTAAATACATACAGAATTCTCAAAAGCCCATTGGTGCAATTAGAAAGCATTTATACCATTTCAGCTTCTGAAAAACAAAAATAAAATTTGTTGCTACAGCTTTGGGATTTGTCACAGAAAAGTGCCATAGTAGAAGGGAATGCTTTCTGTCTGAGTTTCCAAAATCACTTCACATCATTTTAGTGTCATATTTTCTCAGTGTAAACTCAGTGACGAAATATTGCTTTGAACTTTATGAATGGCACTAAAGCATTGCACGATCCATTCATCCTCAAATGACTTGTCAGATTTCTGATGGAAAGCAACAATGGCCCCTTACAAGACGCAAGGCAAGTATGGTTTGGAAAGTCCCAATGCAAGATAGCACTGACAAAACAACACTGGACTGGAGCAGTAACTTTCAAATAAATCCTTTACACAACAGGATTGGTTGAAGCTTGGAAAATGAAGAGTTTGTCTTCACTGAACCATTTTTAGAATCATAGAATCCCTACAATGTGGAAGCAGGCCATTCGGCCCATCAAGGTCACACTGATATTCTGAAGAGCATTCCACTGAGACCCACGCCTCCCCCATTCTATCCCTGTAACCCTAAATTTCCCATTGGCTAATCCACCTCGCCTGCACTTCTCTGGAGACTATGGACAATTTAACGTGGCTAATCCACGTAACCTGCACATCTTTGGACTATGGGAGGAAACCAGAGCATCCGGAGGAAACCCACGCAGACACAGGGAGAATGCGCAAACTCCACACAGCTTGAGGGTGGAATCAACCCCAGGTTCCTGCGCTTGCACTGAGCCACCATTTATTCATTTATTTTTTCCTGATTGATCACAGAAACCGGCCTCGGCAAATTCATTTGTTTTATTTCATTCAAAGGAAGATTGGGAGCTCAATATTTGGGCCTCGCTGAATCCTAATGAAAATGTTCACAAGGTGTGAGCACCTGCTTTTGTTGCATATCACTGATCGTTCTTGAACTGAGTGACATGTCATTTACATTTCAGAACTCATTTTCCAAAGTTTTAATGAATTTTTTAAAAATGAGAATTTGAATGGGTTTATGAATTATCATTCCAGTAATTTTTATCACAATGTTGTCATCTCCTCTGGTTATACTCACCAGATGGTGAGATTCTTGGTAGTGTGGACGAGCAGAGAGATCTTTGTGTCCATGTGCATAGATCCCTGAAAGTTGCCACCCAGGTTGATAGGGTTGTTAAGAAGGCGTACAGTGTGTTAGGTTTTATTGGTAGAGGGATTGAGTTTCGGAGCCGTGAGGTCATGTTGCAGCTGTACAAAACTCTGGTGCGGCCACACTTGGAGTATTGCGTACAGTTCTGGTCACCGCATTATAAGAAGGATGTGGAAGCATTGGAAAGGGTGCAGAGGAGATTTACCAGGATGTTGCCTGGTATGGAGGGAGGGTCTTATGAGGAAAGGCTGAGGGACTTGAGGCTGTTTTCGTTAGAGAGAAGAAGGATAAGAGGTGAATTAATAGAGACCTACAAGATGATCAGAGGATTAGATAGGGTGGACAGTGAGAGCCTTTTTCCTCGGATGGTGAAGGCTAGCACGAGGGGACATAGCTTTAAATTGAGGGGTGATAGATATAGGACAGATGTCAGAGGTAGATTCTTTACTCAGAGAGTAGTCAGGGCATGGAATGCCTTGCCTGCAGCAGTTGTAGACTAGCCAACTTTAAGGGCATTTAAATGGTCGTTGGATAAACATATGGATGATAATGGAATAGTATAGGTTAGATGGGCTTCAAATTGGTTTCACAGGTCGGCGCAACATCGAGGGCCGAAGGGCCTGTACTGCGCTGTAATGTTCTATGTTCTATGTTCTAGAGCTAGGACAATGCCGCCATATCCTGATTAAACCTGAAGAACTCATGGAGCCCATTGCAACTTTTAAGTGGGCACTGAGCTCTAACTCGCTCATGAAACATAGCTGCTTTTGGCTAGCCAACATTTATTGATCATCCCTAACTGACCAGAAGGCAGTTATGAGTCAGCACGTTTTCCCCGTGTCTGTGTGGGTTTTCTCCAGGTGCTCTGGTTTCCACCCACAGTCCAATGATGAGCAGGTTAGGTAGACTGGCCATGCGACAGTGTCAGTACTGTCCAGGGATGTACAGGCTATGTGGGTTAGCCATGAGAAATGTGGGATTATGGTTGGGGCTGCATTTGTGTGGGATGCTCTTTGGAGGGTCAATGTGGACTCAATGGGTCAAATGGCCTCTCTCTGAGCTGTAGGGATTCTATAATTAGAAGGTCTCCTCCATGAACATCCTGCATTGTTTCTGTTTCCCCATCGTTGCCCCCTACCCATTACATTTGAGGGGTGGGAGCTGTGAGTTTTTGTGTCGATTCATGGCCTGGAAATTGAAGTTGATCATATTTCCTACTACAGTGTGAGCATTACGGCCTTGTAAGATTTTGAATTTCAGAATCCTGTAGCATCCAGAGTTGAATGATACCCTTTTTCAGAGGTTCCAATCATTGCAGATAAATCAGGCAATGATCACAGATAAGAGGCAATTTTGAATAGAAAACATGTTATGAGTAATTTTGGCTTTGGAGTTTCGGGTATTGTTAAACAGGTGATATGAGATTTACCAGATGTTTGCTTCTCTTCAAAACAAGGGGTCACCCATTTAAGACAGAAGTGAGGGTGTATTCTTTGTCTGAGAGTGTGGTGCATCTGTGGAATTTGGTACAACAGTAGGCTGTAACGAGGTCATTAAAAATTTTCAAAGCTGAGATAGACAGATTTTTAATCAGTGAGAGATCAAAGGTGAGAGGGTTAAGGCAGCAAGGTGGAGTTGAGGTTTATCAGATCAGCCATGATGTCTCTGAATTGCAGAATAAACCTGATGGGCCGAATGACCTACATCTGCTTCTACATTGTATGGATTGCAATAATTGGAATGAGGGCCAGATGGATCTCATTGACAATGATATCTTTGATTGGGGCTGTTATCTGGGCCAATCAGGGAGCCAGTGTTTATTGCCCATCACTAGTTGCCCTTGAGGAGGTGATATTGAATTGCCTTTGTCATAGAATCATAGAGCTGTACAGCATGGACTCTCCAGTCCGCTTGTCCGCGCCAAGCAGATATCCTAACTAAATCTAGTCACATTTGCCAGCATTTGGCCCTTATCTATCCATCCCCTTCCTATTCATATACCCATCCAGATATCTTTTCAATATTGAAATTGTACCAGCCTCCACCACTTCCTCTGGCAGCTCATTCCATACACACACCGCCCTCTGTGTGAAAAATTTCCCCTTAGGTCCCTTTTAAATCCTTCCCCTCTCACCTTAAATGTATGCCTTCTAGTTTTGGACTCTGCTACCCTGGGGAAAAGTCCTTGGCCACTCACCTTATCTATGCTCCTCTTGATTTATAAAATTCTATAAGGGCACCCCTCAGCCCCCGATATGCTTGAGGGAAATAGCCCCAGTCTATTCAGCCTCTCCCTACAGCTCAAACCCTCCAACCCCGGCAACATCCTTGTAAATCTTTTCTGAACCCTTTCAAGTTTCACAACTTCCTTCCTATAGCAGGGAGACCAGACTTGAACGCAGTATTCCAAAAGTGGCCTAACTAATGTCCTGTACAGCCTTAATATTACCTCTCTACTCCAACGCTCAATGCACTGACCAATAAAGGCAAGCGTAACAAACACCTTCTTCACTTTCCTGTCATATTCAAATCTTCGTGCCTTCCTGAGTCACTGCAGCCCATGTGCTGTCGATAGACCCACAGAATCATCAGGGAATGATTTCCAAGATTTGTCCCAACCACTGAACTTCAAGCTGACTTAATTCCCTAAGAAAGGAAAAGTTTGGTGGACTTAATTCAGGGATGCAGTAAATATCAACTTTTACCCAAATTCATGATACTTAGTGTAAGCTCTGATGAACAGGAACGCTCAGAATGGAAAAGAATAATTTGGACCACCTGGTATATTACAACTATGCTTGTTGATAGGCGCACAGGAAATAGAAGCAATCAGCTTATTAAGCCAGCTCTGCTATTCAAGCCTGATCTCCTACCTCAGTGCAATATTCTTGCACCATCCCCACATCCCATGCTATGTTTAATATTGAGAAAGATGTAACATAAAGGTGCTATAGCTGACATTGGCAAACTCTATTGTTAGGAAGGGGAGGTTGAACCCCTCTGATAATTAAAATCAAAATACAAGCTGCCAATCTGTTACAGCAGGATGAGAGGTTCCCTTCTAATGGTTCAACCTGAAACACCCAGAAAAGCTCCCTCACCTCATCTAATCTGTTAAACTGTTGCAGAGAAGGGGAGGTTAAATGAAAGAAACTCCCTGATATTCACTTCAAAAGTAACAATTTATTTACTTAATGCCAACAGTGAACAAATGAACAGAATTACTAACATTTCAAACAATTCCCCCATAGCTACTAACCATTCCCTAACAGTAGGTCATGAATCTAAAGTTGCAACTTTCATACTAATTTTGCATACATTTATAACATTGAACTGTACCAGCTTTATCTTATCCACACATTTTCTTGTAAACCCATGATAATGCATCTGCAATAACATTTCTACAACCTGCATCATGTACAATCTGTAAATTAAAAGCCTGTAATGTAAGAATCCAATGAAATCGTCTTGTATTCTAGTCGTTAAATCTTTGCAAAAAGGTGAGAGGGTTGCGGTATGTATACACAACCATCTCCAAAATATTGTTTGTAACATAAACATTAAAATGTGGTAAGGCCAGTGCCAAACCCATTAACATTTTTTTCAGTGGTGGAGTATTTTCTCAGGTGAGAATTGAGTTTCTTTGAAAAATATCTAATTGGCCTTTCAATTCAGCCATCATCCTCCTCCATCAGAGCAACTTCAATGCCTACATCACTGGCGTCAATAGAACTTTAAAGGGTTTCAAGAAATTTGGTGTGGCTAAAACTGGTGCGGTGATTAACATGGCTTTTAAATTCTCAAATGCCTCCTGGCATTGTTCTGTCGACCGAAATTTCATGTTCTGTTTTAGCAAATCCATCAGCAGTGCCACCATGTTACAAAAATTTGTTACAATCTTCTGGGAGAATCCTCTCAGTCCCAAAAGTTGAAACACCTCTTTCTTTAAGGATGGTCTTGGAAATTCCTCGATGGCCTTCATCTTCACATTCCTCAGGGCATCCTTCCATGTCCGATGTTGTGTCCCAAGAACGTCACTTCTGCCTTCGCGAATTCAGTTTTTGCAAAATTTCTAATCATTTTGGCGTCCCGTGGTCTTTCGAAGTGCTCTGCCAAATGCACCATGTGATCTTTCCATGAACAGCTCAACATCACTACATCATCTATGTAGATGGCACAATTAGTCAAAGCAGCCACAACCTTGTTCATAAGTCATTTAGATGTGGCTGGTGCATTTTTCATTCCAAAGGACATTAGTTTAACTTGATACAACCCATTTAGGGTTACAAACACAGAAACTGCTTTCATTCTCTCCGACAAAGATACTTGCCAGTAACCACGAAGTAAGCCCAACTTTGTGATGTAAGTGGCTTGTCCAACTTCTTCCGTACAGTCCTCCAGCCTTAGAATTGGGTATGAGTCTGATTTAGTTATGCCATTGACCAACCCATAATCCACGCAGAATCGTTGACTACCAACAGGTTTAAGAACCAACACAATCGGCAAACTCCACATGCTTTGACTGAGCTCGAAGATGTCTTCTTGGAGTATTGCTTCCACTTCCTTCTGTACCTGTACTGCTTTGAGAGGATTAAGCCTGTCGGGGTGCTGTTTTATCAGAATAGCATTCTCTACTTCAACCTCATGTGCTATAACATTAGTCCTCTCTGTTCTATTCCTACATATGTCCTCATATTGCTGCAACAAGTCCTTCAATTCAGTTCTTTGTTCCTGAGACAGGTAGCTCACTATCCCATCCCATTCTCCAAAGACTTCCTCATTATTTAACTTATTTTGATACACATCAAAATCCAAATCATCTGGATTTGATTCCTCACTCTGAGGAGCAGTAACTAATCCCTGTTTGTCCAGTTCCCTGTCCCTGTCTTAGTAAGGTTTCAGCATGTTCACATGCATAACCGATGAAGATTTACTCCCATCTGGCATCTTTACCAGATAATACACCTGATTCAACTTCTTCTCAATCTGATAATGACCACTGAACCTTGCTTTGAAGGGATCTCCTACCACTGTTAACAGCACCAATACTTTATCCCATGGGCAAACGTACAAATTTTACATTCCTTATCTGCTTCTTGCTTCATGAGATGCTGTGCCACCTTCAGATACTGACCTCTACATTGCTGAGGCCAGGCGCCAACTCTCTGACACCTCCTCCTACCGTCCCCTGGATCATGACCCCACCCCCGAGCACCAAACTATTATCTCCCAAACCATCCACAACCTCATCACCTCAGGTGACCTCCCACCCACCGCCTCCAACCTCATCGTTCCCCAACCCCGCACCGCCCGCTTCTATCTCCTCCCCAAAATCCACAAACCTGAATGCCCTGGTCGACCCATTGTCTCCACCTGCTCCTGCCCCACCGAACTCATCTCCACCTACCTAGACTCCATTTTCACCCCCTTGGTCCAGGAACTCCCTACCCACGTCCGTGACACCACCCACGCCCTCCACCTCCTCCAGAACTTCCAATTCCCCGGTCCCCAACACCTCATTTTTACTATGGACGTCCAGTCCCTGTACACCTGTATTCCCCATGCTGATGGCCTAAAGGCCCTCCGCTTCTTCCTGTCCCGCAGAACGGACCAATCCCCCTCCACCGACACCCTCATCCGCCTAGCCGAACTCGTCCTCACCCTCAACAACTTTTCTTTCAATTCCTCCCACTTCCTACAGACAAAGGGGGTGGCCGTGGGTACCCGCATGGGCTCAAGCTATGCCTGCTTCTTTGTAGGGTATGTGGAACAATCCCTCTTCCGTACCTACACTGGCCCTAAACCCCACCTCTTCCTCCATTACATTGATGACTGCATCGGCGCCGCCTCGTGCTCCCACGAGGAGCTCGAACAGTTCATCCACTTCACCAACACCTTCCACCCCAAGCTGAAGTTCACCTGGACCATCTCCAACACTTCTCTCTCCTTCCTGGATCTCTCTGTCTCCATCTCGAGCAACCACCTAGAAACAGATGTCCATTTCAAGCCCACTGACTCCCACAGCTACCTGGAATACACCTCCTCCCACCCACCCTCCTGCAAAAATGCCATCCCCTATTCCCAATTCCTTCGCCTCCGCCGCATCTGCTCCCAGGATGAGACATTCCACTCCCGCACATCTCAGATGTCCACATTCTTCAAGGACCGCAACTTCCCCCCCCACAGTGGTCGAGAACGCCCTCGACTGTGTCTCCCGCATTTCCCGGAACACATCCCTCACGCCCTGTCCCCGCAACAATAACCAAAAAAGAATCCCCCTCATCCTCACACACCACCCCACCAACCTCCGGATCCAACGCATCATCCTCCGACACTTCCGCCATCTGCAATCAGACCCCACCACCAAAGACATTTTTCCCTCCCCACCCTTATCTGCCTACCGTAGGGACCACTCCCTCCGCGACTTCCTTGTCCGCTCCACACTCCCCTCCAGCCCAACCACACCCAGCACTTTTCCTTGTAACCGCAGGAAGTGCTACACCTGCCCCCACACCTCCTCCCTCACCCCAATCCCAGGCCCCAAGAAGACTTTCCACATCAGGCAGATGTTCACCTGCACATCTGCCAATGTGGTATACTGCATCCGCTGTACCCGTTGTGGCTTCCTCTACATCGGGGAAACCAAGCGGAGGCTTGGGGACCGCTTTGCAGAACACCTGCGCTCAGTTCGCAACAAACAACTGCACCTCCCAGTCGCGAACCATTTCAACTCCCCCTCCCATTCCTCAGATGACATGTCCATCCTGGGCCTCCTGCAATGCCACAGTGATGCCACCCGAAGGCTGCAGGAACAGCAAATCATATTCAGCCTGGGAACCCTGCAGCCCAATGGCATCAATGTGGATTTCACAAGCTTCAAAATCTCCCCTCCCCCAACCGCATCCCAAAACCAGCCCAGCTCATCTCCACCTCCCTAACCTGTTTTTCCTCTCACCTCAAGCCACACCCCCATCTCCTATCTACTAACATCATCCCGCCCCCTTGACCTGTCCGTCCTCCCTGGACTGACCTATCTCCTCCCTACCCCCCTACCTACACTCACCTTTACTGGCTCCATCCCCGCTTCTTTGACTTGTCTGCCTCCTCTCCACCTATCCTCTCCTCTATCCATCCTCTATCCGCCTCCCCCTCTCTCCCTATTTATTTCAGAACCCTCTTCCCCTCCCCCATTTCTGATGAAGGGTTTAGGCCCGAAACGTCAAGTTTTCCTGCTCCTATGATGCTGCTTGACCTGCTGTGTTCATCCAGCCCCATGCTTGTTATCTCGCCTTCAGATGTTGTCTAGCTAATTCACCTACTGTGTTTAATCTTTCTCTCACCTCAGATACATAATCCAACTGTGATAGCTCTGACTTCAGACCTATCAACTTTTCCCTAATTATTTTTAAAGGCCCTCTTACTTTGTGTCTGAATATCAACTCAAATGGAGTAAACTGAGTCGATTCATTTGCGGCATCTCTAATGGCAAACAATACAAATAGGATACCTTTATCCCAATCATTTGGGTAATCTGGCAATAAGCTCTTAGCATGGTCTTTAGGGCTGATGCTACCTTTCCAATGCTCCCTGAGATTCAGGATGGTACACACTTGATTTACTGTGTTAGATGCCTGAACTATCCATGACCTCCTTAAGTAGTTTGGCAGTAAAATTTGACCCTTGGTCTGATTGAATCTCTCTGGATTGTCCATAACGAGCAAAGAAAGCAAGTAACTCCTCCACAGCTATTTTTGCCTTCACGTTCCATAATGGCATTGCCTCCAGAAATCTGGTAGACACATCCATTATGGTATGCAAATACTGGTTCCCACTTTTGATTTTAGGGAGGGGACCTACACAATCAATTACAAGCCATGTAAACGTTTCTTGAAATGCGAGAATTTGCGTCAAAGGTACTGGTTTTATCACTGCCTGTGGTTTCCTACCATCTGACACATCAAACAAAGAACAAAGAAAATTACAGCACAAGAACAGGCCCTTCGGCCTTCCACGCCTGCACCAACATGCTGCCCGTCTCAATGACAGTTACGGCAATAGCCAACCACATCCTTATGTCGGCCAGGCCAGGCCACTAGAAATGCTCTTTTTTCTTAGCCTGTGTTTTCCTCATTCCTTATGACATCCTACAGGTAGTTCATGCACTACCCAATACTTCCTGTCTGTACACAAAAGGCAGAACAATCTGGTGAACTTCCGTCCATTTCTCCTCTGCACTAACCTGCTGCAGTCTCCATTTTCACCTTAGGATTCTATCCTTAAGATAATAACATTCGGGAGTACATTTTGATTCCTTTTCTGAGTAGGTTTTATGATATAAAACTCTGATTAGCTCATCTTTTTGTTGTAACTCCATCAGTTGTTCAGAACTAAACACCTCTGCCTGATCCTCTACCTGTTCAAATTTTTCTTTTACCTTTTCAGCTAACTGGGCCTTGACTTCTTCATCTCTCTCTTTGGTTTTTCCTTCTTGCTTTAATTTATGACTGTGGGAACTTGTCACCACACAGTCCAGAAAAAGTTCCAGGGTATTTTTCTTTTAACTCCTCTGTTCCCTGGTTTTCCTTCGGCTTCTCCACTCCCACCGTTGATCCTGCCAGATCGTTTCCAAAAACAAACTTTATTCCTGGAATAGGCACTCTTTCAATCACTCCCACTGGCACTTCCTCAGTCTTCATTGGACTTTCCAACCTTATGTTACACAGGGGAATGTTAAATCTCTCTCCATTTATTCCACAGATTACCATTCTCTTGGCAAATTTCAGAAGGAGGGCAAATACTTTCATCTCTTACTATTAGAGACTGATTAGCTCCCATATTTCTCAATACCATAACTTCTTTACCCTCTCCCCCATTTTTCCTGAGTAAACCTTATCCACAGAGGTTTTCATATGCTTCCTCTATCTTTCTAAAATTTCTTGGAAAATTTAGAAACATCATCAAACCCCAGAATGTCTTTAGTAATGTTGAGAGCCATTTCCCCCACTATTGATTTAATCAACTGCAAGCAACGGAAATTAAACAGATTTTCCACTTCTCATCCAAGTTTTATTTAAAGATCTCGGACACTAATCCCCAAGTCTAGTAAAATCTGCTGGGAACTTTTGTACCCCAAATCCAAATCCGTTCAGATCCATTCAGATCCTACGCATGAAGCAGTCAGATCCCGGACGAGCCCCCAAACTGTTGGGAAGGGGAGGTTGAATCCCTGTGATAATTAAAATTGAAACTCAAGCCCCAAATCTGTTAGAGTAGAGGTCCCCTTCTAATATTTAAACCTGAAACACCCAGAGAAGCTGTCTCACCTTGCCTAAATCTGTTAAACTATTACGGAGAAGGCGAGGTTAAATGAAACAAAATCCCTGATATCCACTTTATCAGTAACTATTTATTTATTAACCCTAACAGCAAACATATTAACGGAATTGCTGACAAACTGAACAATTTGCCCTTAACTACTAACTATTCCCTAACTGAACTACATTCTACTGGTATACTGTGCCAATAAACACAAATCCAATTTATATGAGCCCAGGTAATAAGAAAATAAATTAAAACTTCGCCTCTCGAAGTCTACATACCTTTCTTCTGCTGTTCTCAAGTCATAAATGCCTTTCTTCCATTGAACCGGATGTCAGAAATTTTTTTTATGCAAAGTCTTATGTGAAGTCTCTTAGCTGGAAGTACCGTGATATCTTTTATGGTGCTTTCTTTGAGAGCTTAGTGATTTCTTGTGAGAGCTGAATGCTTATTTCTCAGATGGCAGTTTGCTCTCCCTTGATTTTCAAAAACCATCTCATTATATACCTTGGATGACATATTAATTTCCTTATAACAGCATTGGTTCGAGGTTGTCAAAGCCATCAGATTTAAATTCAATTGGCTTTCAATCATTAAGTGCTTGGTTGAAATTAATTGGCTGATTCCAGCTAGTTGTCAAAACATCAAAACAAGCCTAAGGTTTCCAAGCACACAGCCAATTAATATACATTTCAATTTCAGAACTGGTCGTACACCTTCAGCTCCACACTTTTTTGTTCATTATAAATCTCTAAGCTTAGAAAAGCACTTTACCTCTTAATGGGGCCACACATTCCTCACCCTTATCATTTTTTACTAACAAATTCTAGCTTCCTACCTTCCAACTCACAATTATTCTACACAACTTCATAAAACTGTTCACAGTGAAAATAGTGATCATTGTTGATAATAATTCTTGAACACGGCAGCCACTTGCAACATATTACTTTCCTCATTAAATAGAGATTTATTTAAATGCATTCATTTCGAAATGAAGAGAAAGATGCCAACAGAATTTATGTAACAGTTGCTAATATTGGCAGCAAGCATTCCTATAATGAGAAGGCTTAAAGCTCGTCTAATGGTTCATTAATCAGCTATTTAATATGTCACTTATACACTGCTGCGCAATACCATCATAAATAGTTTTCCCAGTGCCAGCTGCATTTGTTTTAGCTATAGTCACTGTTAATAATAGGAATGATTGATCATGGCTGTATGATATTTTGCATTACTGTAAGAGAGTTTTCAAATTGCTTTATTTAAATAGGTTAACTTTTTAAACTAAAATAACACCGTGGGGCAGCGTGGTGGCTCAGCAAAAAACACTCGTACCTCACAGCATCAGGGACATGGCTTCAATTTCACCCTCGGTTGACTGTTTGCCCATTCTCCCCCTGTATGTGTGGGTTTCCTCCAGGTGCTCTGGTTTCCTTTTACAGTCCAAAGATTTGAGCAAGTTAGGTGGATTGACCATGCTAAATTGCCCACAGTGCCCAGGGATGTACCGGCTATGTGGCTAGGTGTGGGAAATGCAGGGTTATAGGGATAGCATAGATCCTGATGAGATGATCTTCAGAAGGTCAGTGTGGACTTGATGGGACGATTGGCTTGCTTCAACTCTGTAGATTCTATGAAAAAGTATATAATCAGACTAAGTTATGGACATGTCAATGTTATGTAGTCAGTTATGGTTTCTATATCTAATGTCAAAAGCATAAGTTGTTTTTACTGTCTGATTGATATAACTTTAGCACTGAATGGATTACCACTGACATTAAAATAATACTCATCATAGCATCTAGGTTATTATATTGTAACAGTAATTAATAACATTTCAGGTTTAATAACAGGACAATGGTCCATTGGGTACTGGAGAAATTTAGGTAACACACTTTTTGAAGAAGTAAAATTGTCACAATATGTTTACTTCCATGATTAGATTAGGAGCCACAGTCCACAAAAGGACCACAGGAATCTCCCTCCATTAGCGAGGGAGAGAAAGAGAGTAAGATAACTGGTTATATTTAGCTTGAGAGTAGTAAGCAGTCAGGTTAGGAGGTAGAGCCCCCATGAGCTATCACATCCAGTGAAGGAATGGAAGCCTAGCTATGTAACCAACTGAGCTAATTACCATGGCACATCACAAAGAAGTTTTTTTTAATATACTGAACAGTAAAGGATGAACTTTATGTAATTGAACTCAACTAATCTCAGATTGCTTCAAATTAACTGTTTTTCTTGATGGACATATGATCTGTGCTTGCTTGTAGATATGGGTCAGTGGGATTGTTTGGAGTTGGTTTCATTGTGGTCAAACATTGTCTAATGAGCCCTAACATTTGTATGCAATAAGTCGTGTCACTTGCAACATTGGCACTTTTGAGATGGGATTATCAAAATGCACAGAAAAGGTAAGAAAATAATACAAAGAACAAGATTGAAACCAACATGCAACTGACTTGAATTTGAAGAGCTGGTGAGTTATGGATTTTTGTAACTGTTAGGGTTTAGGTGATTAACCTGTTATGTGTCAGCAGAAGCGTTTGAGTCTAATTCATGGTTTCTCCTTTTCACATAACAGCAAATTGTTCAGGTGAATTTAGCTCCATATTTTCTGGTTGAATTATGATTGACCCATGGGATGATTGGAGGAAAAACTGTTAATTTATCAACTGAAAAGTGTTTGGAGCTACACTGCTCTTGGAAAATGTTTTGTGCTGCTTCATTTAGCACAAATTAAGTTTGGAGAAAATTTTTCTGTGTTGCTACCTCTGTGTATTTGATGGATGCCTTTTATATTGAGTGATTCAATTATTATAATTGCTCGATCAATCCGAGTCCTCATTACGCCTCACATAGAGCAGAGTGCAGCTGTCACTATATAGTGCTTCGAGTGAAGAATTATTTTGTTTAAAAATATCTGGCAGAGACATTTTTTTGTTCTCTCAGAAATTCATTTTGGCAATTTTTCTACATGGCAATGGCACCTGTTTTATTCATTTGTAGGGCGTGGGCGTTTTTGGCCACCCAACATTTATTGTCTATCCCCCACTGCCCTTGAGAAGGTGATGGTGCAGTCTACGTGCTTTAGGAGGGCCCACAAAGCTATCAGAGAGAGAATTCCAGGATTTTGATCCAGGAAGGAACGATATATATTTCCAAGTGAGGATGGCGAGTGGCTTGGATGGGAACTTGCAGGTGCTGGTGTTCCCTGCTGTTGTCCTTCTAGATGGTTCTGGGTTTGGAGGATGCTGACTAAAGGTCTTTGGTGAATTTCTGCAGTGCATCTTGTAGATAGTACACACTGTTGCGACTGATCATCAATGATGAAGGAAATGAATGCTTGTGGATGTGGTGCCAATCAAGTGGGCTGCTTTGTCCTGGATGCTATCAAGCTTCTTGGATGGTGTTGGAGCTGCGCTCATCCAGGAAAGTGGGGAGTATTCCATTACCCTCTTGACTTGTGCCTTGTAGATGGTGTCCAGGCCTTGGGGTGTCAGGAGGCGAGTTTCTTACTGCAGCATTCCTAGCCTCTGACCTGTTCTTGTAGTTGTTGTGGTTATACAGTGGTTCCAGGTCAATTTTGAAACAATGGTTGCAGTGGTAAGCACCAGGATGTTGATGGTGGAGGATTCAGTGATGGTAACACCATTGAATGTGAAGGAAAGGTGATTACTCAGCATGTCTGGCTGAAGATTGCTTCGAATTCTTCAGACTTCTTCAGTTGCACTTCTTCGAAAGCAGTGACAATAAACTGAAGGATAAAGTTTGCGGTCTGAAGTTATTGATATCACTGCAGAGCCGTGAAAGCTGTAAAATGCCTAAACAGAAAAAGAATTGTTGTTCCTCCAGCTTCACTGGAAGGTTGCAGGAGGCGTAGGACAAAAATGTTAGCAAGATGATTATATGTATTGTAATGGCAAACATTTATTGTAAGAAGTACTGAAATTTAGAAATGCATCCGCATAGCTGTTGCACTTGTGTATATTATACTCATGCTGCGTTGGTTGAGATAATTGGAGCTTGACTTCACCCACTGAAATATATTCAATATGCAGATTGTTCAACGCATCAAACTAGTCACTACATCCATAGACCCCGAATGCCTGTGGGGATGGGTAACTAGAAGCTGGGGACTGGATGAGAATGACAGTGACAGTCTGTGGTCATAACCCTACATGCAGTCAGCCTCAAGCAAATTACCAATCTCTACATTTCCAGGGAGATATGGAATCTGTATCCTCCTAAGATGAAAGAGCTGGCCTCTGGAGGTAACGTATTGCTCCCCCAAGTATTTGTATATTTAATACTGAGTTATTGTAGAACAGAGAGAGCGACCTGTTGAATGTGTGCACTACCCACTCTCATAGAGCTGATTAAACCACCAGTTTGTCAGGGTAAGCTCCATGTCCTTAAAGATAATAACTGAAGCTATGACACAAGGTCAAATAACAAACAAAGCCGTGTCGCTCCTCTAAAAGTTCCGACGTGGAGGTGCCAGAGTTGGAAAACGTCAGAAAACAGGTGATACCAGGTTGTAGTTCAACAGGTTTGTTTGAGATCATAAGCTTTTGGAGCATTGCCTCTTCATCGGGCGAAGTGAGTGAGTAGCAACAGGCACAGAATTTATAGACAGAGAGATCAATGGGAAGAGAGATTAAATGGTGTGAGTGGAGTGTTGACAAGCTGAATAATAGGTCTCTACTGATGATCAAAAGTGTCAGACAGTGTGAGTAAAGTGTCAACAGCTGAATAACAAATGAAAGAAATGACCCATAATCCGATTAAATGAGGCAGAGAGATAATTTACACAAAAAATAAGGTGTTGCTGGAGATGAACCAAATGACTGGGTGTTATTCTTCATTTAATTGGACTATGGGTCATTCCTTTGTTTGTTATTCAGCTGTTGACACGTTACTCACACCGTCTGACACTTTTGACCACTGTAGAGACCTATTATTCAGCCTGTCAATGCTCCACTCACACCTTTTAAATGATCTTTTGATCTCTCTGACCATTGATCTCTCTGCCTGTAAATTCTGCGCCTGTGTGCTTCTCTCTGACTACGCCTGATGAAGGGGCAATGATCCAAAAGCTTGTGATTTCAAATAAACCTGTTGGACTATGACCTGGTGTCGTCTAATTTCTGACCTCTAAAAGATCTAGCCGAGAGATAAGGTTTGGAACAAAATTTAACTGTAGAGCTTGCTAGTGCCCCAGAAGATGGCCCTGACATTGAAGATTCTGTTAGTACAGCACCTTGGATTTTTTGAACCAAGGCAGCAAGATCTAGCCAAGCTACTGGATGATGTGCACAATATTCATAGATTTTATATCAGAGGATTCCACCATGGTTCTGGCATGTAGATCTTGAGAAGAAGTGTAACTGTACACATGGTTCTCAAAGCTCTCCTCCACTGGGTGTTTCCTCACCTCACATTGGAGTCATAGAGTCATGCAGCACAGAAACAGACACATTGGTTCAACTAGTCCATGCCGAACATAATCCCAAACTAAACCAGCCCCATCTGCCTGTCCCTGACCCATTTCCCTCCAAACCGTGCCTGTTCATGTACCTATCCAAATGTCTGTTAAATGTTGTCATTGTGCCTACATCCACCACTTTTTCAAGAAGTTCATTCCACAGGTGAAACATCCTTTATATAAAAATTTTTCCCCTCATGTCTTTCTTAAATTTCTTTCCTCTCACCTTAAAATTATGCCCCCTAATCTTGAAATTACCCACCCTTGGGAAAAGACACCTACCATTAACCCTATCCATAATCCCTCATGATTTTATAAACTTCTGTAAAGTCACCCTTCAACCTCCTACGCTCCAATGAAAAAAGTCCCAGCCTATCCAACTTTTCTTTATAACTCAAACATTCCATACCCAGCAACACCCTGGTAAATCTGTTCTGAGCCCTCACCAGGTTAATAAAATCTTTCCTGTAACTGGGCGACTTGAAGTGGACAAGTACTTCAGAAGAGACCTTACCATGTCCTGTGCATCCTTCATTGATAGACATTGATTGATGTGACTAGCCAACACTTCTATTATCATTGTATCAGGATGGAAGAAGATCAATTAGATAGATTTGGTGATTTTTCCAGCAATACTTTTCTGTGTTGCTGTTGTGCTGTAAAAAGGAAAATTAACATTTATTTTCAAATAACATACAATTTTTCTCACACTCTCTAAACAAGCAAACATTATCAGATAGGGTCCAAGTAACTGCACAAGCTAAAGGTGTTGAGTTATTTTTTAAAAGAAGATTAATCTATCAGTTGTTCAAATGTCTGCAAAATTAATGTTGCATTTATCTCACTCAGCCACACTGACTGCATGTGGCATCTGCATAAGCCCTGTGTGCGCAACAGGATTCAAAAAGCTATAGTGTCCTTCTCAGCCTTCTGTATATTATGCAATATTAGGTAATAAGTTGTTCTATTAAGCAGGCAGCCATTCCCATGGAGCTACCTGCCAGCTCACTTAAAAATAATAAACCTGGTCTTTGCTGCAGGCATTCGATGACTCCTCTTTGCCTTTTTAGCAGTTGCTGAAACCGTGATAAATATTTTTTGGGTGCATTACAAGATGAGTTGATATTCAGTGCTTCCTATTGATTCCCTTTGGTGCTGATGAACTTTTAAGGATGCCATCTACCTAAGTAAATAAAGGGAGGCACAGCAATGTGTTATGGACCGGGATGAGAGAGAACATGCATCTCTGTCCGCAAGCAGTGGGTTTTATGAAAATGAATACACGTGTGTTTTTCCAGCTCCCGACTATAGCCGATGTGAAGAAAATGAGTTTTTGAATGAATGAATGATTTTTACTGTCACATGTATTTTACAGTGAGAGAAAAAGTAAAATACAGTGAAAATCTTTCCCACTGTCACCATAATCTAGTGCCATTTTGAATAGAGCTGGATGAACACAGCAGGCCAAGCAGCATCAGAGGAGCAGGAAAGCTGACATTTCAGGCCTAGACCCTTCTTCAGAAATGGGGGAGGGGATGGGGGTTCTGAGATAAATAGGCAGAGAGGGGGAGGAGGATAGAAGATGGATAGAGGAGAAGATGGACGAAACGTCAGCCTTCCTGCTCCTCTGATGCTGCTTGGCCTGCTGTGTTCATCCAGCTCTCCACCTTGTTTTCTCAGATTCTCCAGCATCTCCAGTTCCTACTATCTCTGAAGCCATTTTGAATAGTTTAAGAATAAGAAAAGAAATGATATTGTGTAAAGACAGTACATCAGTCCTAAGTCAGCTCATCATCAATATCGTCAGCACCACCATCCCTCCTCCACCCCTCACCGCTATCTACCCTGCACCTGACCAATCTTCAGATGCTATCTTTCACCACTGGACTAATTCTACCCCGCCACCGCCTCACTGCTGCCTGCACAGAGCCCACCAACGTCAGAGTTGCATCTCTCGCCGATGTGCCCGCCTCGTCGATGTCACTGTGATGCTCTTCCACCACCCTTTCACCACTATCAGTGCCACATCCAACCAACAATGAAGTCGCCAATCCTCAGGTGCCATCTTTCTCAGCTGGGACTACCTCGCTGACATTGCCTCCACTGAAGTAACAGCCACTGATTCTAATGCCAGGTCTGATACTCGCCCTGGAAAAGTAAGGGCTCACTCACTGACACCATGGGGTCCGAGCTGGGCCCAATTCCCACCTCCATCAGGTAATTATTTATTTACATTGTTCACCCTGAAAAATCTAATGCTACATCACTCACTCAGCCAATCACACATACTTAACCAAACTGCAATTAAAGGGAGTAGCATACTTTTAAAGTTATTATAAAACAGAATAGTTTGGTTTATCTTGGGGGAAAATAAAGCATACATACACCGGTCAGTCCTGGTAAAAAGGTGACTTTATACTCCCAAAGGATAATGGCAGATACAACCACGATTGATCTTTTAAATTCACTTGGTAGTCTATTCGATATATTTTTCATTGATGTCAGTCACAGATTCCTACAGATCTTTGGATTTTCCACAAAAATCTCGAACTCCTTCTTCCAAGTTTTAGCCAGGTGATGACAGCACATAACCAATAGGCATGGTCTTCATTAAAATGACAGAAGTTTGAAGAACTTGCTCAACTCTGTTCACTGAGATAACCTTCAAGTGACAGTTGCCCATTCTGTGCTCCTGGATCTACCCTGGATCTAATCTTTTTCAACTTGCCTGTACTGTACCACTAGGATCTTCAGCTAAGCTCAATGTATCTACTCTCTTTCATCGGGTTTCAACCAATTTCATTTTCTGCAGAAGTTTTAGTTTCCAAGCTCAGTTTCAGTCCTGGTTTCCATAGGTTATATTTGAGGAAGTGCATGGCGGATTTGTTGAAGCTTTTCCTCACACACTCAACAGGATTTATTGCATGAAATGCCAATGCAAAGGCAACACTTTTTTATATACTGTGGGAGAATGGAGTGATGATAGGTTGGCAAGTGAAATCTGAATAGAAGACATGCGGTGAAGGAGAATGAACCAGTTAGATGATGATTGTTAGTTAACTGCCGAACTTTGTCTAAACTTGTCTAGACACTTGGACACTGATTGGTTAAAACATGGGCCTGAGGAATGAACCGGAGAATGGCTATCACCTGTTGCAGTTGAAATCTATAAGCCATCTTTTATTTCAGGTTCAACTTCTTTTTTCAGCTTCCTATTTCAGTTTCGGCCTGTCTTAAAAATAAAACACACAGAAGCTTTAAAAGTAAGGAGTCCATCACAATATTGTCAGCATCCTATCTCCCTTGGGACCCTGCTTATTGCTCACTGAAATATTGCTCCCTCAGAGTCATTTTGAAACTCCTTTTTCTGGGTTAGGTGTTTAGTTCTGCTGTAGTGTACAACGTGAAATTGCTGGTCCAGCTTAAAATGGTCTAGTCCTGGTAGGATCTGATTTTTAAAAAAAAACAATGGGTGGTATGTATTGGCATAGTACTGCAGATGTTGGAATATGTACTGAAAACAAAAAAGTGCTGGAAATCACAGTAGGTCAGACAGCATCCATGGAGAGAGAGCAAGCTAACATTTCGAGTCTCGATGACTCTCAGATGACTTCTCTGATGAAGAGTCATCTGGTCTTGAAACGTTAGCTTCCTTTTTCTCTACAGATACTGCCTGACCTGCTGTGATCTCCAACATTGCTTGTTTTTCAGTCAATAGTGGTAATTTCACCAGAATAGTAATCCGGAGCCTCAGACTAATGTTCTGGGGTCATAGGTTCAAACCTCACCATGGTGAAATTTGCATTCCATAAAAATTTGGACACAAAAGCAATATGCTAGTCTACTGGCAACTATCTAATCACTGTCCATTATTTTTAAAAACCTATCTGGTTCACTTATGCCCTTTAGGGAAAGAAACCTGCAGTCTTTACCTGGTCTGGCCTACAAGTGACTCCAGAGCCTCAGCAATGCGATTGCCCCTTAACTGTCTGCTGGGTAATTTGAGATGAATAATAAATGCTGACCCAGTCAGCAAAACTGATATCTCACAAACGAATACTAAAAAAAAATACAACCTCTCAGCCTCCTCTTTTCCAATGTAGACTTTTCTACTGTTGAAATACTTCACAAACCTAGTCAATTTCCAGCAGCACTTGTGGTTGAAGTATAATAGTTGAAGGAATGTTTATTCCATCACGTGTTGTTTGCCCATACCACACTTTCAGACTGACGCTGATGCACTCAGCAAGGTGATTAACAGAGATGGCAATCAGGGAAACAGTAAAATGGGAACAGCATACAAAATGTATTGGAGTGGTTCAAAATTTTAAGCGTGATTACCACCAACCAGAGTTAATTAAAATAGGCCATTAATAAGACATTAAGTAAAAAGAGAAAAAAAAACATTCTACATCCTTCGACCTCTTTACAGACAATCAGTTGTTAATGTAATCAAGGATTTTGGATTTCTGTAAACAATTTTGATACCAAATTTGTGCACAGCATGATCTCACAAATGGCAGCTTGGGTAATGATCAATTAACCAGTGTTATTGGAACAAGTTTCAGAATTATACTTAGCTAGAGAAGTGAAGAAAATTCCTTATTCCTTTTCAAGAATATCTCTTGGAATGCTTTTCTTTCATTATGTTGCTTTAAGCCCACATCCAATGATTTGGTCTCAACATAGACTGGTAGGGGAGAAGGTAATGTCAATATCTTAAGTCAAGCTTGAGTTTCTTGTTTGTTACATTTTAAGACTAAGTGTGGTATGCCTCATCTTGCTGTTAGATTATTGAAAGACAATTCCACAAGCTCTATTTAATGCTAGTTTGTCTACTCCATGTGCTGCTATTCACAAGTTTCTCTGTTCTTCTTTTTCTTTAACTCTGCCCATACTGTATGTCTGGTGAGAGGCAGCTCCACCACGTCATCAGGAGGTTGCTCCAGGATCCTAACATTCTTATGCAACATCTTTAGCTGTTGGAATTAACAGTATCGTTTAAATACAAGCATTATAATAGTGGCTAGTCTTCAAATGTGCTTCATTGACTTTATAACAATTTGGAACATCTTGGGATCATGAAAGGAACTTGATAGGTACAAGCTATTTCTATTTTAGCAATTGCAATTTAGAATCACCAAATTTTACAGTACAGAAGGAGGTCTTTCAACTCGTTGTATCTGTGCTGGCTCTTGATAAAGCTACCTAGCTCGTTCGACTCACCAGCCCTAATTCTGTAGCCCTCTAAATCCATCACTTTAAAGTATTTATCCAGTTCTTTCTGGAAACTTCCCATGGAATCCACTTTCACATTCCAAATCCGACAAACTCTCTGAGTAAAAAAGTTTTTCCTCCTCTCACTCCTGGGTCTCTTGCTGACAATCTTGAAATTTTGACCCCCCCCCCCAGTTACTAACATATTAACTAGTGAAAACAGAATATATTTTTTTACCTTGAGCACCTCAATGAGGTCACCTGAAACTTGTTGGAGCTATTTTAGGATTATTGGATGCCAGGGCATAAAATGTTGAAGTTGTTGATAGGGTAATTTAATTTCCTATTCTCAACCTACACTTTTTTAACTGTGTTCTTTAACTTGTGCATCCGTGGAGAAAAGTTACTGATGGTTAGTGTTGCAGTGCAAAGCAAAGTGGTGAGATTTCTGTTTCTGCCTCCCATTGGCTGCTTTCATTGAGAGGACGTCCCTTGTTGCCTGAACACCGGCTGGAGTAAATCTGCAAGGCCTGGGGTGACATTTTGCACCCACAGCCCCAGACAAGAAAGAAGCATGTGCCAGTCGTGGGTGAAGATTGCATTCCAAACTTGATAGAGAAGTTGGAGATAAACTTTCAGACGGAGCCAACAAGAACATGACATGCTACCTTTCAGTTGTTCTAAAACTGCGGGAACTTTACCAACCCAACACAACAGATGTGATATTGCAACACTTGTGATGCTCATTCTTCCTGGTGTGAAAGAAATTGCAAGAATGTCTAAAGGCGGCCTCTTGAACTGGGGCAACTTGTGGCATTTCAAATAACTCGATTATTTCTTCATTATCTTTTGGACATCAATTTGAATAATTTTGTTTTCCTGTGTTCATTGTCAAAGATGAAACCTTGCAGCCTTTGCATTTCTGTGCAAACCCTTACACTGCGCTCATTCATTGAGAAAACAGTGCTTGTTTTGGCCTATTAAAGTGCTTTTTACTTATTCAATATATCTGGTAGGATAAGAAGATGTGGCGTAGTAGTTCAGTGGTTAGCACTGCTGCCTCACAGTGCCAGATCCCTTGGGTTTGATTCCAGCCTTGGGTGACTCTCTATGTGTGGAATTTGCACACTCTCTCTGCCTGCTTGGGTTTCCTCCAACAGTCCAAAGATGCACAGGCTAGGTGGATTTGCTTTGCTAATTTGTCCACAGTGTCCAAGGATAGGCAGGCGAGGTGGATTAGCCGTGGGAAATGCAGAGATAGGATAGAGAGGTGGGTCTGGGTGGGATGTTCTTCAGAGGGTTGATTGTGGTAACAACTGCAAATCTTTTCCAGTGATGCAAAATATTGAGACAAGTGTGAGATATTCCGGAGAGATTTGTGGTGCATCTGAGAGAGTTTGCTCCTTTCCAGTTGGCTAGAGAGATGGTTTTTTTTTCCAGAAATGAGTTACTTTTTGTAAATAGCATACAGCAGAGAAGCAAATATAAATACATTGACCTTTATAATGGCAAACTTGTTAAAAAAAAAACCTGAGAAGCTAAAGCTCTCATTCTACTACCATAATGTAGAATTAGTCAGAGACGACGTGATGAGTTACGAAAGGGATTTTTGAAACATAGGCATTTAATTAAACCTAAAAATATGGCATGAATAAGATGATGTGAATATTCCTAAAGGCACCTTGCTAATAGTAAAGAGGCAGGAAACTCATTTATTCTGCTTTAACGTGAATATGATTGGTGGAACCTTTTTACTTACAACCACAAAAGACTGTGATCTCATGGCCTTATAAATTATACAAAATTGAGCCTTATTAAAATAGATTTCTCTCTTTCGCTCTCTATGTAATTAAGAAAAGAATTAATCCAGGCATGAAATAGTGATGTCAGATAGATCTAGATTTTTCACAAAAGCTTGTTATCTCATCAAAGAGAGAACTCCAGCACCCTCTGGTTTTGAGTTGACCCTCTTGAATTTGGAACCTCCTGCCCACGTAGCTAAAGCAATATTCTAAAGGTGTCCTTACAAAAGATAAGCAAAGGTGATCTCTGGTGGTTTGAGACACAGGTTTGAATGCGGTAACTGGAGAAATAATAAGGAAAAAATGAAATCGCCTTGAGACACCAGTCTGTTCCCGTAACTGAAATATCTAAGCAGGCAGGCAAGAAGGGGAGGATAGCAATCAAAAGTGACATGCCTTGGAGTGGTTATGTCCTAGCTTCAGTTTCACAACCTGACCAGCCTATAGATGTGGAAGAGATCATTACATTAGGTGCCAGGGACTAGGCAATGTGACCCAGAACCAGCAAACCTTCTCAATGGTCACAGTGTGCATTGGGTAAATCAGGCTGGTAGCAGATCCCAAGGAAAGGAGTTTGTGGAATGTCTACAAGATTTTATTTGGAGCAGCTTGTGATAGACTCCCAGGGGAACAAGCAATTCCAGAATTGGTGCTCTGTAGTGAGGCAGACTTGATTAGGGATCTTAAAGTGAAGGAATTTATAGGGGACAGTGACAATAAAGCAATATAATTCACTCTGTAGCTTGAGAGGGAATCGAATGTAATGGTACTACAATTGAGTAAAGAGAACTACAAAGACATGGGGGAATTGCTGGCCAGAGTTGATTGGAAGGGGAGCCTGGCAGGGAAGTTAGTAGAGCAACAATGGCGATAGTTTCTGGGAGTAATTCAGGAGGCACAGCAGAAATTTATCACAAGGAAGTAAAAACATACAAAGGGAAGGACAAGACAACCACAGCTGACAAAGGAAGTCAGAGACAGCATAAAGGAAAAAGTAAAAGCACATAATGTGGTGTAGATTAAGGCACAGCCAGAGAATTGGGAAGCCTTTTAAAGCAAGCAGAGGATAACTAAAATAGCAATAAGTGGGAAATAAGATGAAATATAAGGGTAAGCTACTTAGTGATATAAAAGAAGATTGCAAGAGCCTTCTTTTAGGCATATAAAGGGTAAGAGAGAGGCAAGAGTGGACATTGGACCACTGGAAAATGAGGCTGGAGAAATAGTAATGGCGAATGAAGAAATGGCAGAGGAACGGAATACATAATTTGCATCAGTCTTCAGGAAGACACAAGCAACACACCAGTACATCAAGACAGTCAGGGGACAAAGGTGAGTGTAGTGGCCATCACTAAGGAGAAGGTGCTGAAGAACCTGAAAGGAATGAAGGTGGATAAATCACCTGGACCTGATGGACTACACTCCAGAGTTCTGAAGGAGATAGCTGAGAAAATTGTAGAGGCATTGGTGGTGATCTTTCAGGAATCACTGGAGTCAGGGAGACCCCCAGAGGACTGGAAAATGGCTAATGTCACACCCCTGTTTAAGAAGATGGGGAGGCAGAAAACAGGAAGTTATTAGGCTGGTTAGCCTGACCTTAGGCATTGGTAAGATTTTAGAGTCAATCATTAAGGATGAGACTGCAGAGTACTGAGACATGCATGGTAAAGTAGGATGAATCAGCACAGCTTTGACAAGAGGAAGATGTGCCTGACAAATCTGTTAGAATTCTTTGAGGAGGTTACAGGCAAGTTAGATAATGAAGATCCAGTAGACGTGATCTATTTGGATTTCTGGAAGGCCTTTGACAAGGTACCATACAGGCACTGCTAAATCAAATCGGACCAATGTGTTAGGGGAAAGGCATCAATATGGATAGAGGATTGGCTGACTGGCTGAAGGCAGAGAGTGGGGATAAAGAGGTCTTTTTCAGGAAGGCAGACATTGATTAGTGGAATTGCGAACTGGTCAGTATTGGAACCACAATTATTCATATTATACATTAATGGTCTAGATGAGGAACTGAGGATATTGTTGCTAAATTTTCAGATGACACAAATATAGGTGAAGAACAGAGGATGTTGAGGAATTCGGGAGGCTGCAGAAGGACTTGGGCAGGTAAGGGCAGTGGGCAAAGAAATGGTAGATAAAATATAATGTAGGATATTATTAGATTATACACTTTGTAGGAAGAATAGAGGCATAGATTGTTTCTTAAATGGGGAAAAGCTTTTGAAATCTAAAGTACAAAGGGACTTAGGAATCTGTGTTCAGACTTCTCTGAAGGCTAACATGCAGGTTCAATTGCCAGTTAGAAAGGCAAGTGCAATGTTAGTATTCATTTCAAGAGGGTTAGAAATCAAGAGTAGAGATGTACTACTGAGGCTATATAAGGATCTGGTCAGACTGCATTTGGAATATTATGAGCAGTTTTGGGCCCCCTGTGTAATGACGGATCTTCTGGCCTCGGAGGGGGTCCAGAGAAGGTTTACAAGAATTTCCCTGGGATGAAGGACTTGTTACATGATATGCTGTTGCCTACTCTGGGTCTGTACTTGATGGAGTTCAGAAGGATATGGGGAACCTGATTAGTGCTTATAGAATGCTGAGAGGCCTGGTCAGAGTGGATGTGGAGGAGATGTTTCCACTAGTAGGAGAGACTCGAACATGAGGGCACAGTCTCAAAATGAAGGGATGACTCTTTAGAACTGAGATGAGGATGGATTCCTTTAGTCAGATGGTGGTGAATCTGTGGAACTTATTACTAGAGAAGGCTGTGGATGCCAAATCTTTTATTGTTTTTGAGACAAGTATAGATAGGTCCTGGATTAGTAAGATGATGAAGTGCTCGTAAAAAAAGCAGGAGAATTGTTTCGAGCAAAATATCAGCCATGACTGAATGGAGAAGCAGATTCAATGGGCTGAATGGCCTAATTCTGCTCCTGTATCTTATGGTCTTCTGGGACATATGTCTGCACTGTCTGTTCTAATTACACATTGTATTGAAAATTCAGTTCTACATAAACTATGTTAAACTGCTTGTGATTTCCTCGACTATCCTACTTCGGATGTTCTGTGGCCGTGGTTGAAATCCAAAGTGACATATGAAAAGAAACATTTCCATTGCACTGCTCACCACCATAGGATAAACCAGGGTGCTTCATCATTGACCTCATTGAATCATATGAGGTTCTTAGGGGACTTGACAGGGTAGATAAGGAAAGGCTGTTCCCCCTTCTGAGACAATCTAGGGTCAGAGGGCATAATATCAGAATAAGAGGTCACATACTTAAGACAGAGATTAGGAGGACTTTCTTATCTCAGAGAGTGGTGAATCTCTGAAGTTATTTGCTGCAGAGTGCTGTGGAGGGTGGCTCACTCAGTATATTTGAGGCTGAAATAGACAAAATTTTAATCATTAGGGGAATCAGTGGTTTAATGGAAAAGGCATGAAAGTGGAATTGAGCATGATCAGATCAGCCATGACATCATTGAATGGCAGAGCAGATTCACTGGGCTGAACAGCCTACTTCTGCTCCTTCTATGGTCTTATTTACCGCCCTGGAAGTGGCTCTGAAATGTCACCACTGTGTAATATGGGAAATGCTGTAACCAATTTACTCACCTCAATTTTCCATGTGCAAAAATGTGATCATAAGCAAATAACAAATGTGTTTTAGTGATGTCGGATGAAAGATAAATACTGGCCAGAACACCACAGAAAACTCCCCTGATCTTCTTCAAAACCAATACTATGGAATTGTTTTTATCTTTTCGCCTTTTACCTGAGAGACAGCAAGCAGAACGTTCATTGAACACCTTAAAATATGACACTTTCAACAGTGCAGCCGCAACTGAGTACTAGACCAAAACCTTCAGCTGATGCTTGATGTTTAGGTATCTAGGGAGTTCTGCGGTTTTTAACTCAAGGACAAGAAACTAGAGAGGCTAACATAGTTCACAATCAACTCTTAGGAGAGATTTGAATGAAGATAATTCAAAGCAAGGCAACCCTGCTACAAGTTATAATGATGTTTGTGACCTTGAGCAGCTAATCGAGATTGCGAGAAAACATGTATTAGAAATTCCTAATCATTGGGACTAATACAATAGAGGTTTGATGTGAAAATTATCATAGATTCTTCATAAATTAAACAATATTGGATAAGATCATCTATTTTATTCAGGTTTGTAAGGTGTAAACATAATTATACATGATTCAATGAATGTAAACAAATGCATGCTGTTCACAACTGAATGCTTGTGGTGATTAATCTGCTCGGGGCATGAGTACAATGGTTTTGTAAATAATTTTTTCAAACTATTTATTGTTCCAATACTTGAACAGCAAATATATTTCTTAAACTAGGGAAGTGTTTTATAAATTGTCTCACACACAGTTGATATAAACCCGGGAACCCAGTTATGACATAACACACTCTGTTTCTCTCTCCACTGAAAGTGCCAAATAGACTGTCAATTTAAAGCATTATCTTCTCATGTTTCAGATTTCCACATCTGCAATATCTCTCTGTTTTTGTATCCATTGTTAAGAATATACAATTTGATTTGTAATGTCTTTCTAGATTCTCCTTATCGCACAGTAAACCCTCACAATCATAAACGCATTTAGCACAGAAAATAATCCTTTGGTCCAACTTGTCCATGCCAACCAAGTTTCCTAAACTGAACTAGTCCTAATTGTCTGCATTTGGTCCATATCCCTTTCAACCTTTCCTATTCATGTACCCGTCCAAATGTCTTTTAAATGTTTCATAGAATCATGCAGTGCAGAAGAGGCCATTTGGCCCAGTGAGTCTGTGCTGACACACGACAAACAGTTGACTTCAACCTAGTCCCATTCACCAGCACTTGGACAGTAGCCTTGAATGTTATGATGCACCAAATGCTCATCCAGGTGCTTTTTGAAGGATATGAGGCATTTCACCTCTAGCACCCTCCCAAGCAATGCATTGCAGATCATCACCACTCTCTGTGTAAAATAGTTTTACACCACATGCCCCCCCAAGCCTCTTGCCCCTCACCCTGAACCCATGTGCCCTTGTGACTGACCCTTCAACTAAGGGGAGCAGTGGTTCCTGATCCACTCTGTGTTTTCGCCTGCCTGTCTATGCTCTCTCAAAATCTTTCTTTATGAGATTCCTCAGTGTTTGCAAACGTTATGTCATTTGCAAGTTTGTCAACTTGTGACCTGTTTTCATGTTCAGGCCATTAGTCATAGTACTGAGCCTCAAGGAAACTGGTTGTGCATCTCTCTCCAGTCTATAATAAACTGACCATTCAACACAGAGATAGCAAAAACTGCAGATGCTGGAGTCAGAGCTAACACAGTGTGGAGCTGGATGAACACAGCAGGCCAGGCAGCATCAGAGGAGCAGGAAAGTTGACGTTTTGGGTCGGGACCCTTCTTCAGAAGGGTCCCAACTTGAAACATCAACTATTCAACACAACTTCTTTTCACACCACAGCCAACAGTATACCCATGGTGTTGCATGATCATGGGATCATTTTAATCCCATAAGCTCATGTGTTTCTAATATTTTCTAACAAATGTGGTGCTTTTGTCAATCACTTTTTGCATCAATACATGTCACATTAACTACATTCCCAACATCCACCCTGTATGTGACCTCATTAAAAGCAAAACGATCAAATTAATCAACATCACTTGCCCTTGACAAATCATTGTTGGCTCTCCTTTATTAGTACATGGTCAGTAGATATTTTGAAATATTAAAGATTTTCCAGAATTTAATGCTATCAAGAAGTATGTAGGAAAATAGCATTGAGCTCAAAGTTCAGCCTAGTTGAAGGTGGGAGAAGGCTTGATGGGCTAAATGACCCATTTCTTCTTATATTTCCTATGTCTCTTTCACTCTGGGCAGCTTCTAATTTTTCCGATCTTACTATTTCCATACTATTAACTTGACTGCTTCATAAATGTCAGGATTGTTATTTGTTCCATCTTTTCACAATAGTACGATATTTTGTAATCACCTGTTCCTCTGGCATCAATGCTGTATTTCAATCAAGTTGAAAGATTATGTCCAACGTCTCTGAAATGTGTACACTGAAATAGAAGCAAAGTACCATGGATGCTGGAGAATTGAACTAAAAAGGCAGTGCTGCACAAACTCAGCAAGTCTGGCAGTTTCTGTGGAGAGAGAAACAGAGCTTATGTTCTGCCATAATTGGGATTCAGGGATTATCATGTCCAAATGACTCTTGCTTAGGACTGAAGGAGCCTGGAAACATGATAGCTTATATGTTGTTGGAAAAGGTTGAAGAGAGAGCAAGTGGAATAGGTGGCAAAGGCGTCTCAGATGAAAAGATGTCACACAGAAATGATATAACTGAAGAATAAGTATTAATAGCAGCAAATAGATCAGTTCTACTGAATACAAACCCATGCAAACAAAACATATTGTTGGGGGTGGAGGAGGGGCTTTGTGATGTTTGCAGGAGGTAGGACTAAGTAGTTAGAATGGAGGACAGTGGTCATAGTCAGAAGTTGTTGATTTCAATGTTGAGTCTTCAAGGCTACAGATTGCCTCAGCAGAAAATGAGTTGCTGTTCAGTCAGCTTTTGTGGTATTTTGCTGTTCTCTATATCATGCCTAGGACTAAAATATTAAATGAGATCAATAAGGTGTCTTGAAATAACAAGTGATGGGAAGGTCGATACAATGGTATGGACATTTCTGCAAAGAGGTCACCCAGCCTGCATCTGATCTGGCTGATGTGGGCGAGACAGCACATGAGCAATACATCCATTAACTTTCAAAGTGAGGCAGCAATTTACATGTGTTTCTTTGTATCTAGTCTACTGCATTCACTGCTCAAAGTGTGGTCTTCTTCTTTGCGTGTGTTTGCTCTGAGTGGACCTGACCTATTTTCTGCTCCTGACAGTGTGGGAACAAGCATACTGGTTGCAAAAACATCTGTAGGCATGTGAAAAGAACAAAAAGATTAGTGAAAACAAGTGAAGGTCCCTTACAGTCAGAAACAGGGAGAGTTATAATGGGGGGCAAAGAGATGGCAGACTAATTAATTCTATGTTTTGGGTTCCCAAAAGGAAGACACAAACAATGTCTCAAAAATGTTGGGGATCACAATGCCTAGTAAGAGGGAGGAACTGAAGAAAATCAGCGTTAAAACATAGAACAGCGCAGCACAGGAATGGACCCTTTGGCCTACGTTGTTGTGCTGAACGTTACGCCAAACTCAACTAATCCCTTCTGCCTGTCTTTGGTCCATATTTCTCCATTCTTTGCATTAGTTGGGAAATTGATGGGATTAAAGGCTGATAAATTCCCAGGTGCAGATAGTCTACATTCTAAAGCACTTAAAGAAGTGGCCCTAGAGATCATGAACGGGTCAGCGGTCATCTTCCAAGATTCAATAGACTCTGGAAAAGTTCCCATAGGTTAAGGTAGCTAATGTAACCTCACTATTTAAAAAGGGAAGTAATCAGAAAACAAGGAGTTAGCCTGACAACAGTGGTGGAGGAAATGCTAGAGTCCAATAAAAAAGATTTAGTGGCACATCATTCAGAAAACAATGAATTTGAATTTGATTTATTTATTGGCACGTGTACCTAAGTAGGGTAAAATGTTTTGTTTATGAGAACTACAGGCAGAACATAGCAAGCAAGGACATAGAGATCATAGAGTTAAAAATAAACTTAGACAGAGACATACAGGTTATGTCGCACAGGGCGTGCGCAAGGCAAGATCAACGTTAGCAAGATCAGCGTTATTTGAAGTTAGAGAGTCCATTCATCAGTGTAATAACATCGGAGAAAAAACTGTTCCTGAACCTGCTGGTGTGTGTGTTCAAGCGTTTGTATCATTTGCCTGATGGAAGTGATTTTTGGAGATCATTACCGGGGTGCAATGGGTCTTTGATGATCTTGGCAATCTTTCTGTAGTAAATGGAGTTCATGGGTAGAAGGATGGATTCTGTGATGGTCTGGGCTGTGCACACCAACTTCTGTAGATTTTTTTACGGTCCTAGACAGAGCAGTTGCCATACCAGGCCGTTATGAACCCCTACAGTGTGCTTTCAATGGTGCATCTGTAAAAGTTAGTGAGTCTCCTTATAGACATGCCAAATTTCTTGAGCTGCCTGAGGAAGAAGAGGTGTTGTTGTGCCTTCTTGACTGTTGCATCTACGTGGGATGTCCAGGACAGATTGTTGGTTATCATCACTCCTCAGAACTTGACACTGTCCACCTTTTCAACCTGAACTCCGTTGATATAGATGAGGGCGTGTTCTCTTCCTTTTTTTCTGAAGTCAATGATCAGTTCTTTAGTTTTGGCGATGTTGAGAGAGAATTTGTTCTCACTGCATCACGTCACCAAGCCCTCCATCTCTTTTCTGTATTCTGACTCGTCATTGTTCGATATCCATACTACCATGCTACTGTTGTAAGCAAACTTGTAGATGGTGCTCATTCGGAATTTAGCAACACAATTATGGGTGTGCAGGGAGCACAGTAGGGGGCTGAGGATGTATCCCTAGGGGAGCTCCAGTGTTGAGTGTTATCGTGGAGGAAGTGCAGCTGTCTATCTTCACTAATAGCAGTCTGTGAGTCCGAAAGCTGAAGATCCAGTTGCAGGGGGCGGAGCTGAGACCAAGGCCTCACAATTTTCAGATCAGTCTGGAGGGCTTAATGGTGTTGAAGCCGGAGCTGTAGTCGATCATCAGGAGTCTGACATGGCTGTCCATGTTGTCTAGATGTTCCACGGATGAGTGCAGGGCAGTATTGGGCAGAGTCAGCAGGGATTTCTGAAAGGAAATCAAGCTTGACAGATCTACGAGAATTCTTCGAGGATGCAACAAGTAGAGTTGATCAGGGGCAACCAGTGAATGTAGCTCACTTGGACATTTAGAAGGCTTCTAATAACGTCCCATGTAAGGGGTTAGACAATTAAAGTGTATGGGATTGGGAGTAGTATATGATTATGGATAGAGAACTGGTTGCCAGACAGGAAACAAACAGTAGGAACAAACAGGTCATTTTCTGAGTGGCAGAGAGTAACCAGTAGAGAAGAAGAACCTATACTAGGAATCCTCTTCCTGAAATGCTTGTGAAAGCAGAGTCCTTTCACATTTTTAAGGTAGATTCTGAGATAGATTCCTCATTAACAAGGGGTGAATAATTATCAGGAGTAGATGGGAAATGTAGATTTGAGGTGACAGTCAGATCAACCATGGTCCGATTGAAAGTAAGAACGGGTTAGAGGGACTAATTGGGCTACTCCTGCTCCTTATTCATATTTTCATATGCAACCTAGCATATATTCCATCTGAACAAGGTGACTTAACCACTGTAAACACAAACACTTTTTCCAATACCATTGCTTCAGATTGTTTCTTCATCTCCTTTCATCTTTTGACCACTTCGCATTGATATTTCAGCCTTGGAGACTTAATAGTATCGTAAGATTTTATATTATTATTGAGGTAGTTCAACTTAATGACTTGTATGTCAGAAGAATCAATTTGATCGTCTCATTTTTACTGAGTCAGACATTCCATCAAACATTTAAAAGAAGTGCTAAATTTATAGCAAATGTTGTTAATTATTCTATTTAGCAAGTGTTGTTAATTATTTTCTCCATCATAGATCACTAGTGCATGGGCAAAAAAGCTGGATATCAGTTTCAGGTATTTATTCTTGTTCTCAGAATCAGGTGACAGCATTTAAAAGATATTTGGATAGGCATTTGAACAGGAAAGTTTTAGAACAATATGTGCCAAATGCAGGCAAATGGGAGTGGTTTAGTTTGGCCAAATCTTTCTCCCAGGATGAGGCATTCCACTCCCGAACATCTCAGATGTCATCATTTTTCAAGGACCACAACTTCCCCCCCTCAGTGGTCGAGAACGTCCTCGACCGTGTCTCCCACATTTCCTGCAACTCATCCCTCATACCCCCTCCCCGCAATAACAAACAAAACAGAATCCCCCTCGTCCTCATGTACCACCCAGCCAACCTCCGGATCCAACGCATCATCCACCGACACTTCCGCCATCTGCAATCCGACCCCACCACCAAAGATATTTTTCCCTCGCCACCCTTATCTGCTTTCCGGAGGGACCACTCTCTCTGTGAGTCCTTGTCCGCTCCACACTCCCCTCCAGCCCCACCACACCCGGCACATTTCCCTGCAACCGCAGGAAGTGCTGCACCTGCCCCTACACCTCCCCCCTCAGCCCCATCCCAGTCCCCAAGAAGACTTTCCACATCAAGCAGATGTTCAACTGCACATCTGCTAATGTGGTATACTGTATCCGTTGTTCCCGTTGTGGCCTCCTCTTCATTGGGGAAACCAAGCGGAGGCTTGGGGACCGCTTTGCGGAACACCTACACCCGGTTTGCACTAAACAGCTACACCTCCCAGTCGCGAACCATTTCAACTCCCCCTCCCATCCCTCAGACGACATGTCCATCCTGGGCCTCCTGCAGTGCCACAACGATGCCACCCGAAGGTTGCAGGAACAGCACCTCATATTCCACTTGGGAACCCTGCAGCTTAATGGTATCAATGTGGACTTCGCAAGCTTCAAAATCTCCCCTCCCCTAGCGCATCCAAAACCAGCCCAGCTTGTCCCCGCCTCCCTAAGCTGTCCTTCCTCCCACCTATCCCCTCCTCCCACCTCAAGCTCCACGCCCATCTCCTACCTACTAGCCTCATCCCGCCCCCTTGACCTGTCCATCCTCCCTGGACTGACCTATCCCCTCCCTAACTCCCCACCACACTCACCTTTACTGGCTCCATCCCTGCATCTTTGACCTGTGTGTCTCCTCTCCACCTATCTTCTTCTCAATCCATCTTCTCTCCGCCTCCCCCCTCTCCCAATTTATTTCAGGACCCCCTTCCACTCCCCCATTTCTGAAGAAGGGTCTAGGCCCGAAACGTCAGCTTTCCTGCTCCTCTGATGCTGCTTGGCCTGCTGTGTTCATCCAGCTCTACACCTTGTTGTCTCAGATTCTCCATCATTTGCAGTTCCTAATATCTCTGAAACCCTTCTACATATTTCCTATTCATGTACCTATCCAAATGTCCTTTAAATGGTGTGTGGCATGGACGTGTTGGACTGAAAGGTCTGTTTCTTTGCTGTATGACTCCATTACTCTAAACAGAGCCAAGAGGACCATCTGAGCTACATGGAGTCTCTGAAAGAAACAATAAGTAAGTCTCACGCTTCTTCTCTTTTATTGACTTGCAAATATTTGCTCTGGAAGTTAAGATCCAAATCGTTTTTGAATCTTTTTCCACTATCTTTTCAGACAGGACACTCCATCATTCACTTCACTTCACACACAAAAAAAGTATCACCCCCACTGCCACTGCCACCCTCTCGTCCACACCCCCACCGCCACCCTCTCGTCCACACCCCCACTGCCACCCTCTCGTCCACACCCCCATCCCAGCCAATTTTCCCCACTGTGTCAAATCGGTGTCCTCCAGACAAAACAATTCCAGTAACTCTCTCCCAACAGTTATACCAAAAGGAATCCAACAAAATTCATGAGGAGTATGGATAAGGTGAATAGCTAAGGTCTTTTCCCCACGGTGTAGGTTTAAGGTGAGAGGGTGTAGGTTTAAGGTGAGAGGGGAAAGATTTAAAAGGGACTTAAGGGACATCTTTTTCATGCAGAGGGAGGTGCATGTATGGAATGAGCTGCCAGAGGAAGTGGGGGAGGCTGGTACAATTACGACATTTAAAAGTCATCTGGAGGGATATATGAGAGGTAAAAGGTACTGCAGATGCTGGAGAATCCGAGATAACAAGCATGGGGCTGGATGAACACAGCAGGTCAAGCAGCATCATAGGAGCAGGAAAACTTGACGCTTCGGGCCTAAACCCGTCATCAGAAA
>JAHRHZ010000016.1:58894307-58904342 GCA_024137785.1 Ginglymostoma cirratum | reverse complement strand
TGGGATGCGGTTGGGGGAGGGGAGATTTTGAAGCTTGTGAAATCCACATTGATACCATTGGGCTGCAGGGTTCCCAGGCTGAATATGATTTGCTGTTCCTGCAGCCTGCGGGTGGCATCGTTGTGGCACTGCAGGAGGCCCAGGATGGACATGTCGTCTGAGGAATGGGAGGGGGAATTGAAATGGTTCGCGACTGGGAGGTGCAGTTGTTTGTTGCGAAGCGAGCGCAGGTGTTCTGCAAAGCGGTCCCCAAGCCTCCGCTTGGTTTCCCCGATGTAGAGGAGGCCACAACGGGAACAACGGATACAGTATACCACATTGGCAGATGTGCAGGTGAACATCTGCCTGACGTGGAAAGTCTTCTTGGGGCCTGGGATTGGGGTGAGGGAGGAGGTGTGGGGGCAGGTGTAGCACTTCCTGCGGTTACAGGGAAAAGTGCCAGGTGTGGTGGGGCTGGAGGGGAATGTGGAGCGGACAAGGGAGTCGCAGAGGGAGTGGTCCCTCCGGAAAGCAGATAAGGGTGGGGAGGGAAAAATGTCTTTGGTGGTGGGGTCGGATTGCAGATGGCGGAAATGTTGGAGGATGATGCGTTGGATCCGGAGGTTGGTGGGGTGGTACGTGAGGACGAGGGGGATTCTTTTTTGGTTATTATTGCGGGGACGGGGTGTGAGGGATGAGTTGCGGGAAATGCGGGAGACACGGTCGAGGGCATTCTCGAACACTTTTGTGGGGAGGTTGCGGTCCTTGAAGAATGAGGACATCTGAGATGTACGGGAGTGGAATGTCTCATCCTGGGAGCAGATGCGGCGGAGGCGAAGGAATTGGGAATAGGGGATGGCATTTTTGCAGGAAGGTGGGTGGGAGGAGGTGTATTCCAGGTAGCTGTGGGAGTCAGTGGGCTTGAAATGGAAATTGGTTTCTGGGTGATTACCCGAGATGGAGACAGAGAGGTCCAGGAAGGAGAGAGAGGTGTTGGAGATGGTCCAGGTGAACTTCAGGTTGGGGTGGAAGGTGTTGGTGAAGTGAATGAACTGTTCGAGCTCCTCGTGGGAGCACAAGGCAGTGCCGATACAGTCATCAAAAACCAAGCGGAGGCTTGGGGACAGAGATAACAAGCATGGGGCTGGATGAACACAGCAGGTCAAGCAGCATCATAGGAGCAGGAAAACTTGACGTTTCGGGCCTAAACCCTTCATCAGAAATGGGGGAGGGGAAGAGGGTTCTGAAATAAATAGGGAGAGAGGGGGAGGCGGATAGAGGATGGATAGAGGAGAGGATGCTTTGCAACAAACTGTTCGCAACAAACAACTGCACCTCCCAGTCGCGAACCATTTCAACTCCCCCTCCCATTCCTCAGACGACATGTCCATCCTGGGCCTCCTGCAATGCCACAGTGATGCCACCCGAAGGCTGCAGAAACAGCAAATCATATTCAGCCTGGGAACCCTGCAGCCCAATGGTATCAATGTGGATTTCACAAGCTTCAAAATCTCCCCTCTCCCAACCGCATCCCAAAAACAGCCCAGCTCATCTCCACCTCCCTAACCTGTTTTTCCTCTCACCTCAAGCCACACCCCCATCTCCTATCTACTAACATCATCCCGCCCCCTTGACCTGTCCGTCCTCCCTGGACTGACCTATCTCCTCCCTTCCCCCCTACCTACACCCACCTTTACTGGCTCCATCCCCGCCTCTTCGACTTGTCTGCCTCCTCTCCACCTATCCTCTCCTCTATCCATCCTCTATCCACCTCCCCCTCTCTCCCTATTTATTTCAGAACCCTCTTCCCCTCCCCCATTTCTGATGAAGGGTTTAGGCCCGAAACGTCAAGTTTTCCTGCTCCTATGATGCTGCTTGACCTGCTGTGTTCATCCAGCCCCATGCTTGTTATTAAGGAGAAAAAGGGAAGTAGGTACTGAGGGATCAGAAAACGACTAGCCCTCCAAATGTGTGGGAAATGCAGGAGTCTATTGAGGAAAGGAAATTAGGAAAACAAAGAGGAGGTATGTAAATGACACTGGCGTGTAAAACAAAGGAAAATCCCCAGGTGTTTTGTAACTATGTTTGGGGCAACAGGATAACCTTAGAAAGAGTGGCTCCCATAACGGCAAACTGTGAGTCAGAGGAGGTAGTTGTGGTTTTAAATAAATATTTTACATCTGTATTCGCTATAGTGAAGAGTAATTTAGTTAAAGAATTAGAAAATTGGAGTATGATAAGCTTGAACAAATTACAATTGAGATGGGGAGATACGAGCAGTTTTAATGGCTTAAAATTGTATGAATCCCATGATCCAGGTGAGATGTATCCCAGACTGCTCTTGGAGAAAGGTGAAGAGCTTTCTGGGGACACAGCATTAGTTTTCAAATGCCCTCTGGACACAGGAGAGGTGCAGGAGGACTGGATGACAGCTAATGTGGTATAATTATTCAAGAAATGAGCGAGGGTCAAGCGTAGGCCAGTGAGTCCAACATCAGAGGTAGAAAAGCTATTGAAAAGAAATCCAAGGGACTGTATTAATCTCCAATAGAAAGGGTAACAATTAATCAAGCATGGTTGGCACGGCTTTGACAGGGAGAAATTGTGTCTGACAGGTTCAATTGAGACTTTTGATGAGGAGATAAGATGGCATTTCTGCCTCTCTTGTGCCTTTATCTCACTTCCCCCATAAATACAGTAATACTATTGACATCAATCACTCCTTGCAGTGAAAATCTCCACCTTCTACACACACCAAGAAACTTCCCCTGAATTCCCTACTGGATTTATTCGTGAATATTCAATTCAATTCAATTCAATTCAATACAGCACAGGAACAGGCCCTTCAGTCTTCCAAGCCTGCTCCAATTCTAACCCTTAATTAGGCCAGCTACTTATTTCCCATGAGCAATTTCTATCACTCTGTTCGCCTCCCATCCATGTGTCAATCAAAAGATTTGATAATTATGACCTCTCGTTTAAAATCTGTCACAAGTGGAAACATCCTGTATAAATCAACCTTATCAAACCAACTTCATAGTTTTAAACACCTCTCTTAGATCATTTCTCGGTCTCATCTTTCCTAGAGCCTTTTGAGGTTTTTTCCTTTAGCATGTATTCTCAATATCACCCTTGTAAAATTTATTAGGGTTGTAAAACATTAAGTAGTAGAACAGTTTCATAGTCTTTTAAGAGGTCTCCATTTTCAGACTTCCATTTGGCGCAGCCTGCAACAACACAGTTCCTTAACTGAGACATTAATGTGGATTTCACAAGCTTCAAAATCTCCCCTCCCCCAACCGCATCCCAAAACCAGCCCAGCTCATCTCCACCTCCCTAACCTGTTTTTCCTCTCACCTCAAGCCACACCCCCGTCTCCTATCTACTAACATCATCCCGCCCCCTTGACCTGTCCGTCCTCCCTGGACTGACCTATCTCCTCCCTACCCCCCTACCTCCACTCACCTTTACTGGCTCCATCCCCGCCTCTTTGACTTGTCTGCCTCCTCTCCACCTATCGTCTCCTCTATCCATCCTCTATCCGCCTCCCCCTCTCTCCCTATTTACTTCAGAACCCTCTTCCCCTCCCCCATTTCTGATGAAGGGTTTAGGCCCGAAACGTCAAGTTTTCCTGCTCCTATGATGCTGCTTGACCTGCTGTGTTCATTCAGCCCCATGCTCATTATCAAATACTGGTTGTTAAAGGAAAGTTTCTGAGTCACAGGTTATCTGCAAAATATTGGAACATCACTGAAGTAAAAGAGCAGATATAAAAGTTTAATATTGTACCGTTAGAATCAGCAACCATGCAAAAGCACAGACTGCAGATGCAAATTACTGTGATGCTGGGAATAAGCAATCTCTGAGAATAAATTCACTTGGATACATCAAAAAGTAACTTAGAAATTGCTTGCAAAATCCATTGCAAAAAGAAATTCTTGTAAAATATGAGAAGCATCATAACAAAATCCTTTCAAATCCAGAAGTTGAGTCTATTTGAAAAGCAGAACAGCATCTCATTAAATCGCCTGCAGTGACTGTCACTGTGCACAGTCTCATCCCAAAGGTCTAATTCTTTTGATTGCTCCCTCTGCTGAATTGTTTTGTGACCTGTTTGATTGCATTTTGCCATGCTTTGCTTTATTTTACTGTCAGGCTATTAAAACAAGTTCCATCGTGGACACAACGCAGAAGCTGGTTACTTGGACCAATTTGTCTCTGCAACCCTTAGATTCTACGAGAACTTTCCCTCGACCTTTTCCACCTTGGTCTATCAGTAATATTTCTAAGCTCTTTTTCTTTGATGTGCTGTCAATCTTCCTATAAAAACACTGTCCTATTTATCTCAATTCTTCAATCTGGTAGAGGTTTTCACATTTTCCACACTCTCTGGGCCAAGAGGCTTTCCTGAATTTTATTTTGCATTTAATAATGACCATCTTATGACTCCTCATTTTAATCTAATCGCACCATGTTTCATCTCCACTTATTGTTTTAAATTCTCTCAGATTGTTAAATGTTAAATGCATGTATTTCGTGAATAATAGGAAGCTTTTTTTAAACATGACAGTGTACACAGCTGGTAAGAGAGAAGATTTTCTGCAATCTCTCAGATTCAGGCTACACTTCCATGTGATCTGATGTTGCTATGACCTAGCTCCTTTCACACAGACTCAGCGGCTATTCTTAGAGTATGGGATAATTAACTCTTTCCTGCACATCTATCAGCTCATCCACCAATCTTCTCTTTGCTAGAGAAAATATCTCCAAGCTTTTTCAGGCTTTTGGAAAATTATATGCTCTCAGCTCTAGCATTACCCTTGTGCATTCTGTACAGTATCTTGTCGCATGGCTATCTATCATTTTTGTTTAATAGGGAGAGAGAGATCAGAACTATGTATGATGTACCAATTGTATTCTAGCACATTTAACATAACTTCTTGCCTTTTCAATTCCACATAACTAGAACGAATGTCTATGTTTTTTTATTTAAGTATGTTTTTGTACTGTTCTAATCACAGGAGCAGCAATTGGTCAGCCTCCAGCAAAGCTCCCTTAATGCACCAATGTTTCTCCACTTCATTCATTTCCAGACTTGTCTGGAAGCCAAGCTCATTGATGAATGAACAGAAAGAGTGATAAAGACAGTGCGGTAGATGTTATGATGTACACGGATTTTCAGACAGCCTTTAATGACGAAAAACCAATGTCAGAGAGTGGAATATATGGAGTCAGAGGTCAGAGAACAAGACTTGGGAACCTCTGATGGAAAGCAAGTACTGGCGGCTCAGTTAGAGAGGGAAATAAAGAAACAAGGGCACAGAGATAGAGAGACAAGATACAGTGTGCAGTTGTGATCGCATTGCCTCAGGAAAGATATTATTCCCATAGTGGGAGTGCAATGAAGGTTCACAAGCCTCAGTCCCATGGTGGGACTGTGCTATGAAGAGAAATTGGGCAACCGGGCCTGTACTGTCTAGAATTTTGAAAAACGGGATGTGATCTCATTGGAGCCTACAAATTACTGAAAAGGATACAATTATAGAGTGATAGAGTTGTACAGCATGGAAACAGAACCGTCAGTCCAACTCGTCCAATTTGACCAGATATCCTAAACTGATCTAGTCCCATTTGCCAGCATTTGGCCCATATACCTCTAAGTCCTTCCTATCCATGTACCCATCCAGATGCCTTTTAAATTTTGTAATTGTACATGCATCACCCTCTGCACAAAAAAGTTACCCCTCAAGCTGCTTTTAAATCCTTCCCCTCTGACGTTAAACTTATGCCCTCTAGTTTTGGACTTCCCTATCCTGGGAACAGAACCTTAGCTACTCACCCGATCCATGTCCCTCATGATTTTACAAATCGCTATAAGGTCACCCCTCAGTCTCCCGTGAAAAACACCCCACCTTATTACAGCCTCTCCTATCGCTCAAAACCTCCAAGCCCAGCCACATCCTTGTAAATCTTTTCTGAACCTTTTCAAGTTTAACAACATCTTTCCTATAGCAGGCAGACCTGAAGTGTATGCAGTATTCTAAAAGTGGCCAATGTCCTGTACAGCTGCAACATGATGTCCTAACTCTTATGCTCAATGCACTGGGCAATGAAGACAAGTTTGTCAAATGCTTTCTTCATCACCATGTCTATCTGCCACTCTGCTTTCAAGGAACTATGCACCTTCATCTCTAGGGCTAAACATAGTTAAAATGTTACTCCTGGTTGGGAGTCTAGAACCAGGGGAGCACAATTTGAAAATAAGGGGAAATGCCACTTAGGATCGAGATGTTGGGGGACCTTTGGAATTGTCTACCCAAGAGGGCTGTGGGAAGCTTAATCTGTGGGGATATTTGAAGCAGAGATTGGTAGATTTCTGGTTGCCAGTGGTGTACTAACACAAGTGGAAAGATTGACATATGAGGAAAGATTGGATCAACTGGGCTTGTATTCACTGGAATTTAGAGGAATAAAGGGGGAATCTCATAGAAGCATAAAAAATCCTGATGGGACTGGACAGGCTGAATGCAGGAAGAATTTTCCCGATGTTGGGAAGTTCAGAACAAGGGGTCACAGTCTAAGAATAAGGGGTAAGCCGTTCAGGACTGAGACGAGGAAGAATTTCTTCACTCAGAAAATTGTGAATCTGTGGAAATCTCTCCCACAGGAAGCTGTTGGGGCCAATTCATTAGATATATTCCAGAGGGAGCTGAACGTGGCCCTTGTGGCTAAAGGGATCAAGGGATATGGAGAGAGGGTGGGAATGAGAAACTGAGATTGCATGATCAGCCATAATCATATTGAGGGGCCAAATGGCCTACTCCTGCACCTATTTTCTATGTTTCTATGTACAGGCGTATAAGGGATAGTGTCTGTAAAAGTTGTTGAAGCATTCGATCAGTCATTATTGCACTAAATGGCAGAGGAGGCTCAACAAACTGAATGGTCTGTTTCTGTTCCTTGAGAAATGGGACTCTAAAGATATAAAGATATAAAGACAGGCAGATAGAAATACAAAGACATAGGAGAAAGTTAGATACAGATAGAAGTGAAACAATGGAAAGAGAAATTAATGTAAACTTTCTGTGGCAGCCTTCAAAATTCAGCAAACACAGCAACTTTTAATAAGGTTAAAAGGTTATCTGTCTACTTGCAGCTATGAGGCAAGCTTAACACAGGACACAATTATACGACACTCTCAACACAGGAGGTTATGTTTTTCCCACACAGGTTTCCCACAGTTCACTTTCTCTGTGAATGTGCACTCTTTCATGCTGTTTTTCCATTTTTATCTTGGTCACAAGTTGTATCTGTTCCTGTTCTGCCTGTGGGTAGATTTGCTGCCACCAACCCTTCTTCTAATACTCGTCCGCTGTGGTTTCTCCTACAAAGTGACAAAGGATTCATCACTGAACACTTTGACAGAAGACACACTTACTTGAGTGCTAAAATGTAGCTTATTACTAATAGAAAGATAAAAGATTATATTCACTGAAGATTAGTTAACTACATTAACAGTTGGTAAAAGACATTAGGCTGAATCCTTTTTGGCTAATTGTGAGTTGCATCTAGATTTTTGGACACTTTTGTGCCACAACGTTTAATGTGTTCAGTCACCGTAACTTACCAAATTTACCTCATTAACCACAAAGCATCCCTGTCATCCAATTCTAAGCCCAATCTACCATGCAGTTCTTGCACAACTCACCATTCACTGGTGATCCCAATGCACCTTGTCCCAGTACTATCCTCAAAAACCCATTGTGCAGATGGACAAGCACCATCAGTGCAGAGCCTGGACGGTTCCTGATATTTTCCCCGACATGGCAGACAGCAAGTATTGGCACCTCACTGAGCAATCATGGACCTGGAGGTCATGCTGGATGGGGTAGACCACATGGGGGACATCCTCTTCTCCCAGGACCAGTAGCTAAACCCATGTCACCACACCATGCCAGACTGGTTGGAGGTTAATGTCCGGGTTAGTGTGGTTTCAGTTCTCTGAAAAAACAGACATCAATTGGGTGGCATGGTGGCTCAGTGGTTAACACTGCTGCCTCACAGTGCCAGAGACCCAGGTTCGACTCCACCCTCAGGCAACTGTATGGAGTTTGTACCTTCTCCCTGTGTCTGCATGGGTTTCTGTCGGGTGCTCCGGTTTCCTCCCACAGTCCAAAGTTGTGCAGGTTAAGTGGATTAGCTATGTTAAAGTGTCCATTGCGTCCAGGGATGTGAAAATCAGGTGGATTAAGCACAGAAATTACAGGGAAAGGGTAGGGGTGGGGGGCAAGGATGGGTCTGGGTAGGATGCTGTTCAGAGGGTCAGTGTGGACTTGTTGGGCTGAATGGCCGGTTTCTGCACTGTGGGGATTCTATGAATTAATGTAGGAAGGTTACAGTCTGCTCAACCCTGCCAGCATAGGTGCCAACATCTTCACACTCACTCTATCTCTGTTACTGTACCCACCTTCCACCAAGGCTCACGCTCTACCACTTTCACTGTTACCTGTAATCTCTTCCATCATTGACTCTCACCCACATCAACCCCCAACACCACTAATTCTGTGTTACTGCCTGTTCGGGAAACCTGCCCACCTCCTAGAAAAAATCCCCAGCAACTGTAAGCTAAAACTGTGCCTCTTTCATCTTCTGTGATGCCCGCATTTCTTTTAATCAAGGAAGAACACATAATAGAGTGGAAACAGTAAAAAAAAGTATTATCTTAAATTTCAGCTTCTCACCCCTCAAGAGGAGACCATCTATTTCTGATCATTCTGAGCAGCTGACAAACCATATCCAAGCCCCTGGGCTCATACTAGAGGCTGCCATCGACTTATTGTCCAGAGTCTTGAGCAGAGGCTATCTCCCTTGACTTGGCTGCCAACCGTGACAAAGTTCCTGTGCTAAATGGTAAGGTAAGACAGAAGTAATATGAGCCTGGTATCTATGGCTGAAGGGTAAGGCATAAAAGAGCAAGGTCAGGTAGGGTTGTTGTGAGCATTCATGCAGGCTTAGAGTGAGTGAGCACTTTGGCAACGAGTAAACAGACCAGAGATCCAGCCTGGTCCAGCCCATGAGCTCAGTGTGTGTGCCTGAGTGCACAATGTCCTCACATCAATGTTACAATGATGGTTACTCCTGCAGCCCAAGGTGCAGATTTGAAATGCAGAAGCATCCTGGAAGTTTTTTTTTTAATTCATTCATGGGATGAGGGTGTCACTGGCTAGTCAGCATTTATTGCCCATCCCTAATTGTCCAAAGGGAGGTTATGAATCAACCACATTGCTGTGGGTCTGGAGTCACATATAGGCCAGACCAGGTAAGGATGGCAGTTTCCTTCCCTAAAGGGCATTAGTGAACCAGATGGATTTTTCCGAAAATGGATTCACAGTCACCGTTAGAGTCTTTAATTCTAGACATCTATTAAATTCAAATTCCACCATCTGCTGTAGCGGGATTCAGACCCAGAACCCCAGAACATTAAATAAAAACCAAAAGAACTGCGGATGCTGTCAATCAGGAACTAAAGCAAAAGTTGCTGGAAAAGTTCAGCAGGTCTGGCAGCATGTGTGAAAAGAAAATCAGAGTTAATGTTTAAGGTATAGTTCTGAGGAAGGGTCACCAGACCCGAAACGTTAACTCTGATTTTCTCTTGACACATGCTGCCAGACCTGCTGAGCTTTTCCTGCAACTTTGTTTTTGTCCTCAGAACACTACCTGGGTCTCTGGATTAACAGTCCAGCGATAGTACCCACTAGTCCATTGCCCCCACTCCAGGGGATCTGAGATATACGCTGTGGATTCTCAGAGGCTGTTGGATGCCAGTGGCCATGGATGTGAGGTACATGTGGCCAGAGCCCATGGAGCGTGCCCTGAGAAATCAGTGCCCATTGTTCAACATGGAGGTCCTTTGAAGCAAGTGGCAAGATGACACCACCAATGCCCACGATAACAAGGCGTGGGGCTGGATGAAAACAGCAGGCCAAGCAGCATCATAGGGGCAGGAAAGCTTGACGTTTCGGGCCTAAACCCTTCATCAGAAATGGGGGAGGGGAA
>JAHRHZ010000016.1:58850813-58885038 GCA_024137785.1 Ginglymostoma cirratum | reverse complement strand
TCAGAACCCTCTTCCCCTCCCCCATCTCTGATGAAGGGTTTAGGCCCAAAACGTCAAGTTTTCCTGCTCCTATGATGCTGCTTGACCTGCTGTGTTCATCCAGCCCCACGCCTTGTTATCACTAAATGAAAGTGTTCATTCTCACATTATCCTCACTTCATTTGCACATCACTTTAAATCTATGCCCCTCTTGTTCTTTTTCTTTATATGAATGGGTACAGCATTTCCCGACACACTCTATCCACCCTGCCGCATGAGTTTGAAAACCTTTTTAAAGCTCCTCTCAACCTTCTTCTCTCAATGAAGAATGGCCTCAGCTTCTTCAATCAATCCTGGAACTGTTCAGTCTCTCTTCCCACTACATTCACAGCTTTTCCAAAAGGCGCATTGCACAACTTTACACAATCCTTCTGCTCAGCACAAACAAGTTGTCCCTGACAGTGTGCATAATTTAAACTGTGTGTGCAAACATTTTAACTTGTAAATATTTATTATTAGTATTGGAATCAATTATAAAGGCACCGTTTTGTATTAAAAAGGTGGAATATTTCATATATTGGCTGGAGTAAATTGTTATTCTATACTGAACCTTTTCATCCATTGACAGACCATTGCAGTCAGCTCTCTAAACCTGGTTAAAGAATGGTTTGTGATGAACTGCGGATAGTTAGATGCAGTTGCAAAGTAGAAACTTCTTGTTTCGCATGGCATATGTTGGGTAAATGGCATTTTTGTTTTTACCCCTCACATGTGTTACACTTAGTGGAGATTACAGTTGTTGGTGACATCTCAAGTGGAGGGCGTCTTCCCAATGACATCGATTCATCAATTCTGTCACAAGCTCTCGTTTTGACCTTAGCTTTGTGCAAAGACCCAGAAGGCAAAATCATTTCCTCTCTATTCCAGTGAAAAATCTGAGTGTGGGAGGTCTCTTGTGGCACCCTGGTAGTGTCCCTATCTCAGAGCCAGGGGGCCCAGATTCCAGGCCCACCTGCTCTAGAACAGACTGGTTACGAAAGTATCTGGACGCAACAACAGGACAATCAAAGTGTGCGTAAAAGGAAGGCGTTCAAGGCACGGATTGAGCTCACCAATTGTCCTGCCATGTTAACAAAAACCTGTATTTTTTTTTCTTTATTCATTCACGGGATGAGGGTGTCTCCGGCCGGGCAGCATTTATTGCCTATCGTAAATTGCCCAGAGGATGGTTAAAAGTCAACCACATTGCTGTGGGTCTGGAGTCACATGGAGGCCAGACCAGGTAAAGATGGCAGTTTCCTTCCCTAAAGGGGTACCACTGGGCCATTGCCTCCCCCTATATATAATTTTTATATATGAACATGTATTGATGAAGCCATGGGATGTGAGATCCCAGCCCAACAGGGGAGGTGAGAGAGGGGAATAATAGAGGATAGTTGTCCCCGGAGAGACACTCAACCCCACATCATGAACCAGTTGCTGAGTGAAGACTGGGACAACTCTCTCAACTCGTCACCAGTTAAACTCTTAAATGATCAATGAATGGCTACTTAAGAGACTGAGCTTGCCATATCCCCTATTACCTCAGTGGGTGAAAGAAACACCCCATTTCTGATTGTTGCCTACCAGATTTAACATAAGTGGTTCCAGTGGCCCCAATCCAGGGTCAGTTAGAGGCACAGTAGGGGCTTGGGGTTGGTCTCTGAAAATAACTGCCGTACTCTTGCTATGCTGATCCCTGACCATAACTCCCAGCTCTCTGTGTGAATCCCCCGATGCCAACCCCATCCCGGAGAAGAGTGTAAAATTACCTTGTCTTCTTACCACTGGATCCCAGAGGTGTAGGCCTCTAATTGGCCAGCGTAAGGACCCAGAAGCTTCCAGCCTCTGATTGGCCAGCATCTTCTAACAATCTGGGATCTCAGTGTCGCAGTCTGCAATTCTGACAAACTCACAGAAGGCCAGATTCTGCTGAGTTGATGGCAGTTGAGACACTTTTTTTGTTGGTAGAGTGGCAAGTTATTTGCCACCAAATTCACAGACCACCACACTTTTTTTTAAAAAATGGGAAAGTGATTTCCATCATGACCCTATGGGTCAGGGAGGCATTAGTTCATATGCCACTGCAGATAATTGGGAACATAATTATGATGGAAATAGTAGGAACTGCAGATGCTGGAGAATCCGAGATAACAAGGTGTAGAGCTGGATGACACAGCAGGCCAAGCAGCATGAGAGGAGCAGGAAAGCTGACGTTTCGGGTCTGGACCCTTCTTCAGAAATGGGGGAGGGGAAGGGCGTTCTGAAATAAATAGAGAGAGGGGGAGGCGGATAAAAGATGGATAGAGGAGAAGATAGGTGGAGAGGAGACAGACAGGTCAAAGAGGTGGGGATGGAGCCAGTAAAGGCGAGTGTAGGTGGGGAGTTAGGGAGGAGATAGGTCAGTCCAGGGAGGACGGACAGGTCAAGGGGTTGGGGCGAGGTTAGTAGGTAGGAGATGGGGGTGGGACTTGAGGTGGGAGGAGGGGATAGGTGGGAGGACGGGCAGGTTAGGGAGGCAGGGACAAACTGGGGTGGTTTTGGGATGCGGTAGGGGGAGGGGAGATTTTGAAGCTTGTGAAGATTGCTCATTGATACCACTGGGCTGCAGGGTTCCCAAGCGGAATATGAGGCGCTGTTCCTGTAACCTTCGGGTGGCATCGTTGTGGCGATGCAGGAGGCCCAGGATGGACATGTCATCTGAGGAATAGGAGGGGGAGTTGAAATGGTTTACGACTGGGAGGTGCAGTTGTTTAGTGCGAACCGTGCATAGGTGTTCTGCAAAGCAGTCCCCAAGCCTCCGCTTGGTTTCCCCGATGTAGAGGAGGCCACAATGGGAACAGCGGATACAATATACCACATTAGCAGATATTGGTGAAGTGGATGAACGTCCAGTTCCCATGAGTGCTCTCACGAGGAGCTTGAACAGTTCATCCACTTCACCAACACCTTCCACCCCAACCCTAGGTTCACCTGGACCATCTCTGATACCTCTCTGTCCTTCCTGGACCTCTCTGTTTCCATCTCTGGCAACCTCCTGGAAGCCGATATCCATTTCAAGCCTACCAACTCCCACAGCTACCTAGAATACACCTTCTCCCACCCACCTTCCTGCAAAAATGCCATCTCCTATTCCCAATTCCTTCGCCTCTGCCGCATCTGCTCCCAGGATGAGGCATTCCTTTCCCTCTCTGATGTCCTCGTTTTTCAAGGACTGCAACGTCCCCCCCTCAGTGGTCGAGAACGTCCTCGACCGTGTCTCCCACATTTTCCGCAACTCATCCCTCACACCCCCTCCCCACAATAACAACCAAAACAGAATCCCCCTCATCCTCACATACCACCCCATCAACCTCCGGATCCAACGCATCATCCTCCAACACTTCCACCATCTGCAATCCGACCTCACCACCAAAGACATTTTTCCCTCCCCACCCTTATCTGCTTTCCGGAGGGACCACTCTCTCCGGGACTCCCCTGTCCACTCCACAATCCCCTCCAGCCCCACCACCCCCGGCACTTTTCCCTGCAACCGCAGAAAGTGCTACACCTGCCCCCAGACCTCCTCCCTTACCCCAATCCCAGGCCCCAAGAAGACTTTCCACATCAAGAAGATGTTCACCTGCACATCTGCTAATGTGGTATACTGCATCCGCTGTACACGTTGTGGTCTCCTCTACATCAGGGAAACCAAGTGGAGGCTTGGGGACTGCTTTGCAGAACACCTGTGCTTAGTTCGCACTAAAAAACTGCACCTCCCAGTCGCGAACCATTTCAACTCCCCCTCCTATTCCTCAGATGACATTTCCATCCTTGGCCTCCTGCAGTGCCACAACGATGCCACCCGAAGGTTGCAGGAACAGCCCCTCATATTCCGCTTGGGAACCCTGCAGCCCAATTGTATCAATGCGGACTTCACACCCTTCAAAATCTCCCCTCCCCCAACCGCATCCCAAAACCAGCCCAGCTCATCCCCGCCTCTCTAACCTGTCCTTCCTCCCACCTATCCCCTCCTCCCAACCTCAAGCCCCACCCCCAACTCCTACTTACTAACCTCATCCCACCCCCTTGACCTGTCCGTCCTCCCTGGACTGACCTATCTCCTCCCTAACTCCCCATCTATGCTCACCTTTACTGGCTCCATCCCCGCCTCTTTGACCTGTGTGTCTCCTCTCCACCTATCCTCTCCTCTATCCATCTTCTACCCGCCTCCCCCTCTCTCCCTATTTATTTCAAAACCCCCTTCCCCTCATTCACTTCTGAAGAAGGGTCTAGGCCCGAAACATTAGCCTTCCTGCTCCTCTGATGCTGCTTGGCCTGCTGTGTTCATCCAGCTCTACACCTTGTTAACACATAATTATGATGGATTAGTTTAGAATACCATCATGGTTGGCACAGACATGGTGGGCCGAAAGGCCTGTTCGTGTGCAGCGCTGTTCTATATTCTACACTCTCGGCTGATGCTCCCAGCACAATACTGAGCGAGTACTGCGCTATGGCCTTTGTTGTGAAGCAGTAAGTTTAATGTTTATATTGGCCCTCCCTTCTCTCTCAGATGAAAGTAAAAGATTCAGTATCATTACCTTCACAATACACAGAGGAGTTCCGAGAGACTTCAGTCAATATAAGACCATAAGAAATTGGAGTGGAAGTAGGCCATACAGCCCACTGAGTCTATCGGTATTTCTATTAATATTTAGAATGATGTATTTATAATTATATATCATGATTAATATTTGTCCCTCAACCAATATTATGCCACATTGATTACCAATTTATTATCATGTTGCTGTTTGTGTGCACTGCTACTGTCGTGCTATCTTGCAGGATTCTCAATCTCGCAACCCAGGTATAATTCCCAGGCAGCACATTGAGTGTTTTCCAGAAGGAGTTAGATATTCCTCTGAAGGTTAAAGAGATCAAAGAGCATGGGGACAAAGCAGGAACAGGGTATTTAGTTGGATGATCAGTCATGATCCTAGTAAATAATGGAACAGGCTCAAAGGGCTGAATGGTCTAACCCTATTTCCATTTTCTATGTACCTGTGTATAACGTATGTAGTTAATGGCATGACTCTGAACAGTATTGATGTACAGAGGGATATTGGGGTTCAAGCCCATAGCTTCCTGAATGCGACCATTCAAGTAGACAGAGTGGTAAAGAAGGCATATTGGCATGCTTTCGTTTATTGGTCAGGGAATTGAGTACAAGAGTCAGGATGTCATGTTGCATCTAGGCCACACTTCGAGTATTGCGTTCACTTCTGGTCACCACATCACAAGAAGGATGTGAAGGCTTTGGAGAGGGCACAGAAGAGGTTTACCAGGATGCCACCTGGATTAGAGGGTATGAGCTATAAGGGGAGGCGAGAAAAGCTTGGGTTGTTTTTTTCTGGAGTGGCAGAGGCTGAGGGGAGACTTTGACAGAAGTCAATAAAATTATGAGATGCATAGATGGGAATGACGGTCAGAATCCTTTTCTCAGAGTTGAAATGTCTCATACTAGGGGCATACGTTTAATGTGAAAGGCGGAAAGTTCAAAGGAGATGTGAGGGTCAAGTTTTTTTTACACAGAGATTGGGAGCAATCTGGAACGTGCTGCTAAGGGAAGTGGTGGAAGCAGTTTCATCAGGGGTGTTTAAAGGACTTTTAAATAAGCACATGAATATGCAGGAAATGGAGGGATATGGACCAAGGGCAGGCAGAAGGGATTAGTTTAATTTGGCGTCATGTTTGGCACAACATCGTGGGCTGAAGAACCCGTTCCTCTGCTGTACTGTTCTATGTTCGATGTGTGAGCTCATTGGGCACAAATTAACTGTGGTGTCTCACACATTACAGCACTGGCTACACTTCAGAAAAAGCACTTCATTGACTTTAAAGCACATTGGAACATCCCAAAGACCATCTTTGAGCAACTCATGTGCAAACGTAAATCTTTCTGGAAAGTAATGAGCGTGACATGCCAGTTCTTGTGGGAAGATAGTTCACAATTTAGGGGTCTCACCTGCTGTGCATCTGAGATATGCTTGTGTCTTCGTAGAAAAGCTGAGCATGTCACACAAATCTCCAGAGTTCCAGTGTTACATTCTCGGTTCTGCAAACAAAAACCCCTTTGTTCCCCGCCTCATTTTGCGTCTGCAATTTGCAAATGAGTCTCTGGTTAAAGGTTTCTAAAGAAAATACGCTAGTTTCCCAGCTGCCCAATCAGCTGAATGGGGGTAGCAGAGACTCCTTTAAGTACATTCAAAAAAACACACAGCCTTCCCAGAGAAAAAAAATCAATTGTAATCCAGAGCGAATGTGTGATTGGACGAATTAGAAAATGTTTTTATCTTGTTTTGATTGAGGTGTTGATTTTTGTTTTAAAAAAAGAAAAGAATTAACAGAGCTTCTTACCCTGATTCCAAAATGTAACTTGTAATAAAAAAAGAGCAGCTGATGAACACTGGTGGTCTACTTTGCTGAATGCCTTGTATTTTCTGTCTTGGCACCAATAGCTTTGCATCAACGAAGTATCCTGCAGTAATTGCTTGCCAATCGAACTTGTTTACCACTTGGGAATAAGGCTGTTGGAAAGTCCCCAGGAACTGTTGCTAAAAGAAACTGCAGAAACACTAGGCTTCTCTTTCCCTCATCCGAAAGTCTCATTTGATCTCTTGTCAGTACACACACGGATTCTGCAAACGAACACTGCAAAGTATTCACAATAAGATCATACACTTACACTACACACATTTTGTTCTGCTCATTTATTCCCTGATTTCTCTCCTTAAAGAAAGAGAAAAATAAATTCTTGGAAAGTACATTGCAGACATGCAACGTGAGAGCACTGTAAAGTAATGGATGTGTAGATCAAGTGGGATCTCTTCACAGCACAGAGTGTTCCCTGGCCAATTTTCTTGCCTTTCCTCCACCTGTCTGATGCTCAAATTTGAGCACTGAAGAGAAACATCTGTTACATAGAATTACATCAAATGCACAATATAGAAACAACCATCAGGACCAACTGGTCCATAATTTACCTGAGCATCCTTTCACCCCATTTCATCTCAGCCAATCAGTATATCCTTCTGTTTCCTTCTCCTTTATGATTTTTTATCCAGCATCCTCCTAACTGCATCTTTACTCTTCACCACAAACATTTCCTGTGGAAGCGAGCTCCGCATTTTCACCACTCTGTAAACAACATTTATTTCCCCTGAATGTATCATTTATCTCAGAATTTATCAGTGACAATTTAAAACTGATGGACATGGCTTTTGAGATTGCACATGGGCAGACTCATTTTTACATTCTGCGCAAGCAAAATTCTTCAAAACCTTTAAGATTGCATTAAGGCACTGTTTATGTAATAACTCCCTATAACCACATTGAGCATGATTTTCACTGACAGAAAATTATCCAGCTCCAACTAAGCAATTTGATCACTGATGACTCTGAGCCAATCTGATGAGTTTCACTGGCTTGTTTAGGGTGGCATGGTGGCTCAGTGGTTAGCACTACAGCCTCACAGTGCCAGGGACCCAGGTTCAATTCCGGACCCAGGTTCAATTCCAGCCCCAGGTGACTGTCTGTGTGGAGTTTGCACATTCTCCCTGTGTCTGTGTGGGTTTCCTTCTGCAGTCCAAAGATGTGTAGGCTAGATGGATTGGCCATGCTAAATTGCCCATAGTGTTCAGGGGTGTGTGGGTTATAGGGGGATGGGTCTGGGTGGGATGCTCCAAGGGTCAGTGTGAATTTGTTGGGCTGAAGGGCCTGTTTCCACACTGTAGGGATTCTAATTCTAACGTTGTGATGATCCCAAAATTAACAGTCATTGAGAACAACCATGGTCCAGCCAATGAATGCTGACCTCTATCAGCCCAACTATAAATTTAAGATTTGTTTGTGTGAATCAGAAGTCTGTTGCTGCTTGTCATATTGTGGTGTCACCTTCAGAATCTGAAGTACAAATTAATGAGAAGTCTCAAAGTTTTATTCAAAACCCTGGTTGGACACTACTTGGAGTACTGAGCAGATCTGGGTATCACATGATCGGAAGGATATAATGGCCTGGGAGGGAGGACAATGTAGGTTTACAAGAATGATACTTGGACTTCAGGGGTTATGCTATGAAGATAGGTTAAACAAATTAGGCCTGTTTTCTCGAGAATTTATTCAGCTAAGGGGTGATTTGATCAAAGTCTTCAAGATATTAACAGGCAAAGATAAAGTAGGTAAAGAAAAACTATCTCCCCTGGTTGAGGATTCTAGAACCACGAAACAAAGTTTTAAAAATAGGTCAGCCCATTCAGGAGAGATCCACAGTTAATGTCATGTGGCGTCACACGCACACTCTCGATCTTTCTCTCCGACAGCATTGCATCACACTGGCTCAGGGCTGCACCACTCTGCAGTTCCACTTCATCTTCCGGCTCATTTGCCATGCTAACAAGAAACTTTATCTTTTCCTCACAGGCATCCAGGCCCACAAGATGCAACAACTCAGAGATACCCATAGCTCTTCCCATTCCCTTCCCTCTGACTCCATTCCGTCCCACAGCCCCACCTCCTGTCTGGAACTCACCATCCCTCCTAACCTTCTGCTCTCCAATGCTGAACGTTCTGTACTCAGCAAAGGCCACAGCTTTATCCCTCTGTGTGCCCACCTTAATGAATCTTGGGCACGAAATGGTGTTAAACTCTTGTGCTTGTTGTTTTCACCTCTGTGCCCATTTCTTTGTACAAGAGTCCTCTCCCCATCCCATAGACACCTTCGCTCACCTCCAACACTCTCCCTTCACCTGGACCCCTCCCTCTGGCGTTTTACCTGCACTCGATCTGTTTATTGAGAACTGTCAACGTCACATTGTTCGCCTCAATATCTCTGCTCCCCTCACCCAATCCAACCTATCTCCTTCTGAACTGACTGCACTCCATGTGCTTTGATCCAACCCTGACTTTGTGATTAAGCCTGCCGATCAGGGTGGTGCTGTTGTAGGCTGGCGCGGTGACCTCTACCTTGCAGAGGCTGAGCGCCAGCTCTCAGACACCTCCGACCTTCCCCTAGACCATGACCCCTCCATGACACATCAGACCATTGTTTCCGCCATTGTCACTGACTGCATTTCATCTGGTGAACTCCCCCCACGCCAGCTCCCCTTGCCCCCCACCACCTCCAAGCTGATAGTCCCCCAGCCCCACACAGCTCACTTCTAGCTCCTTCCAAAAATCCACAAACAGGATTGCCTGGGCAGACCCAATGTTCCAGCCTGCTCCTGCCCCACAGAATTCATCTCTTTCTACCTTGACTCAGTCTACTCCCCCCGGTCCAATCCCTGCCCATGTGCATCCGTGATTCCTCTGAAGCTTTATGCCAGTTTCAAAACTTACATTTTGCAGGCTCCAGCTGCCTCCTCTTTACCATGGACGTGCAATCTATTTACACAACCATCCTCCCCTAGGATGGTCTCAGGCTCTCTGCTTCTTCCTGGAGCAAAGGCCTGAACCATCCCCACCACCACCTTCCTCCGCTTGTCTGACCTCAACCCCACTCTAACCAACTTCTCTTTTAACTCCTCCCATTTTCTTCACATCAGAGGGATGGCCATGGGTACCTGCATGGGCCCCAGTTATGACTGTCTCTTCCTGGGGTTTGTGGAACATTCATTGTTCTAGTCCTATTCCGGCCACCACCCACAACTCTTTCTCCGATATATTGATGATATTATTGGTGCTGCTTCCCTCTTTCATCTGGAATTGGAAAAGTTAATCGATTCTCTGCTGCCAGATCTGCTGAGCTTTTCCAGCAACTTCTGCTTTCGTTTCTGATTTACAGCATCTGCAGTTCTCTCAGTTTCAGAGTATCAGTTAATGGATGTCAGTAAAGCCTTTGACAAGGTTCCTTGTGGCGGACTGGTGCAAAAGGTGAAGGCACATGGTATTGGGGTGAGCTGGCAAGATGGATACAGAACTGACTTATTCATAGGAGACAGAGGGTAGCAGTGGAAGGATGCTTTTCGGAATGGAAGGCTGTGACAAGTGGTGTTCCACAGGGATCAGTGCTGGAGCCTCTGTTGTTGATGATCTAGATAAATGATTTGGAGGAAAATGTGGCTGATCTAATTAGTAAGTTTGTGGATGATAGAAAGGTTCATAGAGTTCTGGATAGAGAGGAGGTTTGTCAGAGGATACAGAAGGATATAGATCAGTTGGATGCATGGACAAAAAAATGGCAGATGGAGTTTAATCAGGACAAAAATGAGGTGATGAATTTTGGAAGGTCAAGGTGGAAATTATACAGTGAATGGCAGAACCCTTACGAGTGTTGGTATGCAGAGGGATTTGGGTGTGAAGGTCCAAAGATCACTGAAGGTGGCAGCACAGGTAGATAAGGTAGTAAAAAAGGCTTTTGACATGCTTGCCTTCATTAGAAGGGACACTGAGTACAAGGATAGACAAGTTATGCTGCAGCTTTGTAGAATTTTAATTAGGGCACACATGGAATATTGCTTAAAGTTCTGGTCACCACATTACCAGAAGGATGTGGATGCTTTGGAGAGGATACAGAAAAGGTTAACCAGGATGTTGCCTGGTATCGGGGATTTTAGCTATGAAGAAAGTTTGGATAGCCTGGGTTTGTTTTCACTGGAATGCAGGAGGCTGAGGGGAGACCTGGATAGGGTGGAAAGTGTGAGGCTTTTTTTCCCAAGGTAGAGGGATCAATTACTAGGGGATACAGATTCAACGTGCGAGGGGGATGTTTAAAAGAGATGTGCGAGGCATGTTTTTCACACATAGAGTGGTGAGTGCCTGGAATGTGCTGCCAGAGGAGGTGGTGGAAGCAGACACAATAGCAGCACTCAAGAAGCATCTGAACAAATATGTGACTAGGAAGAGAATAGGGGGATACAGATCCTGTAAGTGAAGACGGTTTTAGTATGGAAGAGCAAAATGTGTCGGCGCAGGCTTGGAGAGGCGAAGGGTCGGTTCCTGTGCTGTATTGTTCTTTGTTCAAAGGTACTAAGGGATCTGGGACAAAGGCAGGTATATAGAGTTAGGTCACAGATCAGCAACAATCTCATTGAATGACAAAATGTGCTCAAGGAGCAGAATGGCCGACTTCTGTTCCAATGGTTCCATGCTCCAGAGGGTGTGAAACACATTGGGGTGGGACATCTGTACCAATACATCAATCAGAGACCAGTGGATACATTTGATGGGCTCTTACCTATTTGTTGGCCATGAAAGACTTCTTACGTAGAACCTTTCACAACCACCAGGATCTCAAAATAATTTAGAGTAACATGTTGTTAAGTGAAAATGTCTTTATACTATGTACCCAGCAGACCAGGGTATCATCTTGCAGACACAGGTTCAAATCCCACTGTGGATGCTTGTGGAATTTAAATTCAATGAATGCATTAGGATTGTGGAGCTCTTCTCAGTGGTGGTGTCCATGTCAATTAGCATAGGATCTTTACAACAGTCAATCTGGGTCACCAATGTCGTTAGGGAAGGAAATCTGCCATCCTTACCCACTCTGGCCTGCAAATGACTTCAAACCTACAGCCATGTGGTTGGCTCTTTACTGTGCTCTAAAATAAACCACTTAATTCAAAGGCCTTTCGGGATGGGAAGCAAATACTGGCTTTGCCACCAATGGCCGTGTAGTATGAAAGAATAAAGTGATAGGGAGTGGTCCCTCCTGCAGTTGTTGAGTTAGGAGAGGGTGTTAACAGGATGTACAAGATCCACGATGGCAAGTTTGTAACAAATTAAGTTAAGAAATTGACTGATTTCCCTGGTTGTCCACTTCCCAGGGATATGCGATGGTTATTGGTCTTGTGGGTTTGCTGGACAGCCCCAAAAGCTATTCCAAACATGAAAAGAAATGGTCCGACTTCTGCCATGCAAGCTGTGTGTTTCCCTCGACCCTTGTAACAGGTCAGCTATGGAGACAATTCTTGCAACCACTTTGAGTACTTTTCACTTCTTGTGAAGACTTTTTGTTGTTTGTTTCTGAATGTATTGGCAAAACAGACAGCGTTCGTCAAATAATGGACCCTCAAAGTTGACAACACAAATCCTGCCTCTGTGATGAAGAAGAAAAGTTCATGGTCAACTTTCCCACAAAAGGTCCACACTTTATGCGTCTTGTGACAGAACCTACTATGTATATCCAAACATTTCTCTTGCTTTATGATACTGGTGCAGCCTAGTGAGACTGTGATATGGGCCATCTTGTGGTGCAGTGGTACAGCTGCCCTGGACCAGGAGGCCTGGGTTCAAGTTCTATCTGCTCCAGCGGTATGGAACACCATCCCTGAACAGGTTGATTAGAAACATAGGTTAAATTTTAAAAATTACGGAGACTGGGAACATTGCCAACGAATATCTATGAATTTTTGTATGATCACCCAATTTGCTGGGCCTCTTGCTTTTATTTTGCAATTAAATTGCACCAAATTTAGAAAGAGTTACATTATAGTGTCTGGATGATGATGTCTCAAAAATAATTGGAAAAGACCATTTTGACAATGAGAGGTAAAATAACAGAGGCCAGTATCCCATCACCAAGTCACCATTTATTTACATGTGGAGAGTCCTTGACACTGATCCAGCTTCCTCAGAGCCAGCTCTCAGAGTGATCCTCTGGCGCTCCTGTTCTTATTTGTCAGCCAGGGCTTCCCGATTGGACCAGATTAACAGCCCCAATTAGGGAACTCATTCTATGAGGTCCCCCTGGCTGACCTCAGTACAATCACTGCATCCCTCCCCTCTCTGAGTCCGAGGACATAGGGTGGTTCTTTTTCGTGTAGCACCTCCTGGGATGTTTAGCATTGGGTCAAGTTTCTCTAACTCTGCCTCTGATATGGGCAGCTTGGGACACACAGTAGCTCGCCTCTTGCGCCCAGAGCATCTCGGAAGAAATTCATTCTCTTCCTCAGGTGGCAAAGCCATCAAGGTGGTGATATCCACTGTGTCCATCTCAGATTTTAAAGTATCTTCGACACTTTTAGGAAAGGGAGAACACATGGGTTCTGGAACATTCAGAAAGGCTGGAAGACTCCAAGTCCAGGAAGATTATATTTAACCTGGTGTGAAGTCTCCATTAGCAACTCTGCTGGAACTATCTCTGTAATTGTATGAGGAATGGTCCTATAAGGTTGTTGACTTGCTCGCCGAGCTGGCTTGTTTTTGTTCAGATGTTTTGTCACCGGACTAAGTAATATCATTGGTGAGGCCTCCGATGAAACTGATGGCCCAATAATGCTGGTAAACGATAGCCCATTATCTGTGACCAACACTTTGAGGAGTCTGTGTAATGCAAAAGGTGTGTGCAGTTTTTCTACCATTGTCCCTATGTTTGACGAATGAACTCTGTGCACATGCAGCTACTTTGTACAGGCGACCACAATGACTAAGAACTTCGAGCCTATGAAAGGACGTGCACAATCAACATGCAACGGAGTCCAGGGTTTACCTGGCGATTCCCACAAATGTGGGGGAGCTGCTGGTGGTAATTTTTGTCCTTGTTGGCACTCTGGGCTCTACCCCACAAATGTGGCTATGTTGGCATCCAATCCTGGCCACCAAACATACTTCTTGCAATATATTTATTTTGGAAAGCCCTGGATGACCCTGGTTGAGTTCAGCGAGTATCTGGCAGCAATCTTTGCTCTAGACAATCACTCTTGCTCCCCATAATGACATGCTGTTCTGGGTGTGATGGCCTTTTGGTTTCCCCCATCTCTACCAGTTGTTTCAGTTTTGCCAGGACCGGATCTTTCTGTGTCCAACGTTTGATATTGTCAACTGTGACTGGAAGTGTGTCCAGAAAATTCTTCCAGTGGCTGTAACATTGGTGGTGTATCTGGCAGCAGGAGGAAGCTCAATACATCTGCATTTGCCACTTGGCCTCCTGGACGGTGTTCCAACTTATAATTATATGCACTTAATATTAAAGCCCACTGCTGAATTCAGCCTGAAGCTATGGGCAGCATTGTCTTGCCCTCTTTAAGTAGACCTAGCTGGCTTTCCTTTCCATTGAGCCACCGATGAGTTAATACTATCCCAGTGCTGAACAAGGAGGCATCGCATGTCAATACTAGATCTCACTTGGGATCAGAGTCTACCAACACTTTAGAGGACGTTAGCAGTTTCTTTGCTTCCCTGAAAGATATGGCTTGGCTACGTGACCATTTCCATGGTCGACCGTTCCCTTGACATTGATGCAAAATGCCAGAATATGTATGAAATTTCCAAAATAATTCATTAGCCCAAGGAAAGATTTAAGCTGTGGTATAGGCATGGGAGCCAGTGCACCTTTGATCGCCCTCACTTTACCTTCCAAAGGGTGTAACCTGGTCTTGTCAATTCTGCAGTCCAAGTCAGTCTCTTGGGGTGGCTGGAGCACACATTTTTGCCTTCTGAGGTGTACGCCGCCTGGGAGAAACGTTTAAACGCTATGTCCAATTTCTCTGAGTGCAGTTTATTTCTGTTCCCTGTTAATGTCACTTCATCCAGATAAATGGCAACCAGGGGTAGACCTTGTGAAATCTTCTCCATCGCCTGCTGAAAAATTACACAATCTGACGATATCCCAATTGGCAGTCATGTGTGTTGGTACCAACACTTACAGGTATTAATTGTCGCATATTTCTGAGAACCCTCATCTAACCACAATAGCAATTCCAAATAGCTCATGTCCAGCTTTGTGAAGGATAGCCTCCCTGTCAGCTTTGCGTATAAATCCTCTATGTGAGGGACTGGGTGTGTATACCTCTGTGAAAAGCAGTTGGCTACTTGTTTAAATTCCACACAAAGGTGAACTGACCCTATCAGGCTTCACAATCTGTATGGCCAGTGTGGCCCAATTCACAAAGTGGACTAGTTTGATGATTCAGAGATAGTAGGAACTGATTCCTTTTGCTTTCCGGGCTCCTGATTTCTGCCTCTATTTTTGTCTGTAAATCAAATGGCACTGGACAGCCCTGGCAGAATGCAGACTTGCTTTCTGGTCAACATACAAGGTGGCCTTGATACATTTGATAGCCCCTAGACTTTCCAGATAAACCTCTGGGTATTTAATTCGGACTTCTCTTAGGTAGCCATTTTCTAATCGAAAAATGTTGAGCCAATCAAGGTGAACCTTTCTCAACTAATTTCACCCCCACCAAGCCTGGGCCTGATCCTTTTGGTACAATCAATGGTAACTGAGTCAATTGTTTCTCATTAGAGCCCAGAACTGAAGTTGTATCCTTAATCTGCAAAAGGTTTGCAGACATAGGTTCTCAGTCTAGCCGAGATTCGGTGCCAGAGTCCAGAGCAAAATTTGTTGAAGACAGGTTCTGCGATCACTAAAACTGCCATGCTGATATCGACCTCCATTAGAACTGGGTGACCATTCAACCAGACGTTTATTTTGATTGGAATAAAAACCAAAAGAACTGCAGATGCTGTAAATCAGGAACAAAAACAAAGTTGCTGGAAAAGCTCAGCAGGTCAGACAGCATCTGTGGAGGAGAAAACAGAGTTAACGTTTCGGGTCCGGTGACCCTTCTTGTTTATTTTGATTGGTCCTGGTTTACATGTTGCTAAGGAATTTAACTGTTCCAAATCAGATGTAGGTGGACTTTCCAGGGTGTGCACTCTAATGGATACAGGCCTATGAGTTCTCCTACTCAATATAAATCTAGTTGGACTCTTTTGATGTCTTGAGTCTGCATACAGGCAGCAACTACAATGGCTGGCTCACCCGAATCCTGAAGAAAATTTTAATCGTTCGGCCGAGATTTGGCTCTGTTCTGGGGTTTTGTTGTGGGCTGACCTTGAGTGCCTCTGTTCAGGGTATTTCCTGACTGAGGCTATGCAATTACCTTCACTCAAGTGGAGTTCACCAAGTTCAGTCAGACTGGTGAGGGTTTTCCACTTCCATCAGAACACCCTGCAACTTATATGCTCTCCTTGCCGTATTTTCCAATGATAAAGCCAGTTGTCGTGCCTGCTTGAAGTCTAGTTGGGCTTCAGTTGGTAAGTGCTTTTGCATGGTTACATCATTAATCCCACATACCAAAGAGTTTCTCAGCATCTCATTTAGGGTTAAACCAAAGTCAGACACATCTGTCAGCTGTCTTGACCTTATCAAAAATCTCGATACAGATTCCCCAATTGTTGAATTGCCATGTAAAGCCATTAGTATCTCGAGATTAGAGGAGGCTTGGGATCATAATATTCCTTCACTAATTCCATTAACCCTTGTAAGGTTTTAGTATCTGGTGCCGCAGGGAAAAGTAGGCTCCGAATAACCAAAAAAAACTGGGGGTCCATAAGTTGTCAGGAGAATTACTCATTGTATTTCCTCTGCTTCAATGTCATTAGCCTGGAAACAATAAAGTATTTTTCTACATACTGGGTCCAGTCTTCGATGGCAGGATTGAATGAGTCAAACTTCCCAAATAAAAGCATGATGCCAGAAATGCTTGCCCCAACTCAAAGACAACTGTTGCAGATGAATTTCTTCAGGAGCATGCTTTTCTCTCATCCCCACAGAAACAACTCCACAGAAGCTGGTACCCCATCACCAAGTCACCATTTATTTACACATGGAGAGCCCTTGACACTGCCCAGCTCCCTCAGAACCAGCTCTCAGAGTGAGCAGGATATCTGACACTCCTGTTTTTGTTTTAAATCCACCACACAACCATTGTGCAACAGTGGTGCTTATCTTCTCCCCCATCTCACTAGTAGTTGTGTGTATGCACGTGACTCAGTAAAAAGGACACCACAGAAAAATAACTTTATTCTACACTTTCCACCACCAGGAATACATCCGTGTGGCCAGTGAATCAGTAACAAGCAAAGCCCAAGAAAGGTAATGCGATACCTCTGTTCTTATCCGTCAGCCAGGGCTTCTGATGAAGGGTTTAGGCCCAAAACGTCAAGTTTTCCTGCTCCTATGATGCTGCTTGACCTGCTGTGTTCATCCAGCCCCATGCTTGTTCTCCCTGATTGGGCCAGATTAACAGCCTCAATCATGGAACTCACATTCTCTGAAGTGCACCTGGATGACCTCATTACAATCACTACAAGAGGGAATGTAGATTTTTTTTTAGCCACGAAGACTTGGTCACCTTTGGATTCTTGCTTTTAAAAATAGAAATTGTTACATGTTTGACATGGTACTGAATACTCAATGAACACCTAGGAAGGCATTAAATAATTTCACCGAAATAAAACACATTGTTGTTTTAATAGAAAACCCTTTCAGGTAAATGTATTCAAAAGTTAAGTAGTGTGAAATGTTTTTGCTTCATCAATAATTTTGTCAGTAATCCTTACATGGCAAATCAGTTGTCTAGAAGTGAGTATCTGACGTGAATTTAGTTCTTGTTGCTGCATTGTGGACAATGCTAGCAAGGGACATTTCATTTACTATTTTCAGTTGATGGAGCGATGAACTAAACAGTCAAAATGTTCACCACTTACTTTTGGGGCATAGTTAGGCTCAGACTGAGGCCAGTAAGCTTACTGTTGCAAAAGCAAGATCCCGTGGATTATGACAATGTGAAATAGAAGCAAAACAAAAGTCCTGGAAATACTCAGCAGGCCAGGCAATGTCTGAGAAGAGAAAAATCATCATTATTTGAGGTTGAGGTGAGCTTTCATCCAAACTGAAGAAAGATCAGAATGTAAGTGTCTTTAAGCCAGTGAAAGGACATTGAACCGAAGAAATAACAGTGTCTCACATCTGTTCCACCAATAGAAACATTAAAAAAAGGACAGAATAAGATAATTCAGCCCTTGTGATCCTACTTCGCCATTCAAAGAGATTGTGGCTGTTCTTTTACCTCAGCAATATTTTCCCATGCTCTCCTGTATTCCTTAATCACAGAATCACAGAAGTATTAGGGTGCAGACAATATCATTCGGCCCATTGTACCTGCGCTGGATATTGGTCACATTTTGAAATCTAACAATGCCAGTTTTGAAACATTTCAGTTTTTGACCCTCCCCAGCCCACTGGGACAAAGAATTCCAAAAATTCACTTCCTTCTGAATGTACCCTCTAAGCTACACATACTGTTACAGACCATACCTAACCCCCTCAAAATATATTAAGAAGATAGCCTAGACCCTAACATTTTCTTATTTTAAAGGTGAGTACCAGGCATTTCAATCCAGATCCAATGCAATTGGTCAAACTACCATTCTTGAAGCAAACACACTTTATACATTATAGTTAAACTATAACAAAAGGAAGAAGAAAATGGAATAACTTAACTCTGTTAGAAAACTTAACCGAATAAAAAAAAACTACTGAACAGTAACTGTTCCACAAAGTCACATCCCATAAACACACCCTTGGTAAAGGCAAACTCAGTAAAATAGATTGTCTCACATTCAATTCCCTAGTCCGGGAGGAAAAGCATTGAGAGAAACTCTGAGAGAGAGGGAGAGAGAGAGTATCAGGGAGAGATGTACTGCAGCTTCCAAACGTAGCTTCAGGACCCCAGCAACTGCAACTGAAAAACTAAAACTAAAAATCCTGGTTCAGTGGGAGATTGACCCCACCCATTCTAGCTGCTTCTATTGTTCCAATCTTTTAAAAAAAACATAAATCCTCACAATCTGTTTACTTTATTGGCTTTGAAGCAACTGCCCATTACTTCTGTTACAACCTTTCTTCATAAAATAAAAAAAGGACAAAAATACACACCTTAAAGATAGTGTCATCATGGTATGAACAGACCCTCTGATGTTTCCAGTATTGACCTCCAGTTCCAGAAGTCATTGCCACACATGGACCTCCGAGATCCACAGAGAAGAGAAAAGAAAACAGTGGGGCATTGTCTCTGAGTCCCTTTTTCACTCCTGAATCATGTGTCTCATACTTGGAGATTAAGCCTCAGGGTCTTAACCCCTCTCACTAGCATTAACTCTGCTTTCGTTCTACAGATGCCTCCAGACCTGCTGAGACCTTCCAGCAATTTTTGTTTTTGTTTTCTTGACTAATACCTGGATGGAAATAGTTGTTTTATGAGGAATAGTTGGCCTAGCTCAGCTTATATTCACTGTAATTTTAGAATAATAATAAAAAACTTGATAGAACCATACAATGCTGTGGAATCTTGATAGGAGTGATGTTGTCAGGATGTTTCCTCTTATGGGAAAATTGAGAATAGGCGTCTCCATCTAAAAATCAGAGGAGATGCATTCAAAACAGAGATTAGGAATCCATTTCTTTCAGTCATTACTTTTTGGAAATGTCTTTCAGAAATGGGAGCGGAAACAGAAGACTGGTTGAGCAAGCAGATAAAAGGTGATCAGGAACACACGTAAAAGTGGATTTGAGATTACAGCCATATGAGCCATGATCTTATTGAATGGCAGAGTAGGCTTGAGGTGTTGAATGGTATACTCCGGATACTAAGTTGTCAGTTCATTTGTGAATTTTCAGTGTCTCAGTAAGACGGACATCCAAGTCTCTTTGAAGTTCAACCCTTCCCAACGTCTCACTATTTCAGAAATACTTTGCTTTCCTACCAAAGTGTATAACCCCACATTTTGACAGCTGTATTCCATCTGCCAGATTTTTGCCTCACTCAAATGCATTAAAATGTCTTTGGTTTCTTTTTAGAACTCACATTTCTGCCCAGTTTTGTGTCATCTGCAAACTTGGAAATATTACAAATCCAAATCATTGACATAGATTGTGAACAACTGGGGCTAATCACTAATCCCATTCATGTCAAACTCCAAATAACTCATTTATTCCAACTCTCTGCTCTTTTTCCAATAACCATCTCTCAATCAATGCCTGAATATCCTATCTAATCCCGTGTCCACTAATATGTGACAGGTTGAATCATAGAATCCTTTCAGTACAGATAGAGGCAATGAGTCTGCACCCAAGAGCATCCCACTCTATCCCCATAACATTATATTTACCCCACCTGACCTGCACATCACTGGCATTGCGGGGCAACTTAGAATGGGCTAGCCACCTAAACTGCACATCTTTGGGCTGTGGATGAAACCGGAGCACCTTGCAGAAACTCATACAGGTACAGGGAGAACGTGCAAACTCCACACAGACAGTCAGCCACAGCTAGAATCAAACCCAGGTCCTTGGCAGTGTGAGGCAGCAGTGCTAACCACTGTGCCACCCAAGTTGAGGGGACACAAGGTTAAAGTCATAGAGTCACAGAGGTTTACCACATGGAAGCAGGGTCTTTGACCCAAATTGCCCAAGCTGCCCAATTTTCACAATTAGTCTTGTCCCATTTGCCCGTGTTTGGCCCATATCTCTCCACACCTATCCCATCCATGTACCTGTCCAAATGTTTCTTCAATGACAAAATTGTACTCACCTGCACCACTACCTCTGGCAGCCCTTTCCAGACACTCACCATTCCTCTGTGTGAAAAATTGCCCCTCTGGATCCTTTAATATCTCTGCCCTCTTACCTTAAACCCAAGCTCTCCGGTTTTATCTCCCGTACCATGGGGAAAAACTGTTGGCTTTCTATTTCATCTATGCCTGTCATTATTTTTTAGACCCCTATGAGGTCACCTCTCAGTCTCCTACACTCCAGGGTAGAGTTCCACTCTATTCAGCCTCTCCTTATAACTCAAACATCCCAGCCCTGATAGCATCTTAGTCAATCTTTTCTTCACTCTTTCTGGTTTAGTTATATCCTTTCTACAGTAGGGTGACTAGAACTACACGCACAATGGTACAACATTAGCCACCCTCCAAATTTTAGAACAGAGAACATAGAACAATACAGCGCAGAACAGGCCCTTCAGCCCTCAATGTTGCGCCGCCCTGTCAACTAATCTAAGCCCATCCCCCTACGCTATCCCATCATCATCCATATGCTTATCCAAGGACTGTTTAAATGCCCCTAATATGGCTGAGTTAACTACATTGGCAGGCAGGGCATTCCACGCCCTTACCACACTCTGAGTAAAGAACCTGCCTCTGACATCTGTCTTAAATCTATCACCCCTCAATTTGCAGCTATGCCCCCTCGTACTAGCCGACATCATCATCCTAGGAAAAAGACTCTCACTGTCCACCCTATCTAATCCTCTGATCATTTTGTAGGTCTCTATTAAATCCCCTCTTAGCCTTCTTCTCTCCAATGAGAACAGACCCAAGTCCCTCAGTCTTTCCTCATAAGACCTTCGCTCCAGACCAGGCAACATCCTGGTAAATCTCCTCTGCACCTTTTCCAATGCTTCCACATCCTTCCTGTAATGGGGCGACCAGAACTGTACACAATATTCCAAGTGAGGCCGCACTAGCGTTTTGTACAGTTGCAGCATGACATCACGGCTCCGGAACTCAATCCCTCTACCAATGAAACCTAACACACCATATGCCTTCTTAACAGCACTATCAACCTGGGTGGCAACTTTCAGGGATCTATGTACCTGGACACCAAGATCCCTCTGCACATCCACACTACCAAGAATCTTTCCATTGACCCAGTATTCTGCCTTCCTATTATTCTTCCCAAAGTGCATCACCTCACATTTATCTGCATTGAACTCCATTTGCCACCTTTCAGCCCAATTCTGCAGTTTATCCGAGTCTCCCTGCAACCTGCAACATTCTTCCACACTGTCCACCACTCCATCGACTTTAGTGTCATCTGCAAACTTACTAACCCATCCACCTATGTCTGTGTCCAAGTCATTTATAAAAATGACAAACAGCAGTGGTCCCAAAACAGATCCTTGTGGCACACCACTAGTGACCGGACTCCAGGCTGAATATTTTCCATCAACCACCACTCTTTGGCTTCTTTCAGAAAGCCAGTTTCTAATCCAAACTGTTAAATCTCCCTCAATCCCATGCTTCCGCATTTTCTCCAATAGCCTACCATGTGGAACCTTATCAAAGGCTTTACTGAAGTCCATGTACACCACGTCAACTGCCCTACCCTCATCCACATGCTTGGTCACCTTCTCAAAAAGCTCAATGAGGTTTGTGAGACACCACCTGCCCTTGACAAATCCATGTTGACTATCTCCAATCAAATTGTTGCTTGCTAGATGATTACAAATCCTATCTCTTATAATCCTTTCCAAAACTTTTCCTACAACAGATGTAAGGCTCACTGGTCTATAATTACCTGGGTCATCTCTACTGCCCTTCTTGAACAAGGACACAACATTTGCAATCCTCCAGTCCTCTGGTACTAAACCTGTAGACAAAGACGACTCAAAGATCAAGGCCAAAGGCTCCGCCATCTCCTCCCTAGCTTCCCAGAGAATCATCGTAAAAATCCCATCCGGCCCAGGGTATTTATCTACCTTCACACCTTCTAGGATTGATAACACCTCCTCCTTACTAACCTCAATCCTTTCAAGTCTAATAGCCCGTATCTCAGTCTTCTCCTCTGCAATATTCTCCTTTTCCTGAGTGAAAACAGATGAGAAATATTTGTTTAGCACCTCTCCGATCTCCACAGGGTCCACACACAACTTCCCACTTCTGTCTTTGACTGGCCCTATTCTTACCCTAGTCATCCTTTTATTCCCCACATACCTATAGAACACTTTAGAGTTCTCCTTAATTCTACCTGCTAATGACTGCTCATGTCCCCTCCTTGCTCTTCTTAACTCTCTCTTTAAATCCTTCCTAGCTAATCTGGAACTCTCCATCGCCTCATCTGAACCATCTCGTCTCAATGTCACATAAGCCTCCCTCTTCCGCTTAACAAGAGATACAATTTCTTTTGTAAACCAAGGTTCCCTTACCTTATCACTTCCTCCCTGCCTGACAGGGACATACCTATCAAGGACACGCAATATCTGTTCCTTAAACCAGCTCCACATTTCGATTGTCCCCATCCCCTGCATTTTGCTACCCCATTCTATCCCTCCTAAGTCTTGCCTAATCGCATTATAATTGCCTTTCCCCCATCTATAACTCTTGCCCAGTGGCATGTTCCTATCCCTTTCCATTGCTAAACTAAACGTAACCGAATTATGGTCACTCTCTCCAAAGTGCTCACCTACCACTAAATCAAACACCTGGCCTGGTTCATTACCAAGTACCAGATCCAGTGTGGCCTCCCCTCTTGTCGGCCCTTCGACATACTGTGTCATGAAACCCTCCTGCACACATTGGACAAAAACTGATCCATCCAACGTACTAGAGTTATAGCATTTCCAGTCAATGTTGGGGAAGTTAAAGTCTCCCATAATGACCACCTTGTTCCTTTCACTCCTGCCCAGAATTGTTTTGCCAATCCTCTCCTCCACATCCCTGGAACTTTGCGGAGGCCTATAAAAAACTCCCAGCAGTGTGACCTCTCCTCTCCTGTTTCTGACCTCAGCCCATACCACCTCAGTCGACGAGTCCTCGTCAAAAGTTCTTTCAGCCACTGTTATACTGTCCTTGACTAACAAAGCTACACCTCCCCCTCTTTTACCACCTTCCCTGATCTTTATGAAAGATCTAAACCCTGGAACCTGCAACATCCATTCCTGACCCTGCTCTATCCACGTCTCCGAAATGGCCACAACATCGAAGTCCCAGGTACCTATCCATGCTGCAAGCTCACCTACCTTATTCCGGATACTCCTGGCGTTGAAGTAGACACACTTCAAACCAGCTTGCTGTCTGCCAGCACACTCCTGTGATGGTGAAATCCTGTCCATATCCTCCCTACTCTCATCCTCCTGTGTACTGGAACTACACCACAGGTTCCCATGCCCCTGCTGAGCTAATTTAAATCCACCCGAATAGCACTAGCAAATTTCCCACCCAGGATATTAGTACCCCTCTGGTTCAAGTGAAGACCGTCCTGTTTGTAGAGGTCCCACCTTCCTCAGAATGAGCCCCAGTTATCCATATACCTGAAACCCTCCCTCCTGCACCATCCCTGCAGCCACGTGTTCAGCTGATACCTCTCCCTGTTCTTTGCCTCGCTATCACGTGGCACGGGTAACAAACCAGAGATAACAACTCTGTTTGTTCTAGCTCTCAGCTTCCACCCTAGCTCCCTGAAATCCTGCCTTATATCCCTACCCCTCTTTCTACCTATGTCATTGGTACCTGTGTGGACCACGACTTGGGGCTGGTCACCCTCTCCCTTCAGGACCCCAAAGACACGATCCGAGACATCACGGACCCTGGCACCTGGGAGGCAACACACCAACTGTGAGTCCCTCTCGTTCCCACAGAATCTCCTATCTGTCCCCCTAACTATGGAGTCCCCAATGACTAATGCTCTCCTCCTCTTCCCCCTTCCCTTCTGAGCAACTGGGACAGACTCTGCACCAGAGACCTGTACCCCATGGCTTACCCCTGGTAAGTTGTCCCCCTCAACAGAATCCAAAATGGTATACCTGTTATTGAGGGGAACGGCCGCAGGGGATCCCTGCACTGTCTGCCTGTTCCCTTTTCGTCCCCTGACTGTAACCCACCTACTTTTTTCCTGTACCTGAGGTGTGACTACCTCCCTGTAACTCCTCTCAATCACCTCCTCAGCCTCCCGAATGATCCGAAGTTCATCCAGCTCCAGTTCCCTAACGCGGTTTCCAAGGAGCTAGAGTTGGGTGCACCTCTCACAGATGAAGTCAGCAGGGACATTGGTGGTGACCCTTACCTCCCACATCCTACAGGAGGAGCATGCAACTGCCCTAACATCCATTGCCATTGTTCTGAATTGTAAAAAACAGACTGTTGGAAAAGAAAACACGAGTAACTTACCAAATCGGCGCTCAGACCCTTTTTGGTTAGAGGAGGAGGATGGGTGGGAGACACTACTTTCGTAGTGTTTCAGGTAAAGCAACCGCCCAAATATATTACCTCACTTACTCAACCGTCCCGTGTCTGCTCCTGCTCGACGCGCACTCCGCGTCACGAGGTAAGTTTTAAGCTCACCTTCCCAGGCTGCCCTCGCGCCTCCTTCCAGACTCCCGCCGCTGAAACGACTTTTGGGCACTTCACCTGCGGCTGTCGATGAAGCAAGTTAATCGATGGAAGATTTTCTGATGTGGTACCTAAAGAGGTCATCATTGTTAACTCCGTCACTCTCCACAGATGCTGCAGGACCTGGTGAATATTTTCATCACTTTCCTGTTCCCTTTCAGTAACGTCACTGTCCCATTAACAGGACTGCAACATTCAGGAAACAACAGTAAAACTGGCAGGTGAGACATCCTGGTCTTACTTGTCCTGTTCACCCTCAAAATGGATGACCAGTACAACCAATATGTTCCCTTCCCAAGTATTACTGGTTTTTCACCATTTTTTATCTCTGGGTAGGCATGGCTTTACCTGCCAGGTGTTCAAAGGACCCTATCCCCCCTGTTTCTGGGTGAGGGGGAAACCCCATTATACAGATATCAGGATCCAATGATGTAAATTGGATCATGATTGAACAGAGTCTGTGTTAGAATCATGGAATCCCTACAATGAATAAGTAGACCATTCTGCCCATCGAGTTTACACTGGCCTTTTGGAAAGCATCCCACCCCAACCCACCCCCACACCCTATCCTTCATGGCTAATCCACCTAGCCTGAACATCCCTGGGCACTACAGGGCAAGTTAGCATGGCTGATCCACCTAACCTGCACATCTTTGGACTGTGGGAGGAAATTGGAACACCTGGAGGAAACCCACGCAGACATGGGGAGAATGTGCAATGTTGTACTCACTCCATCCAGTCCCGGGACAATGGAATGAAGAAATCCGGTTCGAGTTAACTGTTAGCCATTTAATTTGGAGAGTCTAGAAGAGCAGAAGTCAACTAAAAAATGAATTTAAGATTCTGTCACTGCACTCCCCACTGTCCCAACCCAGTAAAGCCTTGAGCCTCTATGGTCCTCCTTCACGACCCACCCACTTAATCCTATCTCAATGAGGAAGTGTTCCATCTTGTGGTTTCACCCTGCAGAAGCACAACTTACGTGTTTCCCAAACTTTAGCTCTACATGTGAGACACCCACCCCAAAATCAGTTGTCCTTCTTCATCTTCTGAAGGCTCAAAGTATGTTCAATTGTGTGAATTGACAGTCATGCGTGGACTATACTGGGTAAGGTGTAGCAAGTTTCCTTCAGTTAGGAGCGGTGCTAAGTCAGATGGATGTTTTGCAACAATCCAGAGGCTCTAAGCCCGTCATTATTCTATTTGCTTTCTGTCGATCAATTTATATTGCGATGTCTTTACCTTCTCCAGCAGTATCTTCAATTCTCATTTGACTATTTTTGTTTTTGAAATACACTGGTTTCCAAACACTGAATAAAATATGAAGCTAAATTGATCCATCTGCATTAGTCCAATATATGTAAAAATTATTTAACAAGATGTCTTGTAGACAATATTTCAATTTATGATACAGCAGAGTTATAAAGGCAATACATTTATGTAATATTTATGAATGATGGCATTCGCTGGTCTCATTATTCTTGACACTTGTGCTAAACTAAGGCAACTTATATGAGTAATGTCCATGAGTCACGAAGAAGTGAAATAAAATTAAAATATTGACACTGGAGATGGAATTTAAGTGAATCGAGAAAAAAAAAAGTGAACCTTGCATTTTATACAGACCTGGTTACAAACTTAGGATCTCAAAGACTTTACTGTTAATGAAGTGCTTTTTTGACATGTAGAAACAGATTGTGCACAGCAAGCTCCCAGAAAGAAGGAAATGATGGTAAATCTGAGGAATGACAGATCATATTCAGCCTTGTCAATTTTTTTACTAACTCAGGGAATGTGGTTGGAACTGGCTGGAATATTTATTGCTCATCCTTTAAAATGGAGAAGCTGTATGGCAGATATATTCATTTCAATGCATTGTTTTCTTTTGTTGAACAGATTTTTCCCACTGGGCAATGTGATGATAACTGATAATATAAATTTTAGTGATGCATATTATTTGAGGGATAAATGCTGTCCACGTCACCAGACAGAACTCCCTGCTCTTCATTCAAATAGCATTAGGGATTCTCTTATGTTGATTTGAGAGGACAAACAGGGCATCAGTTTAACCTATCACCCAAAAGACAGCAGCCCTGACATTACAGCCGCTCCCTTGATGGTGCTCAGGGAGCATCAGTCTGGAGAAAAACTGAAAGAACTGTGGATGCTGTAAATCAGAAACAAGCACAGAAATTGGTGGAAAAGCTCAGCAGGTCTGGCAGCATCTGTGAAGAGAAGTCAGTGTTAAAGTTTCAGGCCAGGTGACCCTTCGTCAGAGCTGGTGATACCTAGGAAAATGTCGCTTTGAGGAAGGGTCACTGGATCTGAAACGTTAACTCTAATTTCTCTTCACAGGTGTTGCTTCACAGCCGGCTGAGGCTTCCAGCAATTTCTATTTTTGTTAGCATCAATCTAGAGTTGGGCAGCACAGTGGCTCAGTAGTTAGCACCGTTGTATCACAGCACCAGGGACCCAGTTTGATTCCACCCTCGGGCGACTGTCTGTGTGGAGTTTGCATTGTGTGTGTGACTTTCCTCTGGGTGCTCTGGTTTCCTCCCACAGCCCAAAGAAGTGCGGGTTAGGTGGATTGGCCGTGCTAAATTGCCCATAGTGTGCAAGTTAGATGGATTAGTCATGGGAAGTGCAGGGTTACAAGAATAAGCTAGGGGTGTATGTCTGGGTGGGGTGCTATGCAGAGTGCCAGTGTGGGTTGAATGGCCTACTTCCACGTTTTACACCCTATGAGTCTGCGCTCAATCAGAGGACAAGCCTGCTATGTAGGGACCAGCAAGCAACTGTGGATGCATGTAAACAAATCTTCCTTCTCCAAACTAGCTTTGCTATGTGAGTTGTACAATATTGCATTAATGATTGGCTTTCCACCTTGTTTGAAAAGATTAAACTGTTGAAAACCTATGTGCTCCAAGGCTAAGTGTTCAATATCCCTTGACATAATTTTACATCTTCTGTTGCTCGTCAATGCTTAAGAGATTTTCCACAAAAGCAAACAATGTTCAATATTACCAGCCTGCCAACCATTTCTGTTAAAAAAGTATGTATTTATGCCTGACTGGCACAATACATAGAGAGGATACATTATGAGCTGATTGTTATTCTGTATGTTTTCAGTCAATGAAGAAATGCTCTCATATCAGTGTTGCTAGATTTATAAAACTATTTGAAATGAAAACTTCAAAATTCTAACATAAATAGGCAGGGTAAATGGAGGAAGGATGCTCCTAATGACTGGGGTGTTCACAACCAGGGTTGACAGTCTAAGCATTTAGGGCAGGCTATTTAGGACTGACATGAGGAGAAATGTCTTCACCCAGAGAGTGGTGAGTCTGACATTCAAAGTGATTGAGGCCAAACCATTGAATGTTTTCAAGAAGGAGATACAGTCATAGTCAGAGAGATGTACAGCACAGAAACAGACCTGTCAGTCTAACTTGTCAGTGCTGAGCAGATATCTGAAATTAATTGAGTCCCATTTGCCAGCATTTGGCCCATATCCCTCTAAAACATTCCTAGTCATTTCCATCCAGAGGCCTTTTAAATGTTACAATTGTACCAGTTCCACCACTTCCTCTGGCAGTTCATTCCATACATGCAGCAGCCTCTTCGTGAAACAGTTGCCCCTTAGGTCCCTTTTATATTTCACCCCTGTCTCCTTAAAGCTACGTCCTCTAGTTTTTGACTCCCCAACCCTGGGAAAAAGACCTTAGGTATTCACCTTAACCATACCCCTCATGATTTTATAAACCCCTGTAAGGTCAACTGTCAGCCCCTCCGATGCTCCAGGGAAAATAATCCCTGGGCTACTCAGCCTCTCCCCAAAACTGAAATCTTTTCTAAAATTCATTCACAGGATGTGGGAGGTGCTGGTCATGTCAGCATTTATTGCCCATCCCTAAACGCCCAGAGGACAGTTGAGAGTCAATCACATCGGTATGGGTCTGGAGTTACGTGTAGACCAGACCAGGTAAAGATGGCAGATTCCTAGGGATCAAAGGGTATTGGGGGAAAGTGAGAAGAGTGTATTGAATTGGGGGATGACCATCAGTTGACTGGGGGAGTAAGTTTGAATGGCCAAAAATCCCACTCCTTTTCAAACTTTCCATGAATAAATTGAATTTTAAGCTCCACAGGGTCCAGGAATGGAAGTGATTTTTTTTTTCAATTCTTCACTGGATAAGGGCATCGCTGGCTACATCAGCATCAGCTTCATGAAAGGAAAATCGTATCTGACTAATTTATTAAAGCTTTTCGAGGGAGTCTCAACCAGACTGGATAGAGAGGAACCAGTAGGTATGTTTTATTAGGACTTACAGAAGGCTTTCAAGAAGGTATATCACAAAAGGTTAGGTCATAAGTTTAAGAGCTCACGGTGTTGGAGGTAGTGTATTGGTGTGGAGACACAATTTGCTAATGGGCAGGAAACAGTGCGTATACATAAGTCATTATTTTTTCTGAAGAAGGGTCCAGACCCGAAATGTCAGCTTTCCTGCTCCTCAGATGCTGCTTGGCCTGCTGTGTTCATGCAGCTCTACACCTTGCTATCTCAGATTCTCCAGCATCGGCAGTTCCTACTATCTCTGTATAGATAAGGAGATCTTTTTCAGGTTGGCATACGATGATCAGTGGGGGTCTACAGGGATCAGTGATAGGGCTGAGACAATTTGCAATATATATTAATGACTTGTAAGAAGGATGTGAATGTACTATATCCAAATTTGCAGATGACACAAACGTGGGTGAAAACAGAAAGTGCTGGAAAACCTCTGGCAGCATCTGTGGAAGGAGTTAACATTTTGAGCCCAGTGACCCTTCTTCAGAACTGATTATAACTGGGAAAAAGTTGGTATGTGCGCTGAAGATCAGGTTGGGGGAGGGGTGAGGAGTAAACGACAGGTGGAGATGGCGCTCAGAGAGAGAGAAAGTTGGACAGTCAAAGGAATGGGTAATGGTCAGCCTAGGGGAACGAATAGCTGCTATTGGGGGCTGTTGGTAGCTGACAGTGGGTTGGGTGTGGTAGCAGCCCATGTGACGATAAAGCCTGGTGTACGGGGTTTTGGGGAACAATATAGGAGAAGGTTTTGAGGCCCTAAAATTATTGAACTCGATATTGAGCTCAGAAGGCTGCAGGTTCCTCAAGCGGAAAATGAGATGCTGTTCTTTCAACTTGCGCTGAGCTTCGCTGGAGAACTGCAGCAAGCCTGAGGCAGAGATGTTGGCCAGGGAACACAGTGGTGTGTTGAAGTGACAGGCAACAGGGAATTCAGGGTCATTTATGTGGACAGAACATAAATGTTCTGCAAGGCGGTTGCCCATCCTGTGTTTTATCTCCTCAGTGTAGAGCAGACCACATTGTGAACAGTGAATACAGTAGACCACGTTAAACGAAGTGCAGATTATTGCTGCTTCACCTGGAAGGTGTGTCTGGAGCCTTGGATAGCGAAGAGAGAGGAAGTCAATGGACAAGTGTTGCACCTTCGTTTCTTGAAATAAGAAGAAACATTCCGTTAGCCTTCCTGTTTACCTGCTGCACTTGTGTTTCTGTGTTTTGTGAACAAGTGCCCCCAAATCTCTTTGTGTTGCAGCTTTCTGCAGACTTTCTCTACTTAAATAATATTCTGTTGTTTTGTTCTCCCTTCTGAAACGAACGACTTTACATTTTTGCACTTTGCACTCCATTTGACAACTTTTTTGCCCATTTACTTGACCTTTCAAGAATAAGATTAGGAAAATCGGACTGCAACCGTACAAGGTGCTGGTGGGACCACATCTCTTAGTAGTGTGAGCGGTTTTGGTGCTCTGATTTAATGAAAGATATCATTTAATTGGAGGCAGTTCAGTGAAGGTTCACGAGGATGATCCCCGGTATGGAGAAATTGTCTTATAAGCAAAAGATAAACAGTTTGGGACTCTACTCACTGGAGTTTGGAAGAATGAGAGGTGATCTCATCGAAACATATTGCATTCTTAAAGGACATGGCAGGGTAAATGCTGAGAGGACGTTTCCCTTCATGGGAGAGTCTAGGACCAGATGGCATAGTCTCAGAATAAAGAGACACTAATTTAAGACCGAGATGAGGACGAATTTCTTCTCTCAGAGCTTTGTGAGACTTTAGAGCTCCTTGCTACAGAGAGCTGTGAAGACAGAGTATATTGCGTATATTTAAGGCTGGGAGAGGTGGTTTCCTGATCAGCCAGGCGACCAAAGGTTACAGGGAAAGGGTAGGAATCATGGACGTGAGGAATGTCGGATCAGTCATGATGCTATTGAATGGTAGAACAGGCTTGAGGGGCCGAACAGCCTATTCCTGTTATTATTTCTTACGGCCTTTATGCTCATTTATTGCCCATCCCTAAGAATCAGCCAGAGATAATAGGTACTGCAGATGCTGGAGAATCCGAGATAGCAAGGTGTGGAGCTGGATGAACACAGCAGGCCAAGCAGCATCATAGGAGCAGGAAAGCTTGACGTTTTGGGCCTAGACCCTTCATCAGAAATCAACCACATTGGTCTGTCTGGAGTCACAAGCCAGGCAAGGTAAGAATGGCAGATTTCTTCCCTAAAGGGCATTAGTGAATCAGATATGATTTTCTGGGAATGGTTATGTGGTTATCATTTGGGCAGGCTTTTAATGAGTTAAAATTCCACCACTAGGGGTTCAAACCCCATAATATTAGCTGACTTTCTGGTTTAATGGTCTAGTGCCAATACCACTAGGCCATTGCTTCTCCATGTAGATGGGAGCTAACAATAGAGATTGAGCCCTGGATCATTGGTGCCATCCAGACTCTAGACCATTTTCAGTATTTTGGGAGGGTGGGGCCAGAAGTGCCCAGATTCAACAGTTGTGGTGGGAGATTGGGGTAAGGGGTGTTTGAAAGATTAAAGATGGGCTGGTTGACCTTAAAGGAATGTCTTCAATGATTGAGGAATTTATGGAACAGGAGCTTTATTTGCCAACAGCTAGCACGCACAGCTAGAGCTGTCAGTAAGTGACAACTTATTGGCCCAATATGCTTTTGGGTGAGTAGGTTACCTGATTCCATACCTACAATCCTACCCCCTCCACTGAACGTTTCAGGGGAAGGCTGCCCACTTTACCTTTTATATCATCTCTCCCTTTACAGGTATGTGTGTGTGTGTGGGAGAGAGAGAGAACGAGAGTGTGCGTGTGCACGTGTGTGTATGTGTGCACGTGCGTGTGTGGGAGACTGTGGTGTGTGTGGGAGAGAGTATATGTATGTGTGAGGGAGAGAGAGGAAGAAAGAGTGTGTGTGTCTGTATGTGTGGGAGAGTGTGTGTATGTGTGTGTGTGTGTGTCTCAGGGGTAAAGATTGATTAGCTAGCTGGAAGCAGAGACAAGGACAAAATGGGTCTTTTTTAGGTTGGTGTGATTTTTTTTGAGAAAGTGGATCACATCTGAAATCCTATCTCCCAGTCTCTCAGCTGACTATCTGCCTGTGTGCTGCCATCTCCAGAACCAAATTAGTCAATAACCTGTAAATGATGACAGCCTTCTCTTTTCAATATCCGAGTGTGGCTCTTTTGGCAAGATTGATAAGCCAATATCTAATATCATCCTATCCATTCTGCTGATTCAATATTATATTCAAGATACATCAAGGTTTCTCTCCAGAATTTAATAACAGAATCTCGTCTCTGTCAAACTGCCGTTCTGTTATATGTTTCCATAAAAATCAATGCATGACATAAAAATTCTGATGCGTGCAAAACATTTACAACAGAGCCACAACAGCCACTTGCATTTACATTGAAACGAAGTGGTATATGGGAGAGATTATATGACAAAAGGGGTCACGGTAAACGGAAAAAGGAGGTGTAATGGGTTAATGTTGACATCTCTGTTCATGACCTCCGAAACCATTCCAATGCAGCTCAATAAAAGCTTTCAGTTAGGTACGTATTACCCCTCCACACTCAGTATGGAGTTCAACAGTTTCAGATCATAATGTCTGCCCTGTTTTGCTTTTAACTTGTGCCCTGAATGCACCAAAATGTCCCCAGTAGAAATAATCTAATTTAAACTAAAATAAAGCAACGTTATTTAAAGTGTACCTTGTTGCAATGAGAGAGAAAGCATTCTGAAGAAAGCATTCACTGGTCCCGAAACATTAACCCCATAGGTGCTGCCAGACCTCCTGAGTTTTCCCAGCAATTTGAGCTTTTGTTTCTGACTTTCACCATCCACAGTTCTTTGCTTTTTTTGAGAGAGAGGGCAAGTTATAGAATATAGAATATAATTGAATAAGTCGAAGTTTATCCTTTCTCCCTTTATCTGTAGGATGGTTGGTGAAATCAGAGATAGATAGGAGGACTCTCTAGCCTCAAATAATGCTAAACTGGCTAATGTTGATCTCACCTAGTGCATGCCCTGGACAATGTAACCTGTATGCCTCTGTCTAAGTCTTCTTGATCTGTACATCTTTGCTTACTATGAATTGCCTGTACTGCTCATAAACAAAGTTTTCACTGTACTTCGATCAATCGATCAATCAAACAGAGTACAGCAGCAAACCAGAAGAGTTAGATTGTAGACTGGAACACGTTAAAATTCCTGAAGTCGTCAGATATAGAAAGAGATAGGCCAAACTTGTTCTGGCCCACCTGGTTTAAAAGAGTACCTTGGGTAAAAGTGAACCAATCCTGGGCAGTCAAGCCAACAAGAAAGTGCTCACCAATCAGGACTGGATATAGGAACCTGTTTCAGAACCATATTCATTGAACTTCGAACTACTGCTTCCCTGTCTGCAATTGAAGATGAAGGAAGGAGGTAGTTTGATCAGCTACCAAAGACGAGAATAGAAGAAGGTGGACAGTCTGTCTGTATCTAGGTGAAAACAAACAATTTGACTCAAATTGATATTACTGTCACATGTACCCAAGTACAGAAGCATAGGAGTACAGTGAAAATTGTATGACATTGCCACACAAGGCACCATCTTAAGTATTAGTACCTAGGTACAGAATATTAGGAACAAGGTAGAAAGAAAGATCAAGTTAAAAGTTAAATATTGCAATGATTCTAGAACAGCGACGCCTTCTACTTTTAAGTGGGAAATAAATAAATAAATAAAGCTGAAAGTTCAAACAGTGCAGTCTTTCTGGGAGATAGTAGGAACTACAGATGCTGGAGAATCTGAGATAACAAGGTGTAGAGCTGGATGAACACAGCAGGCCAAGCAGCATCATAGGAGCAGGAAGGCTGACGTTTCGGGTCTGGACCCTTCTTCA
>JAHRHZ010000016.1:58824914-58845514 GCA_024137785.1 Ginglymostoma cirratum | reverse complement strand
TGTGTGTGTGTGTGTATGTATGTGTGTATGTATGTGTGTGTGTGTGTGTTAGAGAGTGTGTGTGTGTGTATGAGTGTGTTAGAGATTGTGAGAATATGTGTATATGTGTGTGAGAGAGAGAGCGTGTGTAGTGCAAAGGTTGGCTGCAATTCATAAGAACATAAGAAATAGGAGCAGGAAAAAGCCATTCGGCCCTTCAAACCTGCCTTGCCATTCAACAAGATCATAGCTGATCTCCATAGATCTCAACTTCTCTTTTGTACCAGCTCCTTACAACCACTAACTCCCTGATATTTCAAAAATCTATCTCCCCCTTCTTTAAATGCCTTCAGTGATCTAGCCTTCATAACTCACTGGGATAGAAAATTCCAGATATTCACTCACCTCTGGGAGAAATAATTCCTCCACATCCCAGTCTTAAATGATTGACCCCTTATTCTGTAGTCATATTGCCCTAGATGGAGATCCCCCATTAGTGGAAACATCTCAACATTTACCCTGTCAGGCCCCCTCAGAACACTATATGTTTCAACAACTTCATCCCTCATTTTTCTACATTCCTAACCTGATTAGCTGTTCGTGATAAGTCAACACATTTGGCAGCACTGTCATAGGTGTACAGGGAGTACAGCAGGGGGCTGAGGATGCTTCTTTAGAGGGCTCTGTTGTTAAGGGTGGCACAGTGGCTCAGTGGTTAGCACTGCTGCCTCACAGCGCCAGGGACCCGGGTTTGATTCCACCCTCAGGCGACTTTCTGTGTGGAGTTTCTACATTCTCCCCGTGTCTGCGTGGGTTTCCTCCAGGTGCTCCGGTTTCGTGCCACAGTCCAAAGATGTGCATGCTAGGTGGATTGGCCATGCTAAATTGCCCATAGTGTTCAGGAATGTGTTGATTAGGTGGGTTATAGCAGTGTGGGTCTAGGTGGGATGCTTTGAGGTTCAGTGTGGACTGGTTGGGCTGAAGGGCCTGTTTCCACACTGTAGGGATTCTATGATCTATGAAGTGTTATAATGGACAAGGTGCAGTTATATATCTTCACTGATTGTGGTCTGTGGATCAGATAGCTGAGGATCGAGAGGCAGAGGACAGAGCTGAGACCAGAGTCACGGAGTTTTGAGATCAGTATGGAGGGGATAATGGTGTTGAAGGTGGAGCTGCAGTAAATGGGCAGGAGTCTGATGTAAGCGTTCTTGTTGTCCAGAGGTTCCAACAATGAGTCTAGGGCTAGGGATATGGCAGTCGCTGCGGACCTGTTATGCCAGTAGGCAAACTGTAGGGGATTGAGGCAGGCTGGGAGATTGGAGTTAATATGGGCTATGACCAATCTCTCAAAGCATTTCATGATTATTGAGTCAAAATACAGAAGGGAGATAGAGGGCTTGGTGACAAGGTACAACGAGAACAAAATCTCTCTCAATGTTGGCACAACTAAAGAACTGATCATCGACTTCAGAAAGAAATGAGGAAAACATGTCCCCATCGACATCAATGGAACTGAAGGTGAGAGGGTGAAGAGCATCAAGTCCTGAGGAGTGACAATAACTGACAACCTGTCCTGGACTTCCCACACAGGTGAGACGGTCAAGAAGGCACAAAAAAGACTCTTCTTCCTCAGGCGGCTCAGGAAATTTGTCAAGTCCATAAGGTCCTTCACCAACTGCTGCAGATGCACCATTGAAAGTATATGGTCTGGGTGCATAATGGCCTGGTATGGCAACTGCTCTGCCCAGGACCGTAAGAAACTACAGAAGGTGGTGTGCACAGCCCAGACCATCACGGAAGCCAACCTTCCATCCATGGACTCACTTTACATGGCTCGCTGCTGCGGAAAGGCCGCCAACACCATCAAAGACCTATCACACCCTGGTAATGATCTCCTACAACCTCTTCATCAGGCAGAAGATACAGAAGCCTGAACACGCACACCAGCAGGTTCAGGAAAAGCTTCTTCCCGGCTGTTATCAGACTGATGAATGGACTCTTTAGCCTCAAACTGTGCTGATCTTGCTAACGTTGATCTCGCCTAGTGCACGCCCTGTGCAATGTTACCAGTATGTCTCTAAGTCTTTCTGATCTGTACATCTTTTGCTGACTATGATCTACCTGTGCCACTCATAAGCAAAGCTTTTCTCTGTACTTCAGAACATGTGACAATAAATCAAATTAATCAATCAATCAGCCCTTCATTTCAGGAATCAGTCTAATTGAACTGCCTCCAATGCCCGAAGACCTTTTTGATTAAAGGAAGCAAAACAGTACACAGTACTCTAGATATGGCCCCATCAAACCCTGTATAGTTGGAAAAATAACTTCCCTGTTTTTTAATTGCAACCCCCAAGCAATAAAAGCCAAATTTCCATTTGCCTTCTGAATTACTTGTTGCACCTAATGCTCACTTTTTGTGTTACATGCAAAAGAACACACTAATCCTTCGGTCTTACACATTTTTTGGAATCTCTCCATTTCAATAATCATCTGCCTTTTGATTCTTCCTCCCAAAGTGCATGTCCTCACAATTTCCTGCATTGAACTCCATCAGCCAAGTTTTTGATATCTCACTCAACCGACCACACTGCTCACATTTTTTTGCATTGTCGGCAAATTTGGTACATTACACTCTGCCTTCTCTTCCAAGTCATTGATACAGTTCATAAATAATTGATGTCCAAGGATTGATCCTCATTGGACCACATTAGTTATATCTTACCAAAATGAAAAGAATCCATTAATTCTAACTCTCTGTCTTATGTGTGTTAACCAATCCTCAATCCATGGTCGAACTTTATTGTTAATACTGTGATCTCCTATCATTTATTAAATGTATATGTGGCACCATATTTAAAACTTTCCAGAAATACAAATACACTACATTTACCTGCTCCACTTTATCAACTCTACTTGTAATACCCTCAAACAACAGTAGCAAATTTGTTCTACATGATTTCCCTGTCAAGAAAATATGTTCAATCTGTTTCGTTTTTTGTTTGTTCCAAGTTCTCTAAATGAGAAGTCAATGCCATTAACAGAAAAGCATACTTATCCATAGGTTGATATCTTGAAATAGAACATAGAACTGTACAGCACAGTACAGACCCTTCGGCTCATGATGTTGTGCCGACATATGATCCTACTCTAAGATCAAGCTACCCTGCATACCCTACATTATACTATCAGCTATGTGGAGATCCAAGAGTCGCTTAAATGTCCTTAATGTATCTGACTCCACTACCACTGCCGGCAGTGCATTCCACACACCCACCACTCTCCGTGTAAAGAACCTACCTCTGACATCTCCCCTATACCTTCCTCCAATCACCTTAAAATTATGACCCCTCATAATAGTCATTTCCACCCTGGGAAAAAGTCTCTGGCTATCCACTTGATCTATGCCGCTCATCATCTTGTACACCTCTATCAAATCACCTCTCATCCTTCTTTGCTCCAATGAGAAAAGCCCTAGTTTCCTCAAACTTTCCTCATAAGACCTGCCCTCCAGTCCAGGCAGCACCCTGGTAAATCTCCTCTGCACCGTCTCTAAAGCTTCCATATCATTCCTACAATGAGGCAACCAGAACTGAACACAATATTCCAAGTGTGGTCTAACCAGAGTTTTATGGAGCTGCAGCATAACCTTGTGGCTCTTAAACCCAACTCCCCTGCCAATGAAAGTCAACACACCATACGCCTTCTTCACAACCCTATCAACTTAGGTAGAAACTTTGAGGGATCGATGGACATGGACCCCATGATCCCTCTGTTCCTCCACACTGCCAAGAATCCTGCCATTAACCCTGTATTCTGTATTCAAATTCAACCTTCCAAAATGAATCACTTCACACTTTTCTGGGTTGAATTCCATCTACCACTTCTTTGCCTAGCTCTGCATCCTGTCAATGCCCTGTTGTAACCTACAACAGCCCTCCATGCTGTCCACAACTCCACCAATGTCATCGGCAAACTTACTAACCCGCCCTTCTACTTCCTCATCCAAGTAATTTATAAAGATCACAAAGAGCAGAGATCCCAGAACAGATCCCCACGGTACACCACTGGCCACTGAGCTCCAGGCTGAATACTTTCCATCTACTACAACCCTTTGTCTTCTATTGGACAGCCAATTCTGTATTCAGAAAGCCAAATTTCCCTGAATCCCATGCCTCCTTACTTTCTGAATGAGCCTACCATGTGGAACCTTATCAAATGCCTTGCTAAAATCCATATACACCACATCCACTGCTCTATCTTCATCAATGTGTTTTGTCACATCCTGAAGGAAATCAATAAGGCTTGTGAGGCATGACCTGCCCCACACAAAGTCATGCTGACTATCTAGAACATAAGAACTAGGAGCAGGAGTAGGCCATCTGGCCCCTCAAGCCTGCCCCGCCATTTAATAAGATCATGGCTGATCTTTTTGAGACTCAGCTCCACTCACCATAACCCTTAATTCCTTTACTGTTCAAAAATTTATCTAGCCTTGCCTTAAAAACTTTCACCGAGGTAGCTTCAACTGCTTCACTGGGCAGGGAATTCCACAGATTCACAACCCTTTGGGTGAAGAAGTTCCTCCTGACCTCAGTCCAACATCTGTTTCCCTTTATTTTGAGGCTATGCCCTCTAGTCCTAGTTTCACCTGCTAGCGGAAACAACCTCCCTGCCTCCACCTTATATATTGCCTTCATAATCTTATATGTTTCTATAAGATCTCCCCTCGTTCTTCTGAATTCCAATGAGTATAATCCCAGTCTACTCATTCTCTCCTCATAATCCAACCGTCTCAACTCTGGAATCAACTGAGTGAATCTCCTCTGCACCCCCTCCAGTGCTAGTATATCTCTTCTCAAGTAAGGAGACCAAAACTGCACACAGTACTCCAGGTGTGGCTTCATCAGGATCCTATACAGCTGTAGCATAGCCTCCCTGTTTTTAAACTCCTTCCCTCGAGCAATGGCAGACAAAATTCCATTTGCCTTTTTAATTACCTGCTGCACCTGCAATCCCACCTTCAGCGATTCATTCACAAGGACACCCAAGTCTCTCTGCGCAGCAGCGTGCTGCAATTTTTTACCATTTAAAACATATCCATTTTGCTGTTATTCCTACCAAAATGGATGACCTCACACTTGTCAACATTGTACTCCATCTGTCAGACCTTTGCCCACTCACTTAGACTATCTATATCCCTTTGCAAACTTTCAGTGTGTTCTGCACACTTTGCTCTACCACTCACCTTAGTGTCACCTGCAAATTTTGACACATCACACTTAGTCTGCAACTCCAAATCATCTATGTAAATTGTAAACAATTGCAGTCCCAACACTGATCCCTGAGGCACACCACTAGCCACTGACCTCCAACCAGAAAAACACCCACTTACCACTACTCTTTGCTTTCTACTGGTCAACCAATCCTCTATCCATGCCAATACATTACCTGTAATACCGTGCAACTTTATATTATGTAGCAGCCTTTGGTGTGGCACCTTGTCAAATGCCTTCTGGAAATCCAGATACACCACATCCACAGGTTCCCCATTGTCCACCATGCAAGTAATGTCCTCAAAGAATTCCGCCAAATTTGTTAAACAGAACCTACCCTTCATGAACCCATGCTGGGTGTTTCCAATGGGACAATTTATATCCAGATGTCTTGCTATTTCCTCCTTAATGATAGATGCAAGCATTTTCCCCACTACCGAGGTTAAGCTAACTGGCCTTTCGTTACCTGCTTTTTGTCTACTTCCTTTTTTAAACAGTGGCGTCACATTGGCTGTTTTCCAATCTGCGGGAATCACCCCAGAGTCCAGTGAATTTTGGTAAATAGTTACTAGTTCATTTGCTATTTCCCCCATCACCTCTTTTAGTACCCTGTGATGCATTTCATCAGGGCCAGGAGACTTCTCTACCTTTAGCCCCATTAGCTTGCCCAGCTCTGCCTCCTTAGTGATAATGATAGTTTCTAGGTCCTCGCCTGCTATAACCTTCTTGCTATTGGTTTTCGGCATGTTATTTGTGTCTTCCACTGTGAAGACCGACACAAAATAACTGTTTAATGTCTTGGCTATTTCCTCATTCCCAGTTATTAAATTGGTCTTCTCATCCTCTAAAGGACCAATGTTTACCTTCACCACTCTTTTACGATTTACATATTTATAGAAACTTTTGCTGCCTGTTTTTATATTCTGAGCTAGTTTACTCTCATAATCTATCTTACTTTTCTTTATAACTTTTTTTGTGGCTTTCTGTTGGCCTTTAAAGATTTCCCAGTCTACTAGTTTCCCACTAATCTTTGCTTTTTTTTTCAATCTGATACTTTCCTTTATTTCCTTAGACATCCATGGCTGGCTCTCTCTTTTCCTACAGTTCTTCCTTATCACTGGAATATACTTCTGCTGAGCACTGTGAAAAATCATTTTGAAAGTCCTCCACTGTTCCTCAATTGACCCACCGTAAAGTTTTTGCTCCCATTCTACCATAGCTAACTCCTCCCTCATTCCTTCATAGTCTCCTTTGTTTAAGAACAGGACATTGGTACTGGATTTAACCTTCTCACGCTCCATCTGTATTTTAAATTCAATCATACTGTGATCACTCCTTCCAGATAGATCTCTAACTGTGAGATCATTAATTATTCCTGTCTCACTACACAGGACTAGATCTAGGATAGCTTGCTCCCTCTAATCTCTAATCAAACGGTGCTTTTCCAAATGATCATAAATACTATCTCTCAGAATCCTCTCCATTAATTTGCCCGCCACAGAAGTGAGACTGACTGGTCTGTCATTCCCAGGATTATCCCTATTCCCTTTGCCACCCTCCAATCTTCTGGTACTACTCCAGTGGACAGTGAGGACACAAAGACCATTGCCAAAGGGGCAGCAATCTCTTCCTTCACTTCCCATAGTAATTTTGGGTATATCCCATCTGGCCCAGGGGACTGACCTATCGTCATTTTTTTCAAGATTTCTAGCACGCCCTCCTTCCTAACATCAACCTGTTCGAGCCTAACTTCCTGTTTCACCCTGTCCTCACAAACAGGTCCCTCTCACTGGTGAATGCTGAAGCAAAGTATTCATTAAGGATCAGCCCTGCCTCCTCTGACTCGGCACACAAGTTCCCTCCACTATCCCTGATCGGCCCTACCCTGACTCTGGCCATCCTCTTGTTCCTCACATAAGTATGCCTTCGGATTTTCCTTAATCCTACCTGCCAAGGCTTTTTCATGCCTCCTTCTCGGTCTCCTAAGTTCATTCTTCATTCCTTCCTGGCTACCTTGTAACCCTCTAGAGCCCTGCCCAATCCTTGCTTCCTCAACCTTAAGTAAGCTTCCTTCTTCCTCTTGACTAGGTGTTCCACATGTCTTGTCATCCAAGGTTCCTTCACCTTATCATCCTTTCCTTGCCTCAGTGGGACAAACCAATCTAGTACTCGTAGCAAGTGCTCCCTAACAACCTCCACATTTCTGTTGTGCATTTCCCTGAAAACGTCTGATCCCAATTAATGCTCCATAGTTAGGTTCAGTGCCGGAGACCTGGCTGCTATGGCTTTTCCCTGATAGGTACGCCCCCCCCCCCCACCCCAACAGTGTCCAAACCGGTATACTTATTATTGAGGGGAACAGCCACAGGGGATCCCTGTGCGATCTGCCTATTCCCTTTCCCCACTCCTGACAGTCACCCAGCTGCATTTGTCCTGTAACCTGGATGTGACTACCTCCCTATAACTCCTCTCTATCACCCCCTCAGCCTCCCAAATAATCCGGACTTCATCCAGCTCCAGCTCCAGTTCCCTAACACGGTCTGTGAGGAGCTGGAGTTGGGTGCACTTCTCACAGGTGAAGTCACAGGGTACACTAGTAGTGACCCTTATCTCCCACATCCCACAAGAAGAGCATGCAACTGCCCTAGCTTCCATCCCGTCTGCTCTAGATTGCCAAAAGACATAAAGAGAAAGGAGGAAAAAAGCTCACCTTACCAACCCTCCAAACAAAGTCTTTTTTTTTGGTTAGAGGAGGAGGATGGGTGGGAGACACTACATGTGTAGTGTTTTGGGTTTAGCCACTACCCGAATCTATTAGTTCACTTCCCAGTAGTCCCCATGACTGCATTTGCTCCTGCTCAGCCTTCACTCCACCTATGCATGAGACAAGTATTTTATGCAGAAACCTTACCTTCCCAGCTGCCCCCGGCTCGCGCTCTCACCTCTCCTGCCGCTGTGTTTGAGCATCAAAATAGACCATCACGAAACATCATTCAACTATATTATAAGTGATATGTAATAAATCTTTACATTTTACCATGAGTGAGCGAAACTCTGCTGAAGACCCTGAGTGGACATCCATATCATTTGGTATCAGTGACTTCTTTTTGTATCAACAATAAAGATTGGTTGCAGCAAGTCTACCCAAATATTCAAGTTGGTTTTATCTGAACAGCATGATAGAAGATGGTGGCAGCACTGAGGATTTTGCCAAGTATGAGAGAATAGAGTACTTTTAAAATGGTCACAAGCTAGAAACAGTGGAAGATCAGATACTGGGGTCAATGTACATTTCATGTACATGCAAGTACAGAATAGAGTGATATATAGCATGGTCACAGTTACACTTCAGCTACAGAAAACCCTCAGGGTGGGGGCTGGGGCCTATCCCATGGCATAGTCAATCATTGTGAATTCTACAACGTTGGATGTACTGCAGTGATACCTGGACACAAATGTTAGAAGAGATTGCGGTCTGCGAGTGAATCTCTCAACTTGCAATGTTAAATCCTTTTTCTCTCCGCAGATCCTGCCCAACCTGCTGAGTTTCTCCAGCAATTTCCATTTCTATTTGCACAAAATCGGGCTGTATTCTACAGAATTTAAAACATTAATGGCAGTTCTGCTCAAAGTTTCCAATGTATTATGGGGAACAGATCGCTAGGATAGCTAACAGGAAACTGTTGCCGCCATCTGGGGAGTTTAGGCTTCGTGGGCATAACCTCAAATGGCAATCAGAAGTGAAATTAGAAATACCTTGGGCATGCAAAATGTTTGGAATAGTATTTTCTCGACTGGCAATTAATGGCAGTTTTAAATATGAGGACAAAAGATTTTTAGTAATCATCAGCATCAAAGGATGTGGGGTAAGGGCATATATAATTTAATTGAATCACAGCAGAACTGGGGGAGAAAGTCTACTCCTGTCCCATTTTCTGGTGTCCTTACGTTTCTATGGATGCTCCTGTTCCTCTTTCCCTACAGGCGTCTATTAAGAAAACGAGTGAATGTCGTGGCCCACACTGGGAGCTACTTATAATGAAAGTGACTTGAGCTAAACGTAGCCTGACAGTTTAAACTAAAGGTCGACAGATTTGCTGCCCTGTGTAAATAGGTCAAAACAACTGGCTGCCCTTGTAAAGACATGTTCACTGCAAAAGCACCTGCTGCCCGAGAAAAGTTGCTGTCTCCCTGGAAATGGAAAAGGAATGAAAATCAACGCACGGTGCAGGAACTGTGTTTGAAATATTGTAAGTGAAGGCCAGCCCTTGCCCTATTTATGATACGGCACAGCACAGTATAAAACACCCATGTTGTCCTCTGAATCTTACATGTATTCCATCACATCCAATTCTGCCAATCAACAGTACCATAAAACTGTTGCTGTTTCTCTAACAGTTTAGCTGCACATTCAGACTTTGTGAATCAAAATGCTATTGATTCTACTGAAATAGTTTTGTTGACTTCTATATCTGACTGGATATAATACCATGCAGAATTCAGGAGTCAGTCCACAGCTGTGAAACCATGATTTCCGTTGCTTGTTATTTTAGATCCCCTCATCTCTCTCATGCTCACATTTCACTCCTCACCTTGTGTAGTGTTTCAGTGAAGTTGAATGCAAGTCTAAAGAACAGCATCCCATCCTTCAAGCTTTACAGCCTCTGGATTCAACAGCGAATTCAATAAAATCAATGCACGGTGCAGGAACTGTGTTTGAAATACTGTAAGTGAAGGCCAGCCCTTGCCCTATTTATGATACGGCACAGCACAGTATAAAACACCCATGTTGTCCTCTGAATCTTACATGTATTCTATCACATCCAATTCTGACAATCAACAGTACCATAAAACTCTGTGAATTGTGTCCCCTCAAATTGATTCTGCTTATTCTTAGCCATGACCTGATTTGAATCTTATTTTTCATGTTCCTGCTTTCAGACAAAAGTCTTCATTATACTGGAGCTCACATTGACTCAGGGAAAATGCGTTATCTCTTCACAACAAGCACTCTCACTGTTTTGACTTTGGTTGCATGACATTTTTGTCATTTAATCTGTGAAGACCTCTACCTCGTCCTTTCTCTTTTGTTCTTCCACTGATTCTGACTTTGATAGAATTAAATCTATGCCATAACAGAAGGCCAATGAATGTTGGAGCAGAAGATGGATATTCAGCAAATGAGTCTGTTCTGTCATTCAATGAGATCATGGTAGACCTGATAATCCTCAACTCCACTTTCCTGCCTATTCCCCATAACCCTTGATGCCCTTAGTGATTAAAAATCTGTCTGTCTCAGCTTTGAATACACTTAATGAACTAGCCTTGACAGCCCTCTGCAGCAAAGAATTCCACAGATTCACTGCCCTCAAAGAAAAGCAATGCCTCCACATCTCAGTCTTGAATGTGCGACTTCTCATTCTATGATTACGCCCTCTGGCCCTTGATTCTCCCAGAAACAGAAATATTCTTACTACATCTATGCTTTCAAGTCCCTTAAGAATCACATATGTCTCAATAAGGTCAGCTCTTCATTCTTCTTTATTCCAATGAGTACAGGTCTCTGCTCAAAAGAAAGTCACTCCATACATGGTAACAGCCTAGTGAACCTCTTCTGGACCAATTCCAATTTAAACCCTGATCTTTCCTTCAATAAGGAATATTTTCACAGTAATCCGACTGTGGCCTTCCAGTGCCCTATATAGTTATAGCAAACCTCCCAACTTTTATATACCATTCTCTTTGAAATAAAGGCCACTATTCCATTTGCCTTCCCTGTTGCTAGTTTTTGAATGACGATTCCCAAGTCCCTCTGTTCCTTTTTTCTCATACGTTTCCGTCTTCCCAAGTGCATAACCACGCGTCTCCACATTACATTCCATCCGCAAAGATTTTTTCCCCGCTGGCTTAGTGGATCTATATCCACCTGCAGACTTTTTGTAAACTCCCCACCCCTTGACTTCCTGCCTACTTTTGTGCCCTGCACAAACTTGACAATACTACATTCACAATCCCAGTTCTACTCTCCTTCAGCCCCAAAGAATATTCAGTTCGAAGGATTGGCCCAGATCTTCCTCAAGAAGTATAGCTGTTGCAAAGCCTTAGAACATGTGGAAGAGCTGACACAGCTGACTCTGTGAAATTGCATGGGAAGTTGAAACCTGCAAAGGGGGATTTCCCTGTCATCTGAAACCCTCTGAGATATTCCCCAATTCTGAGTTAGATTTGGAGACCTTAAAGGATTCAATTATCTGAATGTATTATTTGTGAAATTTTAAAGGAATTGACAGGTGCACTAATGCCTGGGAAACTGTAAAACTGACCCCTCGAGTCATCACTCTAAACTATCGCTCTGGTATCCTGTTGACATCTGATTCACAACGCCCTTGGGACCAGATGTCCTTTATGGTGCAGAACCAATTGCTATAGAATAAAACAAAGAACTGTGGATGCTGTCGATCTGAAACAAAAGCAGAAATTGCTGTAGAAACTCAGCAGGTCTGGCAGCATATGTGGGAGAATTCAACATTAATGTTTTGAGTCCAGTGACCCTTTGTCAGAACTGATGATAGATAGGAAGTTATAGCATAGATTCTGATTACAGTGGGTTGAGGAGAAATAGAGTGAATGGATTGGCAAAGATGGAGTCCAAAGAGGCATAAGGAAAGGCAACAAAGGAATGCTTGGTTGTATGCCAGGGAAAGGGAAATGCTCATGATGTGGATGTTGGTGAAAATAGTTTGGCTGAGCTGAAGCAGCCCATGTCATGGCAGGGCCTGGGGTGTAAGAGTGGGTAAATGACATGGAAGAGGGTGCTAAGGTTCTAAAATTATTGAGTTTGAAATTGTGTCCTGAAGGTTGTAGGGTCTGCAAGCAAAAGATTAAATGCTGTTTTTCTAGCTTGCACTGAGATTCACCAGAACACTGCGACAAACCCAAGAAAGAATTGTTGACCAGGGAACGGAGTGGTGTGTTAAAATGGCAAAAAACAGGTAGCTCAATGGTATCTTTATGGACAGGGCATAGGTGTTCCTTAAAATAATCGCCCAGTCTGCATTCTGTATCCTCATTGTATAGGAGACGACATATGAGCGACAAATACTGTACACCAGAGCAACTGGACGAGGGGAGGAATATGTTCTGTGGGCAGGAACAATCATAAACAATGGATCTGCTTGGGAAATCCTGCTTGTGAATTTTGGGAAAAAGGTAGAAGTGGGATGTATCGCGCTGGTGGACTGGGAGCTTGGAGGATGTGAACCGCTACAAGATAAAGCTGCAATCAATCCTCATTTCCATATGAGACAAAAGGTGATTTAGTTGACAGTAGTACGGGATGAACACTAAAGACTCTTAATGAGAAGAAGCATTTGTCTTAATAAGATGTGTTCCCTTACATTGTAGTAATAGGTACAATTTACATAGGCTAGTTACACATAATACGGAAGACAATCAGGGCAGAACAATGATACATTTTCTCCACTGGGATTGTGAGTGGGATTCCATTCTCCCCCACGAGGACTGTACGACATAATCAGATTGGGTGGAGCTTAATATCTTCAACATTGACCCTTCAGAGCCATCATCTCATATACCATGATCTCCCTAAGCTGTTGGCCGTGTAGTTAACATTTGTACATCTCATTGGACTTAGAAGTTTGGTGGGTTATTATGCTGAGAACTGTTGACTTTGATTCTAATTTTATCTTGATTGGTCTGTGAATCGTTTATACACTGGAGGATCATTTATTTTTTGCATGTCTTATATGGAAGACTTAATCCCCTGCATTCATTCACAAAGGAGCTTACCCCTGCATTCATTCACAAAGGAACTCACCCCTGCATTCATTCACGAAGGAGCTTACCCCTGCATTCATTCACGAAGGAGCTTACCCCTGCCAATTTAGATATTTGCTTCACAAAATTATCTGGAAAATCTTCAATCTCATTAGCATCCATGAAGGAAGATGACTGCTTGGTGGAAACAAATATTTTCATTTTTGCAGTAATCTAGATTTCTGAGCCAGATACCTTCTTCTTAACAACATCTGCATCTGTGCACATTTGGAACCATGTACAGCTCATCTTCATTTTGTACAAGTCTTCATTCTCAATCTGCTAATGCACCTGTATTGGATTACGAAAGTATTTTACTTCAACGTCTTCTGTGCATGTCGTCCTGGTGAATGAGGCATTTTCATTCCTGCAGTTGTGTTGCTGGAGGATTGCTGCTAACTTAGCAATATTCCTCTCATTGATGAAAAATCAAAAGGAGTAACATAACTTAAAAGGCGATATATGAGGAAGTATGGAAGATCTCTGGGTGTCATTATACATTAGTCAATGAAAGTAGAAAGGCAGGTGCAGGAAGGATTTAGGAAGACAAATGGTGTTTTTGTCTTTTTTACAGCAGGATTTGAGCTAAGAGCAAAGAACAAAGAAGATTACAGCACAGGAACAGACCCTTCGGCCCTCCAAACCTGCACTGACATACTGCCCATCAGAACTAAAACTCCTGACCCTTCCAGGGACCATATTCCTCTACTCCAATCCTATTCATGTACCTGTCAAGACACCCTTTAAAAGTCACTATAGTATCTGCTTCCACTACCTCCCCCCGCAGCGAGTTCCAGGCACCCACCACCCTCTGTGTAAAAAACCTGCCTCACCTTTAAACCTTGCCCCTCGCTCCTTAAACCTATGGCCCCTGGTAACTGACTCTTCCACCTGGTAAAAAGCTTCTTACTGCCCACTCTGTCCATGCCCTTCATAATCTTGTAGGCCTCTATCAAGTCGCTCCTCAACCTCCGTCGTTCCAGTGGGAACAACCCAAGTTTCTCCAACCTCTCCTCATAGCTAGTGCCCTCCATACCAGGCAACATCCTGGTAAATCTCTTCTGTACCCTCTCCAAAGCCACCACATCCTTCTGGTAGTGTGGCGACCAGAATTGAATACAATATTCCAGATGCAGCCGAACTAAGGTTCTATAAAGCTACAACATCACCTGCCAAATTTTAAACTCAATGCCTCGGCCAATGAAGGCAAGCATGCCATATGCCTTGTTGACTACCTTCTCCACCTGCGTTGCCACTTTCATTGACCTGTGCACCTATACACCCAGATCCCTCTGCATATCAGTACTCTTAAGTGTTCTGTATATTTTTATATCATTTACTGTACCTGGATTAGACCTTCTGAAATGCATTACCTCACATTATTCTGGATTAAGCTCCAGCTGCCATCTTTTTGCCCAACTCACCAACCAATCTATACCCTGCTGTATCCTCTGACGATCCTCATCGCTATCCGCAAAGAAGTAGGAATGTCCTACACGATTTGTAGTGTCTTTAGAGAGAGTCCATATCTAGAGTACTGTGTACAATTTACTTGTGTACAGGTCCCTCTATCTAAGAAATGATTTATTTCCCCATTGAGGGAGCAGGAGTTCAATAGGCTGATACAAGGAATGGACCTAAGAAGAAAGATTGGTTTGACTGGGCCTATATTCACTAGATGTTGGGAAGAATAAGAGGGGATTTGTTTGAAACATATAAAATTCTAACAGCGCTTTACAGATTAGATGCAGGGAGGACGTTTCCCCTGTTTGATGAGTCTAGAAACAGGGGACACTGGAAATTTACAACTGAGAATGAAAAAACAGAATCTTCACCAAAACACATTGAACCTGTGGAATTCTCTACCACAAATGACTTTGGAGGCTAGATCATTGAATATATTCAAGAATATATATAACTCAATATATTCAAGAAAGAGATGAATAATGTTTCAGGTGTTATGGACATTAAGAGGCATGGGAGAAGGCAGGAATATGAAATTGAGATAGAAGCTCAGCCATTATCCTATGGAATTGTGCAGCAAGCTCAAAGGGCCAAATGGCCTACTCCTGCTCCGAGATTCTAAGTTGTTATGTTTGTGTTTCTATGCTGTTGATAATTCTTCTTTGCAACATGAAAGTTTCAAATGTTGCTTTTGAACATGTGTTGTCTCATCATCTGACACCAAAGTGTAACCTGCTGTATCAATTTGTTCACAATTCCATTTTGCTGATTGAACACCTTCAGATAAAGATTTGTCAGTGATCTCAAATGGATTGTACTGCTCAGTTTTTTTTTCATCTGGCATGAATCTTCTCACAAACATTGTCGGATTCTGTCATCTGAATTTTCTTCATTGTGTTCGGACTGTTTTGCTGTCCTGACAATCTTGTGTAATTGCAGATTCCACAAGAAACTATGAAAACTTCATCTATTGAGGACACCGCACTATTGACTGAGCCATGTATGTGCATCTTGCAAAGGCTAAGTGTGCCAAGACATCTTCCTGAAAGGAAACTGGAATAGTTAGCCTTTGGTTGTGTGCTCATAAATTGTCTATGAGTTTGAAATGCTGAATCAGTACTCAAATTATGTGTTCTTGGCCAATTAACATAACTTTTGCTTTCACTTTTTGTCTAGTTATCCTTTAATACAAAACCATTCAATGGGAGAACATTCTTGATCCCTCATTTTGTTCTTTACATTTTTTTATGTCATTGTTAGTAAACTCAACAGATTCTTTCATATTTTTTGATTGTACCATGTGTCTGAGGGCCCAGTGAAATAATATTCTGGTGGACACTTGCCTGGTTCGTAGGACCAGGATGTTGCTTTATTTAATCATCTTCATGCATCATGCTTCATCTGTGCTTAGAGTGCCTTGCTTATTAACACATTGGGACTAGAAAGTAAAGCTAAAATGAGCTGGATTTACTATCCCAACTGCACCTCCCAGTCGCCAACCATTTCAACTCCCCTTCCCATTCCTCAGATGACATGTCCATCCTGGGCCTCCTGCACTGCCACAATGATGCCACCCGAAGGCTGCAGGAACAGCAACTCATATTCAGCCTGGGAACCCTGCAGCCCAATGGTATCAATGTGGACTTCACAAGCTCCAAAATCTCCCCTCCCCCTACCACATCCCAAAACCAGCCCAGCTTGTCCCTGCCTCCCTAACCTACCCATCCTCCCACCTATCCCCTCCTCCCACCTCAAGACCCATCTCCATCTCCTACCTACTAACCTCACCCCATCATTCAATAGCTGTAGCATGTGTCATCCACTAGATACATTGCAGAAATTCATCAAGGCTCTTTAGACAGCACTTTCCATGACCATTTCCATCTAGAATGTCAAAGTCATCAGATAAGTGGGAACACCACCGCAGGCAAGTTCTCTTCCAAGTTACTCTCTATCCTGACTTGGAAATATATTACTGTACCTTCACTGTTGCTCAGCAACAGCATTGTAGGTCTAACTACAGTACGTTTTGCAGTGGTTCAAGAAGGCAGCTCTACACCAGCTTCTCAAGGACAACTGGGGATGGACAATAAATGTTGACCCAGTCAGCGATACCCACATCTCATGAATGAATTAAAAAAAATACATTCCTCCTTGCTTTCAAGGGATTTTTATATCTTTATATTGATTTGAAGTTATTTAATTCAGTTATTGAATTTGTGAAATTTGTAGGAATAAGTATTCAGTTTACTGTGTTCCTTACATTGTCCATTTCAAATCATTTGATAATCAACTTTTTTAAACACATAAATAATTTTGAATCTCTGGATGTAAACTCATGATCTATAGAACACTTTGAATCCCATATTCTAAACAATTTGATTTTCTAAATCAGCTGAAATTAACAGCAATTATTTAACAAGCATTTCACGATTAAGCACTTATTCCATGTCTGTAATGTAGGCTGATATACCCCGGAGCTTCGCAAAGATGTAGACAAACAAAACACAATGCTGTGATATGAAAAGAGGTCTCAGAGGAGTTAATGGAAGCTTGGCTAAAAGGAATGGGTTTTAACGACAGGCTCAAAGGAAGAGAGAGAGGTGACGAGGTGAAAGGATTTAGCTGGATAATTCCAAATGATAGAGCTGAGTTGATGAAGACACAACTATCAATGATAACGTGAGAAAAGCTGAGGCTTCACAAGAGGCAGAGTCAGAAGAACACATTTTTAAGAGTGAGAGTTGTGGACCTTGAAGCAATTACAGAGGTTGAGAAGGATGATCCACGGAGGATGAAATTTGTAAGTTGACAGTGTTGAGAAATTAAGAACCAATGTAGTTTAATAAAATCATGACTGATGGGAGAGCAAGATATTATGTCGCATGTACTTCCATTAACTTCACAATTCAAAATCTTTCTCTGTGCTCGAGAGTTGCTAGGTTGCAAATGCAGACGAAGCTTATTGAAATACATAGCAGTGAATGTGACCATGGAAGAATCTAACTTACTTAGCAAACCAATATTTCTCAAACTGATTGATTTTCTTTCAGTTGAATAACAATGAGCTTTGGAGCCAAAACTACCATCAATAGTGATCATTAACAGAGTAGAGAGGGTAGCCACATAGAAAGCACAATTGGAAAACGTTAACATTTAATGGCTGCTTCAATTTAATAGCTTTTTCATGGGACTATGCACAATGAGAAGTTTGACAGATTGTGAAATGCAAAACAAAATTGCAAATTGAATTTGTCAGGTGAAAATGATGGGATAAAAAGAGAGTGCCTCCTAAGTACATATCTGTGCACTCTTTCTTTGGAGATCAATCAGCCGATGGCCCTGTTCCACCAATCCATCTGTGGTGTAGCCTACATGGGAAATCAATTTACCTTCTCTCCTCCTACCATGTCACGCAATCTCTGGAAGAGAGGTAAGCATACCTGAAATTATTTCAACGTGAACAAAACCCTCAGAAATTCCTCTTGAAGTCCTGAAGACAAGAAGACAAACTGCTGAAGAGCATGAACTTTTATATCAATTATTTTGACTGGACCCACCCTCAGTTGGATTCCATACATTAGGGTTTGGCAGAAACTGAGGGAAATTGCGAAGAAACGTGTCCATGCAACAAATTGCTGTGAGATGTTTGTGATATACGTAAATGATTTGGAGGAAGGTATAGATGGTCTGATTAGCAAGTTTGCAGTTGACACGAAGATTGGTGGAGTAGCAGATAGTGAAGGGGACTGTCAGAGATTTCAGCAGAATATAGATAGACTGGAGAGTTGGGCAGATAAATGGCAGATGGAGTTCAATCCGGGCAAATGCGATGTGATGCATTTTGGAAGATCTAATTCAAGAGCAAACTATACAGAAAAAGGAAAATTCCTGGGGAAAATTGATGTACAGAGAGATCTGGGTGTTCAGGTCCATTGTTCCCTGAAGGTGGCAACGCAGGTCAATAGAGTGGTCAAGAAGGCAAATGGCATGCTTTCCTTCATCAGACGGGGTATTGAGTACAAGAGTTAGCAGGTCATGTTACAGTTGTATAAGACTTTGGTTCGGCCACATTTAGAGTACTGTGTACAGTTCTGGTCGCCACATTACCAAAAGGATGTGGATGCTTTGGAGAGGGTGCAGAGGAGGTTCACCAGGATGTTGCCTGGTATGGAGGGCTCTAGCTATGAAGAAAGGTTGAGTAGATTAGGATTATTTTCATTGGAAAGATGGAGATTGAGGGGGGACCTGATTGAGGTCTACAAAATCATGAGGGGTATAGACAAGGTGGATAGCAAGAAGCTTTTTCCCAGAGTGGGGGACTCAATTACTAGGGGTCATGAGTTCAAAGTGAGAGGAGGAAAGTTTACGGGAGATATGCGTGGAAAGTTCTTTACGCAGAGGGTGGTGGGTGCCTGGAACACGTTGCCAGCGGAGGTGGTAGACGCAGAAACGTTAGTGTCTTTTAAGATGTATCTGGACAGGTACATGGATGGACAGGGAGCAAAGGGATACAGACCCTTAGAAAATTGATGACAGGTTTAGACAGAGGATCTCGATCGGCGCAGGCTTGGAGGGCCGAAGGGCCTGTTCCTGTGCTGTAATTTTCTTTGTTCTTTGTTCTTTGTAATCTGTAACCCAAAAGGGTAGCATCAAATTCAATAGTAAGATCCGTAAAGGAATTGGATAATGTTTACAAAAATATGCAAGAAAACTCCAAAAAGAGGAAGAGAAAGCAATGAGAATGGGCTGATTGGCGAATCCTTTCTCGAGACATAACAGATGGATTGAAATAAATGAGCTCCTTCTGTGCTGTGTCATTCTACATTTCTACATCTGAATGCTCAGAAACTGGCTGACCTGTCCTCTGAAATGATGCAGAAAATCTTTGCTGTCTGTATGTCTTGGTAATCTGTCCTAGGAGCCAATGAATCTCTGTGAAAATAATTATTTGTTGGCATCTAACCAAATATTAATGTTCAATTTTGTGTATCGATGTCCAAATTTCTCAGGATGGCAGCGCTGGCAAGTTAGGCAACGTTCAGACTCCTGACGCTGTCCATTCCAAACTGGCCACTTTCTCTCTTCTTTCCTTACCCTTTTCATCTTCTTTCTTTTTCTTTTCCTTTCTCTTCATCTTCTTCCTGTTGGTGGCGGCCGAGAAGGTGACATTGTGGAGAAGGGCACTGAGAGTGGGACACTTGACAAGACGGCAGCAGTGTCAGGGACTCCTGGTTGTGAGGAGAGTGTAGGTCCCAGCATCGGTGGCGGTAGCAGCCATGTGAACTCAGCATTGAAGAGATGGCTCCTGAAGAGCAGTGACTCCTGTGTTGGTGTCTGGCTAAGGTGTTGGCGAGATGGTGGAGGAGGGGTAGAAGCACGGCTGTCTTTGGTGAGCAGTCTCAGGAGTCATGGCGGAGAGGGTGGAATATAGATAAAGATAACAAGGTGTGGAGCTGGATGAACACACAGGCCAAGCAGCATCATAGGAGCAGGACTGCTGTGTTCATCCAGCTCCACACCTTGTTATCTCGGATTCTCCAGCATCTGCAGTACCTATTATCTCTGGAACATAGATAGACTCTCTTTTAGTTGTATCATTTTATTCTTCATCTGATCAAAATGACACCGGATTATGGTGACAGTTGAAGGTTTTCATTGCATTTAAAAGTATTTTTCATTGTAAAATACAAGTGACAATAAATCATTCAAATTCAATTTAATTCAATGTTCCTTTTCTTCCCTTCCCTAAAGGATATTAGGGAACCAATTGGGATCATATGACAGTTCAGTAATTTCACAGGCACCAATTGTTGGATCATGTTTCATAGTAAGTTTGTCTTTAGGATACATCCTTATGATATTATAAACGTATTACAGTCCTGAGGGTTTAAAGATCCTAGTTGCCATGTTACTTGTATCAGAGATAAAAGGTACTGCAGATGCTGGAGAATCCGAGATAACAAGGTATGGGTTGGATGAACACAGCAGGCCAAGCAGCATCATAGGAGCAGGAAAGCTTTCCTGCTCCTATGATGCTGC
>JAHRHZ010000016.1:58789601-58824514 GCA_024137785.1 Ginglymostoma cirratum | reverse complement strand
CATGTTACTTGTATTCACTTGATGCATGACATGCTACTTGACATGCAGGTAAGACCAAAATTGGTGGTATCATGGACAGTGAAGAAGGTTATCTAAGACTACAAAGAGATCTTGATCAATTGGGTCAAGGGGCTGAGGAGTGGCAGATGGAGTTTAATGTGGATAAATGAGAGGTATTTCATTTTCATAAAACAAACAAGGCCATGACTTATACAATAAATGGTGGGGCCGTGGGTAATGTTGTAGAACAGAAAGACCTAAGAGTTCAGGTACACAATTCTTTGAAATTTGCATCACAGCTAGGCAAGGTGGTTGAGAAGGCATTTAACATGCTTGCCTTCATTGCTCAGACCTTTGAGTATAGGAGCTGGGATGTCATGTTGAGGTTGTACAGGATATTGATGAGGTCTCTTCTGGAGTACTGTGTGCAGTCTGGTCACCCAGTTAAATGAAGGATGTTATTAAACTGGAGAGGGTCCAGAAAAGGTTTACCAAGATGTTGCCAGGAATGGAGGGTTTGAGATATAAAAATAGGCTGTATTGACTTTTTTCACTGGCGCTAAGGAGGTTGACAGGTGACTTTATAGACGTTTATAAAATCATGAGGGGCATAGATAAAGTGAATGGCAACATTCTTTTCTCTAAGATGGGGGAGTTCAAAACTACGGGGCATTTTTTAAGGTGAGAGATTTAAAAAGGACATGAGGGGCAACTTTCTTACACAGAGAGTGGTCAGTGTGTGGAACGAGCTGCCAGAACAAGTTGTGGGTGCAGGTACACTTGCAATTTTTAAAAGACATTTAGATAAGTATATAAATATGAAAGGTTTGGAAGAATATGGGCCAAATGCAGGCAGGAGGGACTAATTTAGTTTGGGAACACAGTCTGCAAAAGTTAGATGGACCGAAGGGATTTTTTTCCATGTCGTATGACTCAACGAAAAGAAAGCTCTTCTGCTGTAACCAACTAGGCTAATACTAGTCCACATATGAATGTAGTTGCAAATACGATAATTGTGTATTATAGTCAGCTGCAATAAATGCCTATTAGATCTTTCAACATCACAATATCCACGCCCAGCTTCTTATGTTGCAAAGGAAAATGTAAACATTGCTGCATCAACTAAATATATCCTGCTGAGGGCAAAATCCTCATCACCAAAATATATTTAATTAACTTAAATTCCCTTGTTGCTGAGATGGAATATAATGTACAAAAGATCAGAGCATTTTGGATTATTAGGTCAGTTGTATAGCCATGATGCTAACATTCTCTTACATCCCTTGCCTCACACATAAATTCCTTCTTTGATTTCAGTGTTGGGTACAAGTAAAACTCAGGTCAAGTTGCCTTTACTCTAATGGAATCCAATCCACACTAACACTAATGTTCTCACTTTACCTGCACCTTAAGTTACATTAGCAGTTAAAGTGTTGTGTCACTCAGTGCACGCTTCATGTCTTCTGAATGTGTCTATTCTTCAGTATTGCAATGAGTTACAAATGGGTTTGCTATTAATAAAGTGCATTCCAGTAAATGGAATTGAGTGTACTTTATTGCTGGAGACCCATAATAAGTAGGCAGTGAAAAGGGGTTTGCTATTCTGTCTCTTTTTGTTGATATATATTCAATGGAGATAATATGAAATTACCTTTTTGAAGAAATTGTATTCAAAAATGTCGTTACCCTGAGTTGAATCCTTCAGTGATAGGCATCATTTAATTTATTCCCTGCATGATTTGCAATTTCAGTATACGTTGAACTGTGAGCCAGCTTACAAATAGATATTGGTAACTAGTGCAGTGTTAAATAGCCATACCTAACTAATCATCCCTATTTGTATTAGAACCTTGGATAAAATAGTGGTGACCTTGATGAACTGCAACAGGCAGGTGATCTGGAAGAGAACATTAAAAGCCTGAAACATGAAGATAAGAGATGTTTTGCAATTTATGTTGCTCTAATCATCTTGCAAATGTATACAAAAGGATTTGTGTTGTAAAGAGGACATGAAGTCTCATTAATCCTTATAATTTCTTTTCTGTTGTTACAAAAATTGTGCCTTCCTAATGTGCCAAGTTCGAATTGCTGGGTTATCAATATTGGACAATGTTCTACAAAACAGCTCTGGTGTAGTAATTTATTTCCCTAAACAAATGCATGTGGCATTTGTATGTCATTCCTGTTATATTTTGGAAGAGTTCTTGTCTACATACACTACTTTGATAGGAGGCTCAGTAACCATAGGGCACACATTAAGTACAAAAAGATCTTCTCAATTCAGGAATAAGTGACCTCTTTCTTATTTTTAAGTTGTGACCCCTGGTTCTATATTCTCCAACCAGGGAAAACATCTTACCTGCATCTACACTCTATTTATCCCTTTAATTATTGCATAAGTTTCAATGAGATCACCTCTTAGTTTTTGAAGCTCTAGAAAATACAGGCCTAGTTTCCCTATTTCTCTTCATAGGACAGTCCGAGCTTCCAGGGATCAAGTCTAGACAACTTTTCTTGAACTTCCTCTGTGGTAATAAAGTCTTTTCCGAAATAAGGAGGCCAAATTTGCATACACAACTCCAAGCTCCTATGCAATGAAAGCAAGACTTCACTACTCCTGCACTCAAATCCTCTTGCAATAACAGCTAGCACTTGCATTCCTAATAGCTTGCTGCACCCACACATTGGCCTTCAGTGACTTATCGATGAGGACACCTGGGTATGTTGGTGCAATGCTGTTTCCAACTCCTTACCATTTAGAAAATATTCTGCGCATCTCTTCCTCCTACTAAGGTGGTCAGCCACACATGCAATAAACACAATCCTGGTATTGAAATTGTAATTGAGATGTGCAATGTTGTAAATTGGGTAGTAACTACATGGATAAAACATTCCAGCTTTTGTATATGCGATGGCCACGCGTTAATTGTGGCTTCACCAGTCAGTTGAACGATTGTTTATGGGGACTGCTTTTATGAATGAAAGTGTTTATCAGTTATTCTGAAAAAAACAAGTTTGATTGGTAAATTATGCTTGATGACTTCCACCAATTTAAATGCTGTGGTGTCCAATAAATAACATTTTCATTGTATGCTGTGGTGTGAGGTTTAATATAAGATTGATAATTGATAGTATTGATGGATTCTTCCAATTCTGCTTCTATATGAGTTCAACTACTTCGCAGGTCAACTCAAGAGTAGGAGGCATAGTTGCTACCTAACTGCATCACTTTATAAATGAGTTAGTGAGGATGAAAACAGAACTCCAAAAAACCAAAAGCTAGCCTCCAAACCTTCCATAGTAACCTTCAATAAAATCTGAAGAAGACCCCTTGAAAAAAAATATTTTGACATTGATGCTTGGTCAAGGAAGCGGTGATGGTTCAATAATATGAATGGCAAAGTTGTCTGCAATTGCCTGTCAAGGCCCAAGTTGAAAGGTGTATAGTACTGAAAATTGAGCTTTCTATGACTTCTATAATCGACACGTGGGGTACAAAAGCAAGAACATTTGTTGGCCCAAACAACCTCAATGCTGGCTGAAGTATTCAGTTGGACCCAAAATGCCTCAGAATGGCATTTTGCAGATGTTTTTGAAGGGTAAAATGGAGTGGGGGGAGAGGGGGAGGGGTGTGTGAAGAAATAAAGGGCCCAGAAACAGGAAGTGTAACCAGGCTCATCATTTCTCTCGCATGCCCTGTTTGACACTATCCGAACAAAAAGGTTGAGAACTATTTGCTACTCCTCATCAACATCAAAGAATCTCTCTCAAGTAAATTACCCAGATATCACGTCATACTGTATATGGGAACTTACTGTGCGTAAATTGGCCATTTAATTTCTTTAACACAACAATCAGGCCTTTTAAAAGTACTTCACTGAGTGTCAATCCGTTTGGGATGCCCTGATGAATTGAATATTCATAAGTGATGGAGTTACTTCCTGTTGTATTTGAGTCCGGATTTAATTTTCCATAATCTTAATATTTCAGCACGAGGGACCTGGGTTCGATTCCAGCCTTGGGTGACTGTCTGTATGGAGCTTGCACATTCTCTCTGTGTCTGTGTGGCTTACCCGCACAGTCCAAAGATGTGCAGGTTAGATGGATTGGTCATGCTAAATTGCCCATAGTGTGCAGGTTAGGTGAGTTAGCCTTGGAGAATGCAATGTTACTGGGATAGGGTGGGTCTGGACACATTGGTCAAAATGTCCTGCTTCTATACCATATGGATTCTATTCTATACAAAACAAGTGGTCAGGGGTCAAATGGATTAAATTCCTCCTATTTTTCTAATCTGCATTTTAAATGCATATATTGTTTATGAACATCAGTGATTAATTTTTGTGTCTTTCACGAAAAGAATGGTGCCTGCTAAGGGCTAATTGCACAGGGTTCCTCTGCCAATGCGCTACAGACCTGTATTGAGTAAAGCCTGCAAATTTTCTATCCTGTTTTAACACTTAGTAGAGTTCCATCAATGTAGGAAATTATCAAAAACTAAACCAAAAGCAAGCACAACTAGAAGTTGTGTTCACAATGTGGCACTGACAAATGTGCATGAAAGCCTCTGCTTGACTCTATAAACCTGCAGGTCAGTGCTGCTTTTTCATTCTATAAAGGAACAAGTTACATTACGGCAAAAAAAAACCCTATGTCAGGCTTAAACGTAAGACACAGCACAGTAGTAGGTGAGGTTAAAGCAAAGTCTTCATTCATTGACAAAGTTAATTTAATTGATCAATTGGTAACTGAGCTTAAAGAAAGCTAAGCAAATTTTGGACAAGAGCCTTAACAGAAATAAACCTAAATCATCCAGAGTCTTAAATTAGTTCACCAGAGGAATCTTTAGCTTTGCTAATCTTGAGCCAGATAATCAACTCAGATGGGTTCTGAACATTGGAAAAGTAATAGGTCAAAGCAGATCTCTGATTGATTTATTATCACGTGTACCGAAATACAGTGAAAAGCTTTGTTTACGAGCGGTTCAGGCAAATCACAGCAAGCAAAGGATGTACAGATCAAAAAGACTTAGAGGCACACAGGTTACACTGCAGGTTACATTATTTGAGGTTACAGTCCATTCAACAGTCTGATAACGGCCAGAAAGAAGCTGTTCCTGTGTCTGCTTGTGTGTGTGTTCAGGCTTCTGTATGTTCTGCCTGACGGAAGAGGTTGCAGGAGATTATTACCGAGGTGCAATGGGTCTTTGATGATGTTGGTTGCCTTTCCATGGCAGCGAGCCATGTAAATAGAGTCCATAGTGGAAGAAAAACAAAGTTGCTGGAAAAACCCAGCAGGTCTGGCAGCATCTGTGAAGGGAAAAACAGAGTGAATGTTTCGGCTCCGGTGACCGTTCCTCAGAATAGAAGTTTGGAAGGTTAGCTTCGTGAAGGCCTGGGCTGTGCACACCACCTTCTATAGTTTTTTATGTACCTGGGCAGAGCAGTTGCTATACCAGGCCATTATGCACCCAGACAGTATGCTTTCAATGGTGCATCTGTATAAGTTGGTGAGGGACCTTGTGGCATGCCAAATTTCCTGAGCCGCCTGAGGAGGAAGAGGTGTGTTGTGTCTTCTTGATTGTCGCATTTACTTGGGAAGTCCAAGACAGGTTGTTAGTTATCATCACTTTGAGGAACTTAATGCTATTCACTCTCTTAACCTCAGTTGTGTTGATGTAGATAGGGATTTGTTCTCCTCCTTTCTTTCTGAAGTCGATGATCAGTTCTTTCGTTTTACCAACTTTGAGAGACAGTGTGTTTTCATTACACCACATCATCAAGCCCTCTCCTGGCATTATTCAGTTTAATGATTTACTATATTATAATATAAATCTATTACAATAGTAAAATAATGCAATGTTTTAATTTTATTTTTACTATTTTGGAATAACCAGGGAAATGGTAACGTAGTGGTGATGTCACTGGATGAGCAATACTAGCTGAGGCTAATGATGGGGAAACTGTTGGCAGCAATTCAGAGGGACAAAATTAATCTGCACTTGGAGAGGCAGGAATTAATCAAGAACAGAGGGCCTGGTTTTGTTAAGCGAAGGTCATGTCTGAACAACTTGATTAAACTGTCTGAAGAGGTGCCAGGCATGTAGATGAGAGCAGTTTGTTCAACATGAACTTCGGTAAGACTTTTGACAAGATCCCGCTTGGAAGACTAATAGGAAAGGAATCCGAGGAAATTTAGAAAATTGGATCCATCACTGGCTGATTGGCAGGAAACAGAGAGTGATAGTTGAGGTGTGTTTTTGTGACTGGAAGCCTTGTGTCCAGTGGGGTTCCAGAAGGGCCTGTGATGGGGCCCTTGAACAAAGAACAAAGAACAAAGAAAATTACAGCACAGGAACAGGCCCTTCCCTCCAAGCCTGCGCCGATCCAGATCCTTTATCTAAACCTCTTGCCCATTTTCCAAGGATCTGTATCCCTCTGCTCCCTGCCCATTCATGTATCTGTCTAGATACCACTTAAATTATGCTATTGTGCCCGCCTCTACCACCTCCATTAGCAGCGCGTTCCAGGCACCCACCACCCTCTGCGTAAAGAACTTTCCACGCATATCTCCCTTAAACTTTTCTCTTCTCACTTGAAATCGTGATCTCTAGTAATTGAGTCACCCACTCTGGGAAAAAGCTTCTTGCTAACCACCCTGTCTATATTCACTCTATACGCCCACTTTTGAGCCATGAGGTCCATGTTCAAGTCCTACCTGCTCCAGAAATGTGTTGTAACATCTCTGAACAGGTTCATTTGAAAATATCTGCAACTTCAATAAACCATTGACTCCCTGTTTGATGTGACAGACACTATAGGAAGTGGATTTTGTAGACCTCAATCAGGTCCCCCCTCAACCCTCGTCTTTCTAATGTAAATAATCCTAATCTACCCAACCTCTCTTCATAGCTAGCACCCTCCATACCAGGCAACATCCCGGTGAACCGCCTCTGCATCCTCTCCAAAGCATCTTCATCCTTTTGGTAATGTGGCGACCAGAACTGTAAGCAGTATTCCAAATGTGGTCGAACCAAAGTCCTATACAACTGTAACGTGACCTCCAACTCTTGTACTCAATACCCAGTCTGATGAATGAAAGCATGCCGTATGCCTTTTTGAGCACACTATTGACCTGCGTTGTCACCTTCAGGGTACAATGGACATGAACACCCAAATCTCTCTGTGCATCAATTTTCCCCAGGGCTTTTCCATTTACCACATAGTTTGCCCTTGAATTGGATCTTCCAAAATGCATCATCTCGCATTTGCCTGGATTGAACGCCATCTGCCATTTCTCTGCCCAACTCTCCAATCTATCTATATTCTGCTGTAATCTCTGACAGTCCCCTTCATTATCTGCTACCCCACTAATCTTAGTGTCATCTGCAAACTTGATAATCAGACCATCTATACCTTCCGCCAGATCATTTATGTATATCACAAATAACAGTCGCCCTAACACAGATCCTTCTGGAACACCACTGGTCACAGTTCTCCATTTTGAGAAACTCCCTTCCACTACAACTCTCTATCTCCCGTTGTACAGCCAGTTCTCTATCCATCTAGCTAGCACACCCTGGACATCATGCGACTTCACTTTCTCCATCAGCCTACCATGGGGAACCTTATCAAACGCCTTACTGAAGTCCATGTATATGACATCTACAGCCTTTCCCTCGTCTATCAACTTTGTCACTTCCTCAAAGAATTCTATCAAATTGTTAAGACATTGCCTTCCCTGCACAGAACCATGCTGTCTATCACTAATAAGCCCATTTTCTTCCAAATGTAAATAGATCTTATCCCTCAGTATCTTCTCCAGCAGCTTCCCCACCACTGACATCAGGCTCAGGGGTCTATAATTTCCTGGATTATCCTTGCTACCCTTCTTAAACAAGGGGACAACATTTGCAATTCTCCAGTCCTCCGGGACCTCACCCGTGCTCAAGGATGCTGCAAAGATATCTGTCAAGGCCCCAACTATTTCCTCTCTCGCTTCCCTCAGTAACCTGGGATAGGTGCCATCTGGACCTGGGGACTTGTCCACCCTAATGCCTTTTAGAACACCCAATTCTTTCCCCCTCCTTATGCAGACTTGACCTAGAGTAATCAAACATCTATCCCTAACCTCAACATCCGTCATGTCCCTCTCCTCAGTGAATACCGACGCAAAGTACTCATTAAGAATCTCATTCATTTTCTCTGACACCTCGCGTAAATTCTCTCCTTTGTCCTTGAGTGGGCCAACCCTTTCTCTAGTTAGCCTCTTGCTCCTTATGTACGAATAAAAGGCTTTGGGATTCTCCTTAACCCTGCTTGCTGCTTGTGGTTTATATAAATGGTTTAGAATGAACAGAGAAGGGTACATCACTACAGTCGTGGATGAGATGAAAATTAATGTAGTGATAAACAATGAGGAGCATAACCTTTGATTACAGAAGGATATAAATGGGCTGGTCAGATGTGCTGATCAGAGGCAAATAGAATTCAGTTTGAACAAGCGTGAGGTGATGAACCTGGGCAGGATAACAAGGCAAGGGAATACATGATGAACAGTCAGACGTTCAGAGGGACTTTGGTGTCCATGTCCACTGGTCCTTTTATATGGCGGGACAAGAGAATAAAATAGTTTAAGAAGGAACATGGGATACTTGCCTTTAATATCTGAGGCACAAAGTTTACAAACTAGGAGGTTATGCTTGAAAAGTATAAAACCCTGGTTAGACATGGCTAGATTATTAAGTGCAGTTCTGGAATCCACATTCTAGGAGGGATGTGACAGCACTGGAGAGGGTGCAGAGGAAATTTATCCGGATAAGTTCTGAGGAAGTGTCACCAGACCCGAAACATTGACTCTGTTTTCTCCTTCACAGATGCTGCCAGACCTGCTGAGCCTTTCCAGCAACTTTGTTTTTGTTTGAGATTTACCAGGATGTTGCTAGGGCTGGAGAACTTCAGTTATGAAGAGAGATTAGAGATGGGGTTGTTTTCCTTGGAGCAGAGGAAACTAAGGGATTGGGGATATGATTGAGGTATGTAAAATGATGAGAGGTATAGATAAGTTATTAGAGGTTTACAGTGAACATAAGGAAAAATCTTTTCACCCAGGGAGTAGTGGCAATCCAGAACTCATTGGTTGTAAGGACAGTAGAGGCAGAAACCCTCATAATATTTAAGAAGAATTTAGATGTACAGCTGTGATGCGTGGGCATAGAAATCTATGTACCAAGTGTGGCAAATGGGATGAGAATAGTTAAGGGCTTGTTTTTAAGTGACACAGACTCAATGGGCTAAAGGGTCTTTTCGTGTCTTATAGATCTTTACAACTCCATGACTGTAAGACTGTATAACTTCAATGCCCTTGGAACACAGACTGAAATGCCACCACAACAGATGATTAAAATTCAAAATCAATCGTTAAAATCTGGAATTGCCTCTTCTAATGCCATTTTATTTTCACTACCTTTTGAACTTCCTCTCTCCCTCCCCTTTGCTGGTCTGCATTGCCTTTAACAAGCCTTCCATGTACATTAATCTATTAGAAAATGTAGGTGGGTTATTGATGATGGCTCATTGGTAAAAAGAATACCACAGGATTTGGTGAAGTGGAAAAGAAGTGTTCAGTTGTGTGTAAAAGAACACTTCTGGATATGAAAGGAAACAAACAGGAAAAAATAAAGTCTGGAATTGAACTCTTAGGATGGTAAACATGAAAGTATCATCATTTGTTGTAAAAATTCATCTTGCCAATGAAAGAGTACTTTTGTTTTAAATGCAGATGTGATCAACAGAAGTGGAATGGGGAATTACTTAACTGGAAGTAAGCATGGCATTTATCGAAGTTGGCTGTGGGTTTGGAAATTCCATGTTCTGTGATAAGACTTCTGTTGAGCTCCCACTGTTAAGAAAGATGATGAGTGGAGTGATGTTAATGTTATGCATTGAGTGGAATATGGCAGGTGCCCACATAAAATGGGTCAAACTGCAGTCCTGCTCTGGAGCTGGAGGGAGCTAAATGATTTGAATTTTTAATTAATCCTTTAAGCCAATGTAAAGAAACCTTAGGGGGTTTGTCCTGGAGTTTGTCTTCTGAAGAGAAGTGGACCAGTTTGTGCTTCATCTCTCTGGAGTTTAGAACGATGACAGGAGATCTAATTGAGGTATATAAGATGCTAAAGGGGATTGACAAAGTAGATGTTGAAAGCATGTGTTTCATGTGTTTCAATCTCGAATGACAGGTCATATTTTTAGGATAAGGGGTGGCTGATTTAAACTAGTGATCACAAGAAATTTCTTCTCTCAAAATGTCATGAGAATGAGGAAATCACTAACCCTGACCGTGGTGGATGCTGGGACATTGAGTAAATTTAAGAGGGAGATACACAGATTGTTAGTTAGTAATGAGTTAAAGGGTTATGGATGATAAGCAGCAAACTAGAGCTGAGGTCGAGATGAGATCAGTCAGGATCAGATTAAATGGTGGAGCAGGCTTAAGGAGAGCATTGCCGGCCAGGCAGCATTTATTGCCCATCCCTAATTGTCCAGTGGGCAGCTGAGAGTCAACCACACATCACTGTTGGTCATATATGAACTGGACCAGGTAAGGACAGCACTTTCTTTCTCTAAAGGGCATTAGTGAACCAGATGGGAATTGTCCAGAAGTTGACAATGCTTTCTTGGTCATCGTTAGACTCTTAATTCCAGACTTTTATTGAATTCAAATTTCACCATCTGCCATGGCAGGATTTGGAGCTGTGTCGCCAGAACATTATCTGGGTCTTTGGATTGTACAGCAAGAGTACCATTAGGCCATTGCTTTCCCTATCTGTCCTGACCTCCCATCCACTTCAAATAAGCAAGGTAATTTTCAATTTATGCTACGCAGCCATATCCAGTTTATCATCATTCCCATTCCAATATGTTAGCTATTTCAGATTTTGTCTCTCTCTTGCTCCTGAGTAGGAAGGATTGGGTTTCAAGTCTAGGACTGTGAAACAGAGGCTGACTTTCCTGAAGCAGTACTGAGGGGCTGCTGCAATCTGTATTCGTCAGCAGATGGCGTCTTCCAAATGAAACCTTAAACTAAGGCCCTGTTTGCCCTCCCAGGTTTATGTGAAAGACCAAATGCCACTCTTCACATAAAAGCAAAGAAATTCTCTTTGATGTCCTGGAAAATATTAATGCCTCCGGTTATATCACTGCACTGGATTTACCTGCCATTTCATAGCGTTATGTTTTGGGGGATCTTGCTGTGGGCAGATTAGCCAAGGTTTTTCCTACAAAACAACAATTATTAAACTTCAAACTCATCGATGGACTCAATGTTTGATAAAGGTATTATCCAATGCTCTTTTCTTTTAGATAGAAATTTATTGTTACTTGTATTTGTGAACACACAGTAAAATGTGTATATCACCACAAAAACAGTGTCATTCAATTACATAAATTAAACAGTAAAAAAACAAAGTTAAGACAAATATCAGATGAAGCGTTTTCTGATGAAGGGTCTAGGCCCAAAACGTCAAGTTTTCCTGCTCCTATGATGCTGCTTGACCTGCTGTGTTCATCCAGCCCCATGCTTGTTATCTCGGATTCTCCAGCATCTGCAGTACCTTTTATCTCTTAAGACAAATATCATTTTTTGTGTTTCATTGCATGACCTCTTGGTTTTCATGAACTGGCTACTCAGAAAGACCTGGACCTATCTAACTGCCGAAAACCAGGGGCCTCTCAAAAGGGCCAAAAACCGGGGGCCTGTCGAAACTGCCGATGACTGGGGACTGTCAAAACTGCTGAGGACTGGGGGCCTGTTGAAACCACCAAGGCCCGGGGGCATGTCGAAACTACCGAGGACCAGGGGCCTATTGAAAGTGCTGAGGACCTGGGGTCTGTTGAAACCACCAAGGGCTGGGACCTGTTGAAACCGCTGAGGACTGGAGGCCTGTCAAAATGACCAAGGACAGGGGCCTTGTTGAAACTGCTGAGGACTGAGGGCCTGTTAAAACCGCCAAGGCCCGGGGGAATGTTGAAACTACCGAGGACCAGGGGCCTGTTGAAACTGCTGAGGACCTGGGTACTATCGAAACTGCCAAGGACCGGGGGCCTGTCGAAACTGCCGAGGATTGGGGTCCTGTTGAAGCTGCTGAGGACCTGGGGGAGTGTCGAAACTGTTGAGGGCTGTGGGCCTGTTGAAACTGCCGAGGACCCGGGCTTTGTTGAAACTGCTGAGGACTGGGGGCTTGTCGAAACTGCCGAGGACGGGGGCCTTGTCGAAACTGCTGAGGTCTGGGGGCCTGTTGAAACTGTCAAGAACCGGGGTGGGGCCTGTCAAAACTGCCGAGGACCGGGGCCTTGTTGAAACTGCTGAGGACTGGGGGCCTGTTGAAACCGCCAAGATCTGGGGGCCTGTCGAAACTGCTTAGGACCGGGGGCCTATTGAAACTGCTGAGGACCGGGGGCCTGTTGAAATGGTCAAGGACCTGGAGGAGTGTCCAAACTATCAAGGACCGGGGGGCCTGTCGAAACTGCCGAGGGGCTGTCCAACCGAAACTGTTGCACGTCAGCCGCAAAAAGAAGAAAAGATGAATTTGATACAAAAAGTGAATTAAGAAATAGTAATAAGAAGAAATAATTAAAAGGAAGGATGCGGCTGGTCAGCCAAAGATGTGCAGAGTAGTATTTATAGACTCTCCCCACTTGTGTTTCTGAGACTGAGATGATATCCTTCAATAAGCCTTTTCTGTAAATGCTTGATACACCCAGGAAGTTCTAAATAATTAAAGACTCAGGTCCCTCGATATCACCTTACCCCTTCTGGCAGTCACATAATACAACAATATGCATTGGTTGATGACAAATGACAATCAACCTCTATCCACCATCTTGCTTTCTTTGTCTGAGCCCATCTGACTCTTCTCCACAAAAGTAACAAAGAAGGAAATTGCCTACTCTCAGTTCGCTGCATGTTCCCGTTTGCACCAGAATACAGTGAAAACATCAATGTCTGATGAAGGAAGAAAGCTTCATGTTCCAGAAATGAAGGAAACAGAATGCTGCCCACTAGAAATCACCTTTACTCTCGAAGCTACGCAGGAAACACATGACAGTCACAGGGATGTCTGGCACAAATAAAGACGATAATATTTCCAGTATATGTATGAATAATATAAAAGAGTTAACAAATCAAATAAAACAGCCCTCCAACAAATCAAACACTTTAAAGGACCAGTATTTTTTGATAAAATAATGGTAAATACACACCACAGTGAATGGACAAACTGGTAACCGACTTGTAATGAGAGAGACCGATGAAATAGCCCCATATCTATGGACATTTTGCTTTGGCCCACCATTAACGCCTCACAGGATTTTTTCATGAGGACATGTTGAGAGGATTTGGCCTGTACTCATTGAAATATAGAAGAATGAGAGGTGTCCTTATTGAAACATGCAAGATTCTTAGGGGGCTTGACAGGATAGATGCGGAACATTGCTTCCCCTTGTGGAAGAGTGTAGGACTAGCGGGAGTCATCTCAGAATAAGGAAGCCCACATATGAAACAGAGATGAGGAGAAATTTCTTCTCTCAGAGGGATGTGAATCTGTGCAATTGTTTTCTACAGAGGGATGTTGAGGCTGGGGTATTATGTATATTCACCACTACGGTAGGTAGATTTTAATCAGTGAGGGAATCAAGGATTAGGGGAAAAAGAGGAAAGTGGAGTTCAGGATTATCAGCTCAGCCATAATCTCATTGAATGGTAGAACCAACTCAATAGGCTGAATGGCCCACTTCTGCTTCCATATCTTATGATCTTCTAATGAGTTTTATGAAGATGCTATGCTTTGAAATTATTCTTTCATTGAACCTACTGCAGAAATCTAACTCTACTAAATTAACAGTATCAATACCCTTTTAAGACTGCGATAATTGTTATGATTACCACTGAAATATCTTTGCAATCTCTTTCCATTAGGTTGTGAATTTTTTTTGGAGGTTTGAAAAGTGTTAAAAATTGGTCTTACTTTATCTTTGTGCTTTTTAAATCTCTCAATCTAATGTTTCTTTTCCTTTCCTTATTTCTTTTTCTGTACCTGACAGCAAAGTTGCGCTGAAACAAACAGAAACAGAAATGGCTGAAGAACATCAGCAGCTTTGGCAGCGTCTGTGGAGAGAAAACAAAGTTATTACTTCAAGCCTCTTGACCTTCTTCAGAATTAAACTTGTCTTCCTTCTTTGTCCCTCTGTTTATTTTCTCTGATGTTCAAATTGATTGGTTGAGGAGATAGACTGTAAATCCTGTCACTCACCAAATTCCCAGAAGCCCTGTTGTCTTGGCCGCATCATTGTCAAGTCATATTCCCAGCAACTTTATGAATAAAACATTTAAAAACCTGAATAGGTGCCAACAAGCCCCAGTAAAACCAAAGTACCTTGCTCCAGCAAACTCTGACTCAAGCAGATTCAATTATGAAGGAAGTTGATTGAAAAGGGTTATTTTTCCTCTCACTCTTCAAGTAAACTGCATATCACAATACTTTACACAGACTAAGGAAGAATGTAGGAGCCTCCTCCAGATGCACGTGCAGTAGTTAAGTTGGCTATGACAGATTGAGGGCATTTTGATTAAGGTGTGTAAGAGGCAGTGGATTAATGTTTGCAGTGAGGGCCTATTGTTTGAGTGCATTTGGGGTTTTTAAACCAAGGTCTTGTGTTTGTATGAAGTAGGTAATGACACACCTGTACTGTCCTTGGGAAGGTCAGAAATCACATGGAACCAGGTTATAGTCCAACAGATTTATTTGAAAACACAAGCTTTCTGAGATTCGCTCCTTCTTGAGTTATTAATGAGAGGGGTAGTATCAAACACGGAATTTATAAGTAAAAGGCCAAAGGGTCACACCATTGATGAAAATGCACTAAACAAACCTAAAATGCACTTAAATCTTTAACCAGTTGAAGGCTTTAATTGATTATTATGTATATGTAAACCCCCAAATTCCTTTCAAGTCACTGTCCTGAGATTTTAACAGGGTAAAAAAGAGGTAACATTTTAGGTCAGATAATATATGTTAGGGGTGATGCCTTGTTTAGAATCTGTTTGTGTTTCAGTTTGGAGTCAGCCTGGTTTTGTTTCTAATGTAGGAATTTAAGAAATGCCACATTGACTGACTGCCTACACATTGTGTGCTTTTTGAAAAAAAAGACTGTATCTACAAATACAAATTCATCCTATAGATTCACGTGTGTGTGTGTGTCATAGTCATAGAGTCACAGACCCTTCTGTCCAACTTGTCCATGCTGACCAGATATCTGATATAAATCTAGTCCCATTTGCCAGCATATGGCCCATATCCCTCTAAACCCTTCCTATTCATATACCCATCCAAAAGAGACCCCTTTTAAATGTTGTAATTGTACCAGCCTCCACCACTTCCTCTGGCATCTCATTCCATAAATACACCATCCTCTGAATGAAAATTCTCCCCCAGGTCCCTTTTAAATCTTTCCTCTTTCACCTTAAACTTGTGCCCTCTAGGTTTGGACTCTCCCATCCTGGGGAAAAGACCGTGCCTATTTACCCTATCCATGCCCCTCATGATTTTATAAACTCCTATTAGAACATAGAACAGTACAGCACAATACAGGCCCTTCGGCCCACGATATTGTGCTCACCTATTATCCTACACTAAGATCAACTATCCTGCATACCCTACATTTTACTATCATCCATGTGCCTATTAAAGAGTTGCTGAAATGTCCCTAATATATCTGACTATTAAATTACCCTTCAGCCTCTGATGGTCCAGGGAAAATAGCCCCAACTTATTCAACCTCTCCCTATAGGCTCAAACTTTCCAACATCCTCGTAAATTTTTTCTGAACCCTTTCTAGTTTCACAAAATCCTTACTATTGGAGGGAGACCAGAATTGCATGCAATATTCCAAAAGTGGCTGAACTAATGTCCTATACAGATGCAATATGACACCAGAACTCCTATACTCAGTGCACTGATCAATAAAGGCAAGTGTATAAAAAGCCTTCTTCATTATCCTATCGACCTGCGACTCCACTTTCAAGGAACTCTGAACCTGCAATCCAAGGTCTCTTTGTTCAGCAACACTCCCCAGGACCTTACCATTAGGTGTATAAGTCCTGCCCTGACTTGCCTTTCCAAAATGTAACACCTCACATTTATCTAAATTGAACTCCACCTGACACTCCTCGGCCCAATGGCCCATCTGATCAAAGTCCTGTTGTATTATGAGGTCATGTAACAGAAAGGTGCAGTCTCCTGCAGGTGGGTGGTCTGTTAAATTCTATGGGTGCCTTTCTTGCTGCATACATTTCAGTCCCCAGTCTAGCCATGTCAGGACCACATCCTTCCCAGCCACAAATGTTTGGCCAGAATAAGTGGGCAATGGGTGGGATGCCTAGCATGTATGCTGTCTCGGGCCTTGGTGAGAAAGGGTGTAAAAGAGGAGTGCGTCTCATTTATGGGCACCCTTTCTTGATTGAAGACACATCACATAGACTGTCTGCCATATCCTCCTGACTGAATACTACTGCAGTTTCAGCTCTGATTAGAGTGGGGTGAGGTCTATCCTGCTGGTGCACAGGCCAAAACCAAAGAATGATGATAGAGGTGCCTGTGACATTGGAATCATAGCTTTTTACCACGTCATTTATGGCCCAGTTGTGGGACAATTCTCCCAATTTTGTGAGATGTTAGCAAGGAGGATTTGTGGATTTGATTGTGCAAAATCTGCCTTTGTTGTCCAGGCATTTGGATTACTGACCTAGTAACAGAGCCACTCTGCAGTGATCCATCCAGGAATATGCATGAGGGTGCAACTTCTGGCTTCAGCCCTTACAACAGTATTCTGGCATAAAGAATGACATTTACAATGTTTTTGTGGTATGTACAAGTCCAGCCTGTTGGCCTAGGGGTTTCCCAGACTGCCACACAAAAAAAAATCAGGAAGATTACATCACCACCTAAATTGGCTCCCCCACAGTAAATGATACTTGAAGGAGTGTTAATTGGCTAGAGATAGGATTTCTAGCCCCTGCATGGGAGAAAGTCATGCCTCAAAATGTTGTCATCCAATCTAATTGACTTCAGCTCCATAGTCTCAGCAATGCCACTCGCTTCAGCGACAGATCTAGGCCTGCAAATAATCTTCAGAGTCTAATTCCCAGCACCAGCTCAGGTGTGAAAGTCTCAGACTGAGGAGCAGAGGTGAGGCCAGAGGGAGTTGGTGATTGGGGAACGGAGAGGGGGGTGAGGTGGTGGGGGTGTGGGGGATTATTGGCAAGGGTGGGGGTGCAAGAGAGGGGTGGGAAGGGTTTCACATGCAGGAGACAGACAAAGTATAAGGGGCTAACCAATGTCAGACATAAACCCTACACCTCATTTTGGCCGAGTCCTCAGGAGGGTCATGTTCTGGTCACCATCCTTTATCAACAAATTTCTCCTGCCAGCCTGAAAACTGAGGCCAGCCAGGAAATGGTCCTTAATTGATCCTTAATTGGACACTTAAGGGCAGAGGTTAGTAGGCCAGTCTAAACTGTGCCCATTGTACTATAATATTGTAGAGAGTTGGGGGCCTGCAAGAGGCCTACAGGAAAGCTCTCACCACTCCCACCTGCAAATTCACCAACAGAGGAATTTAAAATTCTGCCTTTGCATTCTAATTCTGATGGCCGTGTTGAGGGGATTTTATCTCAGTTTACCTTCACATTTTCTGTGCTGGTACAAACAGCCATACTTATATTCTGAAATATGCTAGGGAATGTGTGTGGTTAGCCCATGGCAGCTTCTGAAAGGCACTTCTGATAAAATATTATCTAAGCCGCAGAAGACGTCAGTCTGGCCTTTGGAGAAGATGATCCAATTTGTTTCCTTTTGCATACAAGATACTGAGATCAACTGAGACTAATGTTAATTGGAAGTTTCCCATCAGGGAGAAGCCTATTGGTTGCAGGGGTTTCTTGAGGATGTGTACATCTGACCCCAAGCAGCACTATCGTGGATCCAGAAGAACTCTCTCTGAGGACACATAATGTCTTAGCTGAACGGACATGTTTGAGAGATCCAGATTTCTTAGATCTGGGTTGATCTTTCGCCCCTGAAGTTTAGGAGGCTAAACATTTTGCTGATTTTGGAACCAAGAAAAGCTTCTATTGCATTCTTACGCAGAACAGCCTAGGCATGCAAAAAGCTGGATTTTATGATTTCTGGTCCATACAAAAGTTCCAACTGAAGATAACAAAAGTAATTTCTAACTAAAGTTTTGTTTGTAACCTTAGTTTGCAGAAAGTTTACTTTTGAAGAAGTTGATACTTCCTAACAGCATCAGAACAGTGTCATAGCCATTGGAAAAATGTAACTGCCTGTCAACTCAAGGAAAGTCAAATGTATACATCAAGTTAAGGAAATCATATGCTCTAGGCTGTAACGTGTTCTGCAGGTTAGAATACACCCCAAGTCAACTCTGGAATGCAAGATATCTGGATTAATTTCAGTTTGACATGAGATCCACTTAGATGGTTAATTTCTCAGGTTAGGAATTCATGCTCTCACTGTCTTGTCCTGACTGTCATTAGCTCTGCCAAGACATGAATTCAAACTTTTATTGTAAAAAATAATTATAGGGAAATCATGCAGTAGAGTTGTCCCATTGTATCTTGTATTGCAACTTCCCGTTGCACTGGGAAGAACTACATAACCACATTTTGAGTCATGTGTTCCAAATATACTTCATGGTTTTTGTGAAAGTACAACTTTAGCTATCAAGCTATTTGTAGCATGATGATGCTTTCAAGACCCTTTCCTCTTGTGCAAACTTCGACTGAAAACAGCAGTGACATAAAATTGACTATCGCCACATGTAGTTGGAGTGAAATTGTTTGTAAAATTTCAGTATTTAGGCTTACATCAATTTCTTATTACTGTGTTAAATATATAGTCTGTTCTCTTCATAGTATAATGCAGAATGGGTTCAAATGCTGACATAGACTTGGATGCAAGCATTAAAGATTGAAGCAGTTCTCTTGATAACATGGTGAAACATTAATCCATCATTGCACAGTATTATACTCACTGTTAAGTAAGGCATTCCTTAAGTGCAGCATTTTCTTCTCTGCATCTTATAGCCATTTAAAAAAAGCCTTTCTCCTTGCAGCATTTGATAAACACTTCAATGTGTGTGTGTGTGTGTGTGTGTGTGTGTGTGTGTGTGTTCGTGTGTGTGCATGCTACAACAACGAATGAATGGACACTATGCAGTGATCACTAAACAGGGATGTTCCATCCCAGTGGGGAAACACATCAGCAGTCTAGGACAACAAAGTGTGGAGCTGGAGTAACACAGCAGGTCAGGCAGCATCAGATGAGTAGGAAAGTCGACATTTTGGGTTCTGAAGAAGGGTTCCAACCCAACTTCCCTGCTCCCCTGATGCTGCTTGACCTGCTGTGTTCTTCCAGCTTCACATTGTGTTGTCTCTGACTCCAGCATCTGCAGTTCCTGCTATCCCCCAGCAGTCTAGGACATTCAGCCTTGGATTTTCGGGTCCTCCCAGGTGGATTTCGGACACACAACAACGCAGAAACATCGAGTAGAGGCTCATAGGCAAATTCAGTGCCCATGAGGACCACGGATCTTGGGTTTATGTCACACACACACACACTCTCTCTCCTGCACACACACACAACACTGTCTCTCTCGGGCATAAACACACTCTCTCACCCCTCACACACATATTCTCACACTCCTCTCTCCAGCACCCACCACACCCTCTCCCCTCACACACACACATGTCAATCTGTGGGGTGAATGTGTATTTGCAGATACATTTTATTTTGCTCAAAAAGCACACAACTTTTGGACAGTCAATGTGGCATTTTATAAATTCCTACATTAGAAATAAAACCAGTCTGACTGCAAACCAAAACACAAACAGATTCTATTCAAGGCGTCACACTTAACATGCATTGCCTGACCTAAAATGCCACCTCTTTTTTACACTGATAAAACCTTTAATTCTCTCAGGACAGTGACTTGAAAGGAATTTGGGGATTTACATATACATGTTAATCAATTAAAACCTTCGACTCATTAAAGATTTAACAGCATCTTAGGTTTGTTTAATACATTCTCATCAGTGATATGACCCTTTGAACTTTTACTTATAAATTCTGTGCCTGGTACTATCTCTCTCACTAACACCTGAAGAAGGAGTGAGGCTCTGAAAGCTTGTGTTTGCAAATAAACCTGTTGGACTATAAACTGGTGTCATGTGATTTCTGACTTTGTCCCCCTGAGTCCAACACCAGCACCTCCACATCGTGTCCTTGGGAAGGATGCAAAAAAATTTAATTTGGGGGAACCGGAAATTAGAAGAATTTTAACAAAATGATCAAGAGTTTTGGCAATAAGAAATAACAAGCATGGGGCTGGATGAACACAGCAGGTCAAGCAGCATCATAGGAGCAGGAAAACTTGACGTTTCAGGCCTAAACCCTTCAACAGAAAATCAAAAAAGAGTTTTGGCAAGTTATGTTGATTGTATTTAGTTTTTGAAACATGAGTAATGAGAATTTATTTTTGATCATGAATGAATGATTTACTGGATTTTGTGTTGGGACCCTGGGTCTGGAACTGACGACAATTTTCCTGCTCAGGTGTTCAGTGGCTGATTAGCACACAATGTGTGGATGTGACGTCAGAATGCAGGCTGTAAAGTTGGAGTCAGCCGATTCCTGTTATGTTATCTTTCACCGTGTGTTTGGAGTATAGCTTTAAGAGACACGCAAAAAATATCCTCTCCAAATATTGCCATAAAAACCTGAGGGTGCACAAAGGTCTTGAACTCCATCTTAGCTGGGACCATTCGAAGCATGGTATGCTAGTGGAAATGGTCTATTGTATGTAATGGAATCGTGTAATGCTAGCCCAGCTACTGAAGTCCCTGTGATAGTAGAATGGATATATATCAGGAGCTGTAATAAATGTCTGTTGAATCTTTCAATACCAAGTTGGCCATATGCATTGCAGAAGGTTGTTACCTTCGGGGGGAAAAGACCATACCATGATGACAGTTCAAGACCGTATTCTGTCAGGATACCTTTATTAAAGGATTGCCAACCCTTTATTCACTGCTGGCTGCACAGTAGAGTTCTTTCTTTCACTTCTGGCTCTAACCAATTGAGGAACTGACTGGAAAGCTGCAACATGTTCACCAGACCGAAGATTAGGGCTGCAAGGCGGCTCAGTGGTTAGCACCACTGCCTCATGCCACCAGGAACCCGGGTCCAATTCCACCTTCAGGTGACTGTCTGCATGGAGTTTGCACATTCTCCCTGTGTCTGCATGGGTTTCCTCCGGGTTCTCTGGTTTCCTCCCACAGTCCAAAGATGTGCAGGATAGATGGATTGGCCATGCTAAGTTTATCCTATAGCATCCAGGAATATGTAGGCTAGGTGGATTACCTGAGGTAAATGCATGGTTACAGGGATAGGGTGGTTGGGATGCTCTTCAGAGAGAAAATTTGGACTTGTTGGGCTAAATGGCCTTTCCCCACACTGCAGGGATTCTATAATGATGTGTGACCCCATGTTTCAGTGATGTTGCCTTGTGAGTTCTCCTTGGGGCTGCAAAAGTGAAACAGAAAGTTCACTTCGACACAGATGGCAAGGTCATGTAAAGGTGGACCAGAGATTGAACATTAGCATCTGTGGGGTCATCCCAGGACTGTGGCTCCATTATTAGAAGCCCATCAACGCACATAATTTCTCTGCTAACGTGAGTTCTCCATTTCTCTTTTACCTGTGTGTCTCAGGCAAGAGGGTTGGGTGGAGAGAGAGTGATTAGAATGAAGTAAAGGAGGCAAAAGGGCAGTGTCTCCTGTCACTGGCACCCCAGCGCAAGGTGTTTGTCGAGGGTGGTCATTCTGGCCTGCCATGAGTATAGATGCTGGACTTGTACCAGGAGATAAACTGTTTTCCTTCTTACATTTGTCGGAAAAGCTGGCAGACCTTATCAAAGAGAGAGACAAAACCTGTAGATCCTGCCCCCACCCCCAACCCCATGGAGGAAAGGACGATTAACATGGCAGAGGGCAGGGTCACCATCGAACAGCTGATGATGAGACAAGAGAGAGGAGCCAGGAGGATGAATGAATGAATGCAGGAGACAATGTTCTATCTGGCATGCAGAAAGCCCACTTGGCCGTGGAATTTGGAGGTTGCTAGACTGTGGAAAACCTTTCCCAGAAAGCACCAGACCATGAGAAATTAAACTAATTCAAAGTCACGTTGGACAGATTTTTGATCAAAATCTAGTCCTGAGTTCTGAAGGTCAGTTAGAAAACTGAAGTTAAGGACAAATTAGATCAGCCACGATGTTATCAGATAGCAGAAAAGGCTAGGGGAGCTGAATAGTGTTCAGCTGCAGGTAGTTCTTATGTTCCTGAGACCACTGCTGGCTCTATGGAGCACCATAGCAAGCATGGATGGGATGAAGAAGTAAAGCACACTCAATACCCTTTGATGTTTCTGTTCTCTTACTTAGGCTTGGATCATGCTGAGGGAAATAAAGCTGGAGTCAACAGGGACCTAGTAGTTACTCAGAGGAGCAAGAGGGCACCTCAAATGGTGTAGCACGATTGCATTCCCCACACCTTCCACCAGGGCACACCAGCTCATGTTCGTGGGTATGCGTTTACAATGAGATTCACTCAGCATATTACAGCAGATGATGGAGGCTGCGACAACTGAGGTCACCGACAGTTGGAGGATTGTCGAAGGTCAAGCCCACACTCACCCTGGGGCTGCCAACGTGTTTCTGTGGTCAGTGATGACCCAGCAACTTTTGCAACTGCAGAGTAGCTACACGATCGATATGCAGTCAAGCATGTATGTTGGAGGAGCTCATGACTTCTGAAGCCTCTCAGTTATACGAATGATAGCTTTCTCAATGAGAGATTGGTGACTAGAACGCCATAAGATGTAGATCAGAATTAGGCCATTTTGCCAATTGTATCTGCTCCACTGTTCAATCATGGCCGATATGTTTCTCAACCCCATTCTTCTGCCTTCTCCACATAATCTTTGATCCTCTGATTGATCAAGAGCTTGTCTATCTCTTTCCTAAATACACTCAATGACTTGGCCTTCAAAGCCTTCAACAACAATGAGTTCCACAGAGTCACCAGCCTCTGGCTGAAGAAATTCCTCATCTCAGTTGTAATGGATCATCTCTTCACTCTGACTCTGTACCCTTGGGTCTTATTCTCCCTTACTAGTGGAAACATCTTCTCAACATCCACTCTATCCAGACCTCTCAGTATTCTGTATGCCACTTACCCCTTCCCCACTCCCTCCACATCCTTCTAAACTCCATCAAGTACAGACCAAGAGTCTCAGCTGTTCCTTATATGACAAGACCTTCATTCTCAACATCATTCTTATAAACCTCCTCTGGCCCCCACTCCAATACCAGCACATCCTTCCTTAGATATGAGACCCATAACTGCTCACAATATGCCAAAAGTGTTCTAACAAGAGCCTTATACGGCCTGAGCAGTATACCTCTGCTCTTGGATTCTACTCATTTGAATGAATGCTAACAGTGCATTTGCCTTCCTAATTGCCAACTGAACCTGCTTGTTAAGCTGAAGTGAATCTTGAATTAGGACTCCCAAATTTCCTTTGTGCTTCAGATATCTGAAGCCTTTCCACAATTAGAAAATAGCCTACACCTCTATCTTCCTCCCAAAGTGCATAACCTTACAATTTCCCACATTGTATTCCATCTGCCACTTCTTTGCCCACCCTCTTAGCCGGTCCAAGTCTTTCTGCAGCCTCCCTGCTTCCTCAGCACTGCTTGTCTCTCCATCTATCTTTGAGTTATCTGCAAATTTAGTAACAATGCCCTCAGATCCTTTGTCCAAATCGTTAATGTATAATGTGAATAGTTGTGGCAACAACACGGACCCCTGCTGAGCAACACTAGTCACCGGCTACCATCCTGATGGTCACGGAGATCCTGATCAGTGGATAGTGAAGATGCAAACAGACTTGTAACCCCTCTTCTCTGAGCATGAGCTCAATGTGGCAGTGTAAAGCCAAGAAGAGGATGAGGTACCTGCACTGTCCACCACATCCTCATTTCAGATCAGCAGGAGATGCAAGCTAATCATCGGGAGAAGCAGAGTGGCTGGCTTCACACATCTGGGACTCATCCACTTCCTTCTTGATCATGGTGAGCTTGGCCAGCATCGAGACTACTGTTAAATGATCTTTCAAATTGGCTTTCAGTGTCTAATTTGCAAATACAGAAGATCAACGATCATATTTGGTACATGCCCAGAAAATCAATGGGGTGCTCCAATCTATCTGATGCACGAAGTGAGTATGTGCACACTGTTCACCAAATCAGATCCTGATGTGTTAACTAGGTTTTAAGTAAGCCACACAGTAAGATCCAATTACTGATCAGGATCTTCAAAATGCTTATATATTCTTTTCCCTTGTTCACTTGCCGATTGCCTTGCTGGCAACTTGCATCATTTTTAGATTTAGTCTGCTTGGTTTTAAACTCAGGATGTTATGAACCTTTGGAATTCTCTGCTATGGGGGGCTATGGAAGCTGAGAGTCTTTGAGTAAGCTTAAGGTAGAGTTTCCCAGTGGTGTACACTGGTTATGGGGTTGAAGGGTAGGGGGTGAGTAAAAGGCATTCAAGTGTTCGATCAGGCAGGATCAAATGGAGTGACGAAGCAGTTTCGAAGGGCTGCATGACCTACTACTGTTGTTGTCATAAACACTTCACAGCAGGGAGAAGAATTACGACTGTGTAGGTGCCCGTAGGTCAACTCATACTGGTTGAAAGCAATTGAAAAAGGTTTTGGTTTCTGAGATGTGTTGTGTGTCCCAAGGGGATGAAACTGCGATGTGACTCAACTTATATATTGTATAGAATGTTGCTAGGCAAAGAGCGAAACTACGACAAATACATAATTCTATTTTAATGTTCTAATGCTATTCATTGGCTGCTGTTAGCATTTGAGATGATCAAAGGTTTATCCTTTCATATACAAATGTGGTTGTTCACTTTTCAGAAGCACAGCCCACAGACATAATGTAGTCATGTTACTTCTAATTGTGGTGATCCCCATTTTTTCACCATTTAATGCAACATGGCTGGATGTACTGCACAAGTCCTGTGATAGACTGACTATAGCATCTAATTATAGTTATCTGTATGAACAGGACTGTGCTGGGAAGGTAAGTATGGCCTCGAGGGACCTTGAAAACTGAATCTATTTGAAAATTGATGTTATGGGTAAGAAATAACATTGCTATGTTGCTTTGAAACTATTTCTTCTCTTCTAAATTAACGTTGACCATTTTAAATCAACAATTTCCTTAAGGAAACTATAAATCTTTAGGCTTTGGCAAATGGAGCCTCATAAACCCAAGAGAAACAACACAGAAATGTTCCCCTATGTTTTTGCGAAGCTCAAAAGGAACTGACATTTGCTGGCATGTGGAAATGTAAGTTAAATGGATCAGGATGAGTAGAAATGTCTTCATCCAGAGAGTAGTGAGCCAGTGGAATTCTCTGCCACAGAAAGTGGTTCAGGCCAACACCTTGCATGTTTTTTAGAGGGAGTTAGGTACAATTCTGAGCCCGAAAGGGACCAAAGGGAATGGGGAGAAAGCAGGAACCTGGGACTTAGGTAAATAGCTAAAGACAAATTGAATGGCAGAACAGAAGGTTTTCTTCCAGTTGCAATAGCAAATTATGCAGTACCAACTGAGTTAAGCAAGGGATTTGAATAAATAAAACTGGCAGCTCAGTCTGCAATGATAGGAAAGGAGCACAATAGGCTGTATTGCACCACAAAACTCACTGTGGTGCAGAAGAGTCAGAATGGGGAAAGTTTGAAGGATTTGAAGACATATTTTAAACACTCTACTAATGTTACTGTGAACATAATGAGAGGTGCCTTAGAAACATAGAAAGTAGGTACAGGAGGAGGCCATTCGGGCCTTCGAGAATGTACCACCATTCAATATGATCATGGCTATTCATGCAATCTCAGTACCCCATTCCCGCGCTCTCTCCATACCCCTCAATCCCTTTAGCTGCAAGGGCCATGTCCAGTTCCATCATGAATATATCTAACGAATTGGCCCCAACAGCTTCCGATAGGAGAGAATTCCAAAGGTTCACAGCTCTCTGAGTGAAGAAATTCTTCTTCATATCAGTCCTGAATGGCTTACCCATTATTCTTAGACTGTGACCCCTTGTTCTGGACTTCCCCAACATCAGGAACATTCTTCCCACATCTAGCCTGTCGAGTCTCATCAGGATTTGATATGTTTCCCCCTCATTCTTCTAAATTCCCATGAATACAAGCCCAGTCGATCCAGTCTTTCCTCATATGTCAGTCCTGCCATCCCGGGAATCAGTCTGGTGAACCTTCGCTGGACTCCCTCAAAAGCAAGAATGCCCTTCCTCAGACTAGGAGACCAAAACTGCACACAATACTCAAGGTGTGGCCTCACCAAGTCCCTGTATAACTGCACTAAGACATCCTTACTCCGATACTCAAACCCTCTCACTATGAAGGCCAGCATGCCATTAGCTTTCCCCACTGCCTGCTGCACCTGCATGCCAACCTTCAGTGACTGTTCCACCATGACACCCAGGTCTCGTTGCACCTCACCTTTTCCTAAACTGCTACCGTTCAGATAATAATCTGCTTTCCATTTTTTGCCATCAAGTGGATAACCTCACATTTATCCACATTATATTGAATTTTCAAGTATTTGCCCACTCAGCCAGTCTGTTCAACTCACCCTGCAGCCTCTTAGCATCCTCGTCACAACACACACTGCCACCCAGCTTAGCGTCAGCACATTTGGAGACATGGCATTCAATTCCTTCATCAAAATTGCTGTTGTATATTGTGAACAGCTGAGGTCCCAGCACTTGAACCGTGCCGCACCCCACACATCACTGCCTGCCACTCTGAAAAGGACCCATTTATTCCAACTCTCTGCTTCATGTCTGTCAACCAGTTCTCTATCCATGTCAATACATTACCTCCAATACCATCAGCTTTAAGTTTCTTTTCTAAACTCTTGTGTAGAATGTTGTCAAAAGCCTTTCGAAACTCCAGATACGCAACATTTACTGTTTCACCCTTGTCCACTCTACTGGTCACATCCTCAAAAAATTCTGGACAATTTGTCAAGCATAATTTCCCATTAGTGAGTCCATGCTGACTAGGACCAATTCTGTCACCGCTTTCCAAATGCTCCGTTATTACATTCTTAATAATTGACTCCACCACCAATATCAGGCTGACCAGCCAATAATTCTTCACTTTCTTTCTGCCTACTTTTTTATAGAGTTGAGTTACATTAGTTACCTTCTAGTCCATTGGAACTCTTCCACAGTCTACAGAATGCTGGAAAATGCTCACTAATATGTTCGCTGTTTCTAGAGCCATTTCCTTAAGTTCTGTGGTTTGCAGAGCATCAGGCCCTGGGGACTTATTGGGTTTTAATCCCATCAATTTCTCCAATGCCATTTCCTGACTAATAAGGATTTCCTTCAGTTTGTCCTTCATGCTTGACCCTCTGTCCCCCAGCATTTCCTGAAGATTATTTGTGTCCTCCTTAGTGAGGACAGATCCAAAGTATTTGTTCAACTGGTCAGCTTCTCTTTGTTGTCCATTATGAATTCACTTGATTCTGACTGCAAGGGACCTACATTTGTCTTCACCAGATTTTTTCTCTTTGTATATTTATAGGACCTTTTGCAGTCATGTTTTTGTGTTTTCTGCAAACTTATTTTCATATTCTATTTTCCCTTTCCAAATTAAATCCTTTGTCTTCCTCTGTTAAAATTTAAACTTCTCCCAGTCCTCAGGTTAGGTATGTTTTCTGGCCAATTTATATACCTCCTCTTTGGCTTTAACACTGTCACTGATTTCCCCAGTTAGCCATGGTTGAGCCACCTTCCCTGTTTTACTCTTACACCAGACAGGGATGTGCAGCTGTTGAGGTTCAGGGTTTGAATGATATGGGCTGTGGTGAAATTCATGGCAGCATTGGATCTGATGAGACAGATTTCAACATTGGGAATGCCCATCTCCAAATTTTATGCTTTAATAAATGATATGCCAAATTTCTTGCTCTGCAATGGCTATTGCTGGTTTAGGGGAAATAATTGATTGTTGAATGCCTTGTGAATGGCACAAACAAAAACAACAATTTTGCGAAACATGGGCACTCTGTCTGTAAAAATGAGCCCAAACTTCCAGTTGTCTGCCACTTCAACACACTACCATGATCCCATGCTAACATTTCTATCTCAGGCCTACTGCAGTGCTACAGCAAAGCTCACCACAAGCGGAAGAACACCTCACCTTCTGCCTCAGCATCTTCCAGCCTTCAGGACTGAACATCTAATTTAACAATTGCAGAGCACGAACAGGCCCTTCCTTAGCCATTACGTTGACCCACAATGCTTTATACAGCCTCAGCAATTCATTTCTGTGTTCTATTCTAACTGTTTTGAAAAGAATGCTAATGTTGCATTTGCCTTCCTAACAACCAACTGACCCTGCATGTTAAACAAATCCTGCACAATGGAATAAGGGTTTCTGAAGAAGGGTCTAGGCCCGAAGCGTCAGCCTTCCTGCTCCTCTGATGCTGCTTGGCCTGCTGTGTTCATCCAGCTCTACACCTTGTTATCTCAGATTCTCCAGCATCTGCAGTTCCTACTATCTCTGGAATAAAATGTATTTTTTTTACTGCCGTTTAACAGATCGTTCTTAATTGCTTAAAGATGAAGCATGTAGTGGTGGAAAGTGGGACAGGGAACATGCCAATGCTTTAGTCTCGACCAACATGGATGGGACTGAAAAGCTGTGGCCTCCAGTGATAGAGAAGTCCACAAAAGCACATTGCTTTGCGAATGTGAAACGCACTGGCCACTGACATTACCTGAGATAACGAGGTGTGGAGCTGGATAAACACAGCAGGCCAGGCAGCATCAGAGGAGCAGGAAAGCTGATGTTTCGGGTCTTGATCCTTATTCTGAAACGTCAGCTTTCCTGCTCCTCTGATGCTGCCTGGCCTGCTGTGTTTATCCAGCTCCACACCTTGTTATGTCAGAGTCCAGCATTGGCAGTTCCTACTATATCTCACTGAGATTACCTCCAGCAGTTTTCAAACATGGAACAGGAAACTGAACAAACACGTTCTTGGAAGCAAATGAAGACTAACCATCTATCCAGAAAACTGTCCTTCAATCTGACATCGCTGACTTCAAAATTTTCAAGTTGATATTGTCTCCCCAACCCATATCCAAGCTCCAGCCAATAAGTCAAGGTCTTTAGGAATCAAAACCCTACGACTGAGCTCTCAAGTTATTGGAAACACTTCTGGGAAGCAGGAATACAGCTGTTCCAAAGCCATGTTAATAACGAAGGTGTCAAAGACAGAAGCCGTATTTGTAAACCACTTCCAGCTCACTGTTTCATGTGGGCTACGACTGCTCATGATGCTGAGAATTGAGCAGGAGCGCTGTGAGACTAGCCAACGTGGCAGGATGCCTGTAGGATGCTGGCCTGGAAATTCCAGGAGACATAAAATAGGACAACACCATACACCGCACAACAAAACTGACAAATGAGTGAATCATTGTCTTTTACCAGTGAGCTGGAGGAGGTGATGATTAGGAAAGCTTGCACTGACAAGTGGCAAGTAACATTCATGCCACACATCCACAAGACAATGCTCGATGAGAGAGGATATAACAATTGCTCTTTGATGTTCAATGTCATTAGCATTATGGAATTCTTTCCTGTAAACGTCCAGAGGGTTACCATTAGACCCGAAACTGAACTAGACTCACTATAGAAACATAAGAGTAGGTCAGAGGCTAGGAATATTGCAGGGACTAACTCACCCCTTGACTCTCCAAAGCCCGCATACCATTGACAAGGTGCAAGCCAGGAATATAACAAAATACTGCCCATATGCCTGGATGGGTGCAGCTCCAACTACACTCAAGATGCTTGACACCATCTAAGTGAGTCAACCCACTTGTTTTGTACCAGATCCACACATCTGACAATGGGAAACCTCTGATAAAGGAGTGCTCCCTCTGTGTTGTGCCAGGAGTTCCAGCCTGCATTCTCATGCTCAGTTCGTTGGTGTGGGTGAATTAGACCACAACCTTTCGATTTAGATGTCAATGAGCTAACACTGACATTCAGTATTATAATTTACAAGCAGCCTTTATAAATAGGTAAGCAGCCTACTAACTTTTACCATTCCAATCAGGATCCCAAAGTTATCTTCAGTATAAAGGAGGATAATAAAAAGAAAAGCTGAAACATTTTAATAATGGTACCAGAGAAATTGCAGTGATCAGGCAGGCAAAAAAAATGCTTATTTAGGAACTGAGGAAAGATGGACTGTTACCAGTGGAAATCTCGCATCATTAATGCATGAGGTCTCTCAGTCACACAAACATATATATAGAGAGTGCAGAACATTGACAAAGCCTACACAGAATTTCTGAGAGGGATTGTTGAGTAGATCAATGAATTTTGAACGAAGCAGCATTTTACTTTAATGAGAGCTGTGAGCATGTTACAGGAAGGTTAAGGCCAAATGTGACCTCGTGGCTCAAAGATGTAGCTTTAAGGAAGTCCAGTATTCTCTAGATGCTGAAACTATTGTTCAAAAAGTTTCAATATTCTGGTAATTATCGAGGGAGCTAATTGAACTTAAGTACAGTTTGATCACAGAGAAACTAAGGTGGAATCTGACAAAGCAAGTAGCTATAAAGTTGATATTTATATCTTCAACGGTGAGCGTGCTAATTTCATCCCAGGAGTATTGGATTGCAATGTGTTCCTGAACACGTTCAGGTCTGAAATGTTGGAATTGCAAGAACAGGACCCAATTACAGCAGGATTCTCTGAAGTGGGACCAATGTTTAGGCTTAATCTAAACACACTGCCAGAAAAAATATGAACAGACCCAATACATAAAAGAAATAAAGCCGAGTTATAAAAGGAAAAGAACTCAGCATCGTGTAATAAAACAAAGAACTGCAGCTGCTGAAGATCTGAAATGAAAACAGAAATTGTTGTCGAAGTGCATAAACTGGAGGGTCTGAAGAAAGGTCACTGGATTCAACAGGTCAACTCTGCTTTCTCTCTCCACCTGCTGGGTTTCTCCACCAATTTCTGTTTCTGACCTAGCAGTTTGTTCCCAGTTAAATACCACATTTGTCATCAACTCCCTTTTCCTAAAATTCTCCTTGAAACTTCTCTGCACGAGGCAGGGCCATAGGCAGGAATGTGGAGGAATCAAATCAGCCCTGATCTTATGAAATGGCAGAGCAAGATCGAGGGGCCAATGACCTACTCTGGCTCATAATTTGTTCGTAATTCATAGTCATAATCATAGAATCATACAGCATGGAAACAGACCTTATGGTCCAACCAGTCCATATCAGTTATAATCCCAAACTCAAATAATCCCACCTGCCTGCGCTTGCCCACATCCCTCCAAACATTTCTTATTCATGTAGTTATCTAAATGTCTTTTAAACGTTGTAACTGTATCCACATCTACCACTTCCTCTGGACGTTCCTTTCACACACAAACCACTCTCTGTGCAAAAAAATTGTCCTTATATTTTCTTTAAATCTTTCTCCTCTCATCTTAAAAATATGTCCCCCGTCTTAAAATACCCTAGGCAAAAGACACCAGCTATTCACTTTATTTATACCACTCATTTTTGATAAACTTCTATGAAGTCACACCTAAACTCCTACGCACCAGTGAAAAATGTCTCAACCTATCCTACCGATTCTTATAACTCAAATTGTCCATTCCTGGAAACATTATGAAACCCTTAGGTTTCTCATTTCCACAGTATTGCCCAAGGTCATACTTTTAATTATATAAATCTTGTCTTTGTTTGTTTTACTAAAATGCAAAACCTCGCATTTATCCAAAACAACCTCCATTTGCCACTCTTCAGCCCACTGATCCAATTGATCAAGATATCTTTGTAAACTTTACTGTCCATTATATCATCAATCTTGTTGTCATCCACAAACTTATTAAGCATGCCTTCCATATACTCATCTAAATCATTTATATAAATGACAAACAGAAGTAGGCCCAGCACCGATCCCATGGAACACCTCTAGTTACAGGCCTCTAGTCCAAAAAACCATCCTCTGCAACCACCCCCCGTGTCCTAGCATTAAGCCAATTTTGTATACAACTGCCAAGCGTACCCTGAATCCCATGAGATCTAACTTTACTTATTAATCCACCATGCAGAACCGGATCAAAGGCTTCATTATAGACCATGCAAACAACATTTACCACTCTACCCTCATCAATCTTTTTGATTACTTCCTCAAAAAACTCAATCAAATTTGTGAGATACAATTTCCCTTGCAAAAAAAACCCCATCATTCTTTGCCTCTGCAAAATGCATAAAGATCTTATCTTTCAGGATCCCTTCCAACTACTTACCCACCACCGAAGTAAGACTCACAGGTCTACAGTTCCCGGGTTTCTCCTTACATCCCTTCTTAAAAAAAGCCACATATTAGCCACCCTCCAGTCATCCGTATTTATGGATGATACAAATTTTTCTGCAAGAGTCCCTGTAATTTCCTCCCTAACTTACCACAATGTCCTGGGGTACACTGGATCAGCTGCCAAAGATTTATCCACCTTTATATTTTCTAAGACCTCCAGCACTTCCTCTTCTGTAATGTGAATTGTTTTCAAAACATCAATACTCATTTCTTTGAGTTCTCTAGCCTCCATTTCATCCTCCACAGTAAAAACTGATGCGAAATATTCATTTATTATCTCTCCCTTCGCCTAAGTTTAACACAGAGATGACCTGTTTGATCTTTGGTTGTTTTAATATATTTGTAGAATCTCTTTGACTTATCCTTAACCTTATTTACCAAGGCTAGCTCATATCCTTTCTTTACCTTCCTGATCTCCCTCTTAAAAATGCCCCGACACACTTTATGTTTTTCAAGAGATTCATTTGGATCCAGTTGTTTATCATTAAATAGAATTCCTACAATGTGGAAGCATGTCGTTCAGCTCATCAAGCCCACACCGAACCCTCTGAACAGCACTCCACCCAGGCCTACATTTCCCATGGACAACCCACCTAACCTGCACATCCCTGGACAATATGGGCAATTTAACATGGCCAATCCACCTAAGTTGCACGTTATTGGGCTGTGGGAGGAAACCGGAGCAAATCCACTCATAGGGAGAATGTGCAAACTCCACACAGATATTCATCTGAGGGTGAAATCAAACCTTGGTCTCTGGTTCTGTGAGGTAGCAGTGCTAAACACTGAGACACTACGCAGCTCCTAAAATATCTAGTACATGATTTTATTTTTATTCTTGACTAAAACCTCAAGTTCTTCATTCATCCATTGTTGTCTAATCGCACCCACTTTACCTTTTACTGTAACAGAACATAATGACTCTGAACTCTCGTTATCACACTTTTGAAAGCCTCCCACTTATCAAACATTCCTTTATTCGTGAACAGTCTGCTCCTTCCCAGTCCACTCCTTCAATACCGCCTGAAACCGTCTTTTCCAAGGCTATCATTCACTGCTCTGCTTATCTCCATTATCAGTTCATTTTGATCTGTGTGATACCTTAAGTTCTTTTTCCTTTATTATAAGGGCTTTATCAATGATTTTTTAAAAACAATGATGAGAATGAAATCCTTTGAACAAGGTGCATGGGAATTATTTAAGCTGTGATCCATTTGAATTGTTCTAGATGGGTTGATGTAGCTATAGCTGGAGCAAAATTTGAATGATGGCATAAAAGCTCAGAAATTCCACTCTTCGTTTTGTTGGAGACTGGAGGTCTGACCTAAGATATGCCTGGTCCCCATGGAACTCTCTGACAAACAGACTTCATGGGAATTGCATGGAAAGTCTGAACTTCTAATGGGTGATCTGTGCCGTCCCTCAGCTCCTGTTTGAAAGTTCAACAATTCTAGTACAACTCTGGGGTAATTATCCATCCTGACCCAATGAGACCCAACTTACACTCTTGACGGCTCCACTCTCAGACCCAACTAACCCTTACAATCACCCACTAGCTCCCTCATCTGGGCCTGACTAACCCACCATACAACTACCCCGTCACCAGACCCAACTACCTCTGCTCCCCCTCCCCTGATCTGCCTTACCCAGCTAGCACAGTACCTGCCGATTGTCATATCAATAACATACATCATGGAGATGTTTGTGCCACGTGCTGATGTGGAGGGAATTGGAAGGAGCAGAAACTCTAACCTTTTGTGAAGACAATTTATGTATAGATCAAGCTGTAAATAAAGATTTATTTCAAAGAGTCAAAGAGCACTACTTTGCAGCACTACTAAACAGAATTAGATACCAGCACATAATAAAAGGCCTACCATCCTATTCACCTACTATCCTGCCCAAGCAGCTGCCTAGCCACCTACCACCGCATCCACCTACCATCTCACCCACTGACCATCTCACCCACCTACCATCTCACCCACCTGCCTCCACACCCACCTACCATCTCACCCACCTGCCATCTCACCCACCTGCCATCTCTCCCACCTGCCATCTCTCCCACCTGCCATCTCACCCACCTACCATCTCACCCACCTGCCTCCACACCCACCTACCATCTCACCCACCTACCATCTCTCCCACCTGCCATCTCACCCACCTGCCATCTCACCCACCTGCCATCTCTCCCACCTGCCATCTCACCCACCTGCCATCTCACCCACCTGCCATCTCTCCCACCTGCCAT
>JAHRHZ010000016.1:58761672-58783224 GCA_024137785.1 Ginglymostoma cirratum | reverse complement strand
GACGTTTCGGGCCTAAACCCTTTATCAGAAATCATTTCTGATGAAGGGTTTAGGCCCGAAACGTCAAGTTTTCCTGCTCCTGTGAAGGTTTCTTGCATCTCGATTTGGCTGTCTTCCTGTTATTGTTTCTCAATCATTTTAATTTGCGCACTCATTCACTTCACTGCCTTGAGTTTCTTCACTCTTGTTTGATTGCTTTTCTCTCTGTTTTCCTTTATTTCTTCATCAGTTTTCTTCTTTCTGCACAGCCCCCAACAAGACCCCTGCCCCAAGTCCAAGTTATGGGACCCTGGTGTCGAAAGATAGAAACATAGAAGATAGGAACAGGAGGAGGCCACTTGGCCCTTCAAGCCTGCTCCACTATTCTTCACAATCATGGTTGATCGTCCAACTCAATAGTCTAATCCTGCTTTCTCCCTGTAAACTTTGATCCATTTCACCCCAAGTGCTATATCTAGCTGCCTGTTGAATGCACTCAATGTTTTGGTATCAACTACTTTCTGTGGTAATTAATTCCACAGGCTCACCACTCTTTGGGTGAAGAAATGTGTCCTTAACTCCAACCTAAATGGTCTACCCCGAATCTTCAGACTGTTACATTTTGTTCCCTCATCCAAATTATTAATATATATTGTGAATAGCTGGGGTATCAGCACCGATCCCTGTGGCACCTAACTAGTTACTGCCTGCCAATTTGAAAGGGACCTATTAATTCCTACTGTTTGTTTCCTCTCTGCCAACTAGTTTTCTATCCATCTCAATACACTTCTCCAAATCGCATGCCCTTTAATCTTGCACAATAATCTCTTATGCAAGACCTTGTCAAAAGCTTTCTGAAAATCCAAATATATACATCTACTGGCTTCCCCTTGTCAACTCTACTTGTTACATCTTCATAGAATTCCAACAGATTTGTCAAGCATGATTTCCCATTCATAAATCCATGCTGACTTGGTCTGATCCTGCTACTGCCTTCTGAATGCTCTACTATAACATCCTTGATGATGGATTCGAGAACTTTCCCCATTACTGATATTAGTCTGACCAGTCTATAACTCCCTGTTTTCTCTCTACCTCCCTTTTTGAATATTGGAGTGACATTAGCCACCCTCCAATCTGCAAGGGCCATTCCAGAATCTAAAGAATCCTGGAAGACGACCACCAATGCATCCACTATTTCTCAACCCACTTCCTTAAGTACTCTGGGATGTAGATTATCAGGCCCGGGGAATTTATCTGCCTTCAATCCCATCAATTTTCCCAGCACCATGTCTCTAATAATATCGATCTTCCTCAATTCTTTCCTTCCTCTAAATTTTGCATTCTCCAACATTTCTAGTACCCGATTTGTGTCCTCTTTTGTGAAGACAGAGCCAAAATATGTATTCAGTTGCTCAGCCATTTCTTTGTCCACTATGATACATTCCCCCGTTTCTATCTGTCGGGGACCTATATTTGTCTTCACCAATCTCTTTCTCTTCACATACCTGTAGAAACTCTTAGCGTCAGTTCTTATGTTCCCTGCAATCTTACTTTCTTACTGTATGTTCCCCTTCTTAATCAATGCCTTGGTCCTTCTTTGCTGAATTCTAAGTTGCTCCTAATCCTCAGACATACTATTTTTTTCTTGGCCAATCTGTGTGCTTCTTCCTTGGATTGGATACTATTTCCAATTTCCTTTATAAGCCATGGATTAGCCCTTGTACCCATTTTGCTTTTGTGAGAGACAGGAATAAGCAGTTGTTACAGTTCCTCCATGCATTCTTTGAATGTTTGCCATTGTCTATCCAGTGTCACCCCTTTAAGTAACTCTCCCCAATCTATCAAGGTCAACTCAGACCTCATATCCTCTTAGTGTCCTTTATTAAGGTTCAGCATCATTGCCTCTGAATCAACTACCTCACTCTCCATCGAGGTAAAAAATACAATAACACCCAGCCCTGCCGAGTCTTCACCATCCCCCTAGACCTCCCCCTTACTGAGGACGAACGCTCAGTCCTCAGTAAAGGACTCACCTTTGTCTCCCTCCACCCTCACATCGACGAATACAACACTCGTTTGGACCTAGAACAGTTTTTCTGCCACCTCCGCCTCCACGCTTACTTCTTTAACCGTGAGCCTAACCCTGCCTCTATGGACCCCTTCTCCCACCTCCAACACACCCACTCCTCCTGGACACCACCCCAAGGCCTCCTACCCTCCCTTGACCTCTTCATCTCTAATTGTCGTCGACACATCGATCGCCTCAACATCTCCACCCCCTCACCCACTCCAATCTCTCCCCCACAGAACATTCAGCCCTCCGCTCCCTCCGCTCCAATCCCAACCTCACCATAAAACCTGCTTACAAGGAAGGCACAGTTGTAGTATGGTCCACTGACCTCTACATCGCTGAGGCCAGGCGCCAACTCTCTGACACCACCTCCTATCGCCCCCTTGATCATGACCCCACCCCTGAGCACCAAACCATCATCTCCCAAACCATCCACAACCTCATCACCTCAGGTGACCTCCCACCCACAGCCTCTAACCTCATCATTCCCCAACCCCGCACCACCCACTTCTACCTCCTTCCCAAAATCCACAAACCCAACTGCCCTGTCGACACATTGTCTCTGCCTGCTCCTGCCCCACTGAACTTATTTCCACCTATCTGGACTCCATTTTCTCCCCCTTGGTCCAGGAACTCCCTACCTACATCCGTGACACCACCCACGTTCTTCACCTCTTCCAGAACTTCCAATTCCCTGGTCACCAACATCTTATTTTTACCATGGACATCCAATCCCTATACACCTGCATTCCCCATGCAGATGGCCTAAAGGCCCTCTGCTTCTTCCTGTCCCGCAGGCCCAACCAGTCCCCCTCCACCGACACCCTCATCCACTTAGCCAAAATCGTCCTCACCCTCAACAACTTCTCTTTCAATTCCTCCCACTTCCTACAGACAAAGGGGGTGGCCATGGGTACCCACATGGACCCAAGATATGCCTGCCTCTTTGTAGGATACGTGGAACAATCCCTCTTCCAAAGCTACACTGGTCCTATCCCCCACCTTTTCCTCTGTTACATTGATGACTGCTTCGGCGCCACCTCGTGCTCCCACGAGCAGCTCGAACAGTTCACCCACTTCACTAACACCTTCCACCCCAACCCTAAGTTTACCTGGACATTCTCTAATACCTCTCTTTCCTTCCTGGTCCTCTCTGTCTCCATCTCTGGCATCCACCTGGAAACCAATATCCATTTTAAACCTACCGACTCCCACAACTACCTAGAATACACCTCCTCCCATCCACCTTCCTGTAAAAAGGCCATCCCCTATTCCCAATTCCTTCACCTCCGCCGCATCTGCTCCCAAGATAAGGCATTCCACTCCCGGACATCCCAGATGTCCTCGTTTTTCAAGGACCGCAACTTCCCCTTCACATTGATCGAAAATGCCCTCGACCGTGTCTCCCGCATTTCCCGCAACTCATCCCCCTCACGCCCCGTCCCCGCAATAATAACCAAAACAGAATCCCCCTCGTCCTCACATACCACCCCACCAACCTCCAAATCCAACGCATCATCCTCCGACATTTCCGCCATCTGCAATCTGACCCCACTACCAAAGACATTATTCCCTCCCCACCCTTATCTGCTTTCTGGAGGGACCACTCTCTCCGTGACTCCCTTGTCCGCTCCACACTCCCCTCCAGCCCCACCACACCCGGCACTTTTCCCTGCAACCGCAGGAAGTGCTACACCTGCCCCCACACCTTTCCCCTCACCCCCATCCCAGGTGCCAAGAACAGCTGCCACATCAAACAGATGTTCACCTGCACATCTGCTAATATGGTATACCTTATCCGCTGTTGTGGCCTCCTCTACATCGGGGAAACCAAGCGGAGTCTTGGGGACCGCTTTGCAGAACACCTCAATTCGCATCAAACAACTGCACCTTCCAGTCGTGAACCATTTCAACTTGCCACCACCCCACCACCAGGCCCCCACCCCGCCCCCAACTCCTCGGATGACATGTCCATCCTGGGCCTCCTGCGTTGCCACACTGATGCCACCCGAAAGCTTCAGGAACAGCATCTCATATTTCGCTTGGGAACCCTGCAACCCCAGGGTTTCAATGTGGACTTCACAAGCTTCAAAATCTCCCTTCCCCCGACGACATCCCATAACCAGCCCAGCTCGTCCCCACCTCCCGAACCTGTCCTTCCTCCCACCTATCCCCTCCTCCCACTTCAAGTCCCACCCCCATCTCCTACCCACTAACCTCATCCTGCCTCCTTGACCTGTCTGTCCTCCCTGGGCTGACCTATCCCCCACCTAAATCCCCACCGACATTCACCTTCATTGGCTCTAACCCCGCCTCTTTGACCCGTCTGTCTCCTCTCCACCTATCTTCTCCTTTATCCATCTTCTATCCGCCTCCACTCTCTCGTTATTTATTTCAGAACCCCCTTCCCTTCCCCCATTTCTGAAGAAGTGTCTCGACCCAAAACATCAGCTTTCTTGCTTGTCTGATGCTGCTTGGCCTGCTGTGTTCATCCAGCTCCATAACGTTTTATCTCAGATTCTCCAGCATTGGAGTTCCTACTACCTCTCTAAAAAAATTCTATGATGTTTTGGTTGCTCATCCCTAAGGGGTCTTGCACAGCTAGATTGGCAATGTTTCCCTTCTTATTAAACAGTACCCCTGCTCTCTAGTTGGTGCCTCCTGATATTGGTCAAGAAAACCATCCCATATATACTCCAGGAATTCTTCCTCCACGGCATTGTGGCTCATTTGATTTTTATGTGCAAATTGAAACCACCCGTGATCACCGATATTCCCTTATCACATGCATCTCTTATTTCATGTTAATTACCATTCCCAACATCATCACTGCAGTTTGGGGGTCTATATGTGACACCCACTGATGTTTTTTGCCCCTTGGTATTTCTCAACTCTACCCATACAGACTCCACATTGTCAGAGCTAATATCCTTTCTCACTATTGTGTTAATTTCCTCTTGAACCATCATTGTCACTCCACCATCTTTTCCTTTTTGCCTGTCCCTTCTAAATACTGAATACCCTGGGACATTCACTTCCCATCCCTGGTCACCCTGCAGCAATGTCTCCATAATCCCAATTATATCATACCTATTTACATCTTTCTTCGCATTTAATTCATCCACTTTATTGCAGATGCTCTGCACATTAAGGCACAAAGCCTTTAAGCTTGTTTTTTTTAACATTGTTTGTCTTCTCCTTATTTTTCTCAATAATCCTGTTTGAATTTTGTCCTTGGTTTCTCTGCCTGTCACTTTTCTTATTCCCTTTTCTACCTTTCATTTTCGTCCTTCTCCCTCCTTCTCTGACTCCTTGCATGGGTTCCTATCCTCCTGACATATTAGTTTAAACCCTCCCCACCCTCTAGCAAACATTCCCCCAGGACATCAGTCCTAGTCCTGTCCAGGTGTAACCCGTCCAATTTGGACAGGTCCCACTTCCGCCAGGAAGGAACTGAAGAATGGAGTTAGGAGAGCTAGAAGGGGGTATAAAAAAGCCTTTGAGGGTAGGATTAAGGAATACTTCAAGGCGTTCTATACTTATGTTAGGAACAAGAGGATGGCCAGCGTGTGCTGGAAATTTTGAAAAACATGAGGGTAGATAAGTCCCCTGGGCCAGACGGGCTATACCCAAGGTTACTACAGGAAGCAAAGGAGGAAATTGTTGTGCTGGCCGTATCAGATGGATGAAAGGAGAGTTGCCTGTCCAAGATTGGTTTCGACAGGGAGCTGGTCACTGATAAATATTTCAAGGATTTCCTAAGAAAGTTATTCACTGTATACTCCATCAACCATCACCAGTGGGAACTGCTGAAGTGAGACCGTGGTGCTTGGAGGGGCTACATCAAGACTGCCAAAGCTATGTTTTAAAATTGAGCGAATATCGAGCATTGAGTCATAGAGTCATACAGCATGGAAACAGACTCTTCAGTCCAACCTGTCTGTGCCGACCATAATCCCAAATTAAATTAGTCCTACTTGCCTGTGCTTGGCCCATATCCGTCCAAACATTTCTTATTCATGTACTTTTCTAAATGTCTTTTAAACATTGTAACTGTACCTGCACCCACCACTTCTTCTGGAAGTTCATTCCTCACATGAACTACTCTCTGTGTTAAAAAAATTGTCCCTCATACCTTTTTTTAAATCTTTCTCCTCTAACCTTAAAAATATGCCCCCTAGTCTTGAACACCCCCACTCCAGGGAAAAGACACCTGCCATTCATTTTATCTACACCCCTCATTATTTTATAAACCTCTAAAAGGTCACCTCTCAGCTTCCAATGCTCCAGGAAAGAGAATCCCATACTATCCAGCCTACCTTTACAACACAAACTCTCCATTTCTGGAAACATCCTGGTAAATCTTTTTTGAACCCGCTCCAGTTTAATAGCCCTCTCCAGGGTGACCAGAGCTGCACACAGTACTCCAGAAGCAGCCTCACCAACATTCTATACAGCATCAACATAACGTCCCAACTCCTATGCTCAAAGGTCTGAGCAATGGCGGCAAGCATGCACAAAAGAAGAAAAGGACAAGGATGGATCCAACTACCTGCAACAGTGACTGCACCTCACTTGCAACTGCTGTGGGAAAACCTGTCCATCATGGATAGGCCTCATTAGCTAGCAACAGGCATGTAACAGATGAATGCAAGCCTTTTCAAGACCTTCATCTGCAAAGAAACATTAAGAGGGAAAGTTCCCCAAGAGTTGATGGTGAGAGATGAAAGACTTGAAACTATTTCCCTCATCATTCTCTTTACCTATTCCTTTGCTTGCAATGACAGCTGTGAATGCACTTTAAAAAGCACTTTATTGGTTATAAATCAATTTTAGGTGTCTGAAGGTCATGGAAGAAACTATAGTAATGCAAATTCTTTCTTTTTATTTCCTGAAAGTTTTTTTGTGCTGCAAGTTCAATTTACTCATGTTTTGTTTTCCCTTAAGAAGTCAAATTAAATGAATAAAGGTATTTTATTTATCAGCCTGTCAACCTTCTTTTCTCTTTCTTGATTTGTCTCTCTGCCTCCTCTTCACTTCATCTACTGGAAATTTAAATCTCTATTTTACAAGTAGTTGTAACTAGCATTACCTTTTCTGCCAATTAAAGAAAGGTCACATAAATAATGGAACTAAAATTTGGTTGTTATTTTGGCATGAGCTAAGATATTCTTTCTCTCCAGCTCTCTCACCCAACCTCCTCATTTCTTTTTGAATTTAATGTCTCTCTTTGTTCCTCCCCTCAGCTTTCTAAAGTTTATAAAACACAAAAAAATCTACAACCACTCGAAACAGTGCTATTATTTCTCATCTCACTTACAGATACATGCACCCTCTTAAAATAAACACCGAATATTAAATATTAACTTATAAAAAAAGAGTTGTTTACATTTGTCTCCTATATTTTTTGAAGACAGTAAGTAGATAGAGAGGTACAGCTGACGTGTTAGCAGTAATGTTTGTGACAGATCTGTTGAAGTCCAAAGTTTACTCAAAAATTGGAATAAAAACAGAAAATGCTGGAGAAACTCAGCAAGTTTAGCAGCATCCGTGGAGAGAGATACAAATTTTGCATTTCAGATCAATGACCTTACCTCAAAAGTGAAAAGTTCAATAGATTTTAGGCAGGAACAGAGTCTTTGATAGAAGGATGAGGGAAATGTGGTTAATGGAAGGCAATATGGGTGGTATGTGATAAAATGGAGAGATTAAATACCAAAAGGCATGTTGAATCAGAACATAAGGGAATGTAATTGAACAGAAATGTTAAAAGCCAGCCCTGGAGGTGGTATAACCGGTTGTAGAATAACCATCGTAAGCAACTGCTCCCTAAGACTGTTGGAGGTGAAATTGTTGGAGTCAATGTTGAGGTCAGAAGCCTGTAAGTGGTACTGATATAAACACACAACATCCCACTGAATGTGTCACTTCATGTTTCATGTCAGGCTTGCTGCATTCAACTGGGCTCAGTTAGCTCAGATGGCTAACTAACAATGCAGAATGATGTTAACAGCATGGGTTCAATTCCCATACTGTCCTGGAAGGATTCTCCTTCTCAACATCTCCTAGCATGTTGGCCTCAGCTTAATTGAGATTTTACATTCTATGTGTGTGTGGTGTCTACGCACTGTGCTTGTTGCTACTCAACAAAACAAGGGATAGTCATGAGATAGTAGGAACTGCAGATGCTGGAGAAGTTACCCTCCTCCATCCAGAAAGCATTTCTGAAGAAGGGTCTGGGTCTGAAACGTCAGCTTTTCTGCTCCTCTGGTGCTGCTTGGCCTGCTGTGTTCATCCAGCTCTACACCGTGTTATATCAGGGGATAGTCACTCTCTGATTCATGGTTCATGGCAATATCTTGCCCAATCACAGTCAGCCTGCCTGGGTTAAGTCATAAACAAAGTCTGGTTGTTAATTGTCAATCATAATAGGTGCTTTCTTCATGACAATATCTCTACCAATTAAATTCCACTAACCAACCAATCAGCATTTTCCCAGCATGCAGTATCAATAAAAACATTCCCTTTGAATTTGCATTCTTGCCTGCTGTCCTGAAAAATACAAGATGAAAACAATTGACAATAATTATTTTTCCGTAATAACTTTCTGAAATTTTTAAAAAATATTATCTTTCCTCATTCTTCTAGTATACAAATCATTTCAATGTTCTCTGCATTAAACTTAATCAGCAACGTTTCTGTCCACTTCATCTGCCTGTGACATTGGGATGTCTATTAATATCCTCCTCATTATTGGCTTCATTTCTGAGTTTCATGTTCTCTGCATGATCTTTAGGAACTATGCGCTCGGTACCCTAATTTAGATCAAATAGAAAGGAGCAATCGTCTGACACCATCCTTGGGGAAGACAAATAAAACCTCATGATCACAATGAGTTAACATTTAGTGAGAATCAACGTCCAAAACAGGAAATATTGAGAAGGAAGGAGAACAAAGAAAACTATTTGTTCAGGCCAGATAGAAGGATGAGCAAATCAATCAGTGCTCTTGTTGTTTCAACACCACGCGGTTGTCAGAAGGAGTTGTCATTTTCTGAAGAAAGAAGCTTTGAATTTGCCAAACTAGGAGTACTCCCCTGTCTCGATTGCAATGAATGAAAAAGCATGTATTCAGCAATGAAACCATTCATTAAAGGTCTTCAGTGTCATGACATTCCCCCTTCCCATTCTGCAAAATCCCCAGAGCAAAGCTTTTCTATAGTTACTCCTCAGTCCATGCTTAAATGAAGAAACATTCTGGATAACCTTGTCTTGATAATTTAGAACATAGAATCCCTACAGTGTGGAAGCAGGCCGTTCGGCCCATCGAGTCCTAACCAGACCCTCCATAGAGCATCTCATTCAGACCTGCCCCTGCCAACCCTATCCATGTATCCTGCATTTCCCATGGCTAACCCACCTAGCCTGCACATCTCTGGACACTATGGGCAATTTAGCATAGCCAGTCCACCTGATCTGCACATCCTTGAACAGTGAGAGGATTTTGGAGCAGGCGGGGAGGAACCCACACAGACACGGGGAGAATGTGCAAACTCCACACAGACAGTCAAACATTAAAAATGCATTCAGGTTACAACCTGAGCATTAGAACAAAGCTGATATGCCTTCAGTTACACTGTGATATAAATCAAGTCCTCACACCCAAACTAATTCTGAAGAGAATCGCAGTTAGATTCCCATCCGCTCCACCCAGCATATAGAATTCTGACACCAGAGTCATGCTGCATTTACACAGGGAACTGGGAGTGAAATTACCTTGTATATGAGTCATAGGCAGATTTCCTCTTTAAACATGTGTTTTCATTCCATTGAAATCTCAACAGTTACAGCAGTTAAGAATTCACTTTCTTCCATAAGGAATTAGTTTGGGCTATTCGCATAATCCCCTATCTTCATAATTCTCTATCCTGGATGTAATCAGATATCTATCCATCTCTTTTTAAATGTGCTGGTTGACATGGGACTATTGATTTATCTGAGAATCTGCTATTCTCATGCCTTCTATGAGAGACAGATTCCTCCTAATCTCAAATGTTCTGAGACTATTAATTTTCAAGTGGAGCAGTATAATTACTGTTAAAACTAAATCATTTGTTTAAAACTAAAATGTGTATTATTTATCAATGTGACATTTTTAATAAATGCAAATTGCGTCAGCTTTTATTTTCAGCACCTCAAATTTAGAGAAAAGTCCTTCCTAATTTTTGAATCTTTGCCTAACCATAAGCTTCATTAGTGCTGCTTTCACCTTGAGCCAGAAGTATTTTGGCTCAGGAAGCAAACAAAGACATAGACACAAAGGAAGAGTTTTGAAATTGAGTTGTGACAAAGGAAAACATGCAGCCAACTTGCACACAGCAAGATCCCACAAACAGCTATGCCGCAATCTGCTTTAGTCTTACTGATCTGGAATAAATGATGGCCGTGCCACCTAAAACTTAATAAGTAGCCATGAAGTGGCCAGGTTTGTGGCTTTAAACTCGACTGGATCAGTAAAGTCCATGAGGAAAGAGAGCCTTTTATTTTTACTGGGATGGCTGACATGCAACTCGAAACCACTGGAAAAATAATTGTCCTCCAAAGTGGTCAAGCAAGTTCAGTTGCAATAATCCACATAGTGAAATGAGAAAAGAATAAAACTGGATCTAGGTATTAAATGTAGACTTAACAAAGATATACACTGCTCATTCAATTTTGTAAATTTCTCCTCAATGACATCTGGGTGTATGAGCCAAAAGTGGGAGAGTCAAACAGACTAGAGCTATCTGTGAGGGTGATCTGTACCAGCAGCAGGACAGACCCACCAAGAGTCATGGCATTAGAGGTAATCAAATGGAAGAAAGGTCACTCTCTCTGTACTTTTTCCAAGTTGAACACCACTTTGAAGAAACACATGGTGGCAAGGGAACACAGATCTGTCGCTAAGACTGCTGCATTGGTACCAGAATTGACGAGGGTGGCTGAGTACAGTGGGACAGGTTCACAAAAAAATTTACACAGCCTTCTCTTCACCAACCATCCTGCCACCGATACATCTGTCTTTGATTACGTTGTTTGGTTGGGGTCAGTTAGTTTGGTTGGCTGAGTTGTTGATTTTACAATGCAGGGTAAAGTTGTGGTTGATTGGCTCGCCGAGCTGGTTCATTGTTCCGCAGACGTTTCACTATCCTGCTGGGTAATATCATCAGTGCAGCCTCCGATGAAGTGCTGTTGTGTTTTCCCACCTGGTTTTTAAATCTGGGGTCCGTTGAACTGGGTTATCTCACTTCCGGTTTTCCTTCACAGTAGTGTATATATAGGTCTAGTTCTATGTGTTTGTTGATGGCCTTCTTGGTGGAGAACCAGGCCTCTAGGAATTCCCGTGCTTGTCTCTGTTTGGCCTGTCTTAGGATCCTGGCATTGTCCCAATCGAACTAGTGGTTTTCCTTATCCATGTGGATGGAAATGAGCCAGTGGCCTGGTTCTCTATTAAGATGGCCACTACGAAGGAAAACTGGAAGTGAGATAACCCAGCTCAACAGACACCAGAGTTTAAACACCAGGCAGGAAAACACAACAGTGCTTCATTGGAGGCTGCACTGATGATCTTACCCAGCAGGGTAATGAAACGTTTGCGGAACAACGAACCAGCTCGGCGAGCCACCTAACCTCAACATCCACAACCTGAGCTACAAATCTACTCAAAAATCTTAGAAAGCAGAATAATATCTATAGCACAGGGATCAACGGTGGCATCAAGGAGCCTTAGCAAAGTGAAACACAATGGGAATTAGAAGTCAAGCTCCTTATCTCTTTTAGGTCATACTAAGCACAAAGGATGATGATTGTAGTTGGGGACGTGAATCATCTCAGCTGCAGGATATCTCAGTAGGCATTTCTCAGAGTAGTGTCCAATGCCCAAGCACCTTCAGCGGCTTTCTTCATTATCTTCCCTCCATCATAAGGTCAGAAGTAAGACTGTTTGCTGCTCAGTGTTTATTTTTAAGATTGTGAAGCAATCTGACCTCATGCAGCAAGATCAAGATACCATTCATCCTTGGGCTAAGAAATGCCAAGTAGCATTCATGCCAGACAATGACTATCTCCAACAAGAAAGAACCTAAATATTTGCGCTTGACATTCAATAGAATTAGCACCATCAAAAGGCCTCAGTTTTTCAATGGCGTTACTGCTGGCCAGTAATTTAACTGGACCCAGTATATAAATACTGAGCTTCAAGAGCAGGTCCGAGGCTAGAAGTTCCGAGATGACCTATTGGGTGTCAATGACCTAGCAGTGTTAGCGTTAGACTATAAATCCAGGTAAAGTTTTGGGGACCAGGATTTGAATCCTGCCATGGTAGATGACAGAATTTCATCTCAATTAAGAACTGGAATTACAAGTCAAATAATGATCCTGTCAATTGTTTGAAAAGCCCATAGGTTTCATTGAGACCCTTCAGGGAAGGTAACTACCATCCTTAACTGGTCTGGCTTAGAAGTGATATAGTATCATATAATATAATGATATTAGTCAGACTGACTCTTAGCTGCCACCTGGGCAATCAGTGTTGGCCCAGCCAGAGACACCCATATCCAATGAATGAATTACAAACAAGGCCATACACCAAACTGACCTGGAAATAAATTGCTGCTCTTTCACTGTCATTGAATGGCCCACTCAACAGCAGCATCAATGTCCCTACAGCAGATAGACTGCAGTCTTTCAAGAGTGTAGGTCACTATGACATTGCCCTCAACCTGAATCTTTCAAGGTCCTTCAAGGCAGCTCCAATGATATCCTTGGAGTCAGTCCCTTTGCCCATTAATCCTTCGAAAAATGCATGCGTTATTTTACACGCCCAATGATAGGCTGTGACATATAATTAACGTAAACTAATTAAATGATGCGCACATGTAATACTTTGTTGAAATGGTTTGTGAATCTGTTTGATGTAGCCCCCTCAGGATAAGGTTCATGATCGTGAATCATCTTTGACAGTGAAGAGTGAGCATGTAAATCTCTCCTATCTAATGCAATGTCTGTCAAACTATTAATCCACATTGTTATTGACTGCTTGTACGCCCATTAACAATTCATGTGCCAGAGGGCTACAGTCAAAATATTCCTAAAGTCAAAAAACATCACGCATGAATTTATCCATTAATATTGTTCATTTATTTTTGCTTCTATTTTTAAATAGAAGGCATGCTTACCTTCATTTGTCAGTGCATTTGGGTTTAGGAGTTGGGACATCATGTTGCAGCTGTAGGGATATTGGTGAGGCCACTTTCAGACTTTAGTGTTCAATTCTGGTCTCCCTGCTGTCGGAAAGATATTGTTAAACTTGAAAGAGTTCGCAAAAAATTTACAAGGATGTTGCCGGAATTGGAGGGTTTGAGCTACAGAGAGAATCTAAATAGGCTGGGGCTATATTCCCTGGAGAATCAGAGGCTGAGGGGTGATCTTATAGAGGTGTATAAAATCATGTGGGGCATGGATGGCACGAAAAGTCAAGATCTTTATTTCCCAGGGCAGGGGAGTCCAAAACTAGAGGGTTTAGGTCGAAGTTGAGATGACAACAATTTAAAAGGGATCTGAGGGGTAACTTTTTCACACAGAGGATGGTGCTTATACGGAACAAGCTTCCAGATGAGGTGGGTACAATTACAACATTTAAAAGGCATCTGAATGGGTGCACGAATAGGAATTGTTTAGAGGGATCTGGGCCAAATGCTGGAAAATAGGACTAGATCAGTTTGGGATATCAGAAGACAAGTTGGACCGAAGGGTTTGTTTCTGCGCTGTATAACTTTGTTATTCTATAACTCTAATACACTGATATCAATGACTCTATAAATGAGCTACAAATATCAATCCTGAGTTACATAACTTTAAGGCGGCCGAACCAAACATAAAACATAGATCCATTATGAATACATTTCAGTTCAGCTGATGTGATGACACAAGGGCAAGGTTGCAATGAATGAAATTCAGATAGACAAAGACGCTAGCAAAAGATGATTTTTAAAAGAGGGTGATGAATGCAATAGGTGTGTAGGAGCTCCTTAGGCAGAAAACTGCATGGCCATGTACAAATAAATCTCATCACTTCTCAGTTGAAAAGGGGCCATATCAGCTTCATCACTGACACTAATCATCGGGTACAATGTGAGCTTAATGACACTTCTTTATTTACACTGTAATTAAGACACTAAAATTGGTCATTTAAATTACACGTATAGCCACTGTGCAAAACACTGTGCTACATCTGATTAAGACAGTGAGTGCAAAATTACAGTTATTAATATTTCATGGAGGGTTAGTCTTTTGTCAAGAGCATTTCAAGAAAACTAAAGTTTGATTCATTATCTACCTGGCAACTGAATGATTAATGAATTATCCCTTTTGTTTTTGCTCCTATTGTCAATTACGTTTGATTGCAACAATGTCGCATAACACTGTATCATTTCTGTCTTGGCTTTCGGTGATAAATTGATGATGAGCTTCCAAATGATAGCTCATTGCTTTTTCATCAAATATGCTTTTCCAATGCTGCACTCATTACAATTAGATGGTGATAGCAGTATAATGGGCTGATACTATGTGCATTCAAAGTCTACGATTGTTCATCTTTTGCCTTTTATAAACCAGGTTAATTCCCTCCCGACTCTCAAATTGGAATCTGCTGCAGAATCCGAAAATTGTTATTCTCAAGGCAGCTATCAGCTATTGTCAGATATTTCAAAGGTTTAAAAATATTTTTGAGTGACACCTCTTCCATTTGAACATGGCAGGTAACGTGTTCCACTTGATTTTTCAAGCTCTTGTCACTGGACCCCAAGACCCAAACCAATGCTGTGGGGAACTGGGTTCCAATCCCAGTCTGACAGATGGTGTAATTTGAATCCGTGGAAATTTAGGAATTAAAAGCTAGCCTCAAAGTAATCCACTGTTTATAAAAAAAGAAATCTTATTCACTCATGTCCTTTGTGGAAGAAAATCTGCCATCATTACCTAATCTGGTTTACATGTGACTCTCGACCCACAACTACATGGGTAACTTTGAAATGGACCGAGCTATCAGGTCATGTAATTATTAGCGACGGGCAATAAATAGTGGATTGCTGATAACCCATGGTTGATTTTTAAAAAAACTGATGGCTGATCTAATTATAACCAACCCTTTCTTTTCTCCATTCTGTTACTTACCAAAGATATGAGCATATGAATTCTGCCAATGAGTCGGCTGTTCGTCCCTTTGAGACTGCTGTCCAAAAATCACCCACTCCCCCGTCTTGTGAAGTTGAATTGAACACCTAGCCTTTATGATGGTGTGTTTCTGATTCCACTCTCTTTAGAAGAGAGAAAAAAAATTGCTTTCTGCTTACACTCTGAATTGAACTAGCTCTAATTTCAGAATGATGCCTTAATGGTCTGGGTTCTCACACAATGCGAACTTGATTCTCAGTTTTGAATTGTAACCATTTTAAATAATGAGATAACAAGGTGTAGAGCTGGATGAACACAGCAGGCCAAGCAGCATCAGAGGAGCAGGAAAGCTGACATTTCGGGCCTAGATCCTTCTTCAGAAATCTAGGCCTGAAACGTCAGCTTTCTTGGTCCTCTGATGCTGCTTGGCCTGCTGTGTTCATCCAGCTCTACACCTTGTTATCTCAGATTCTCCAGCATCTGCAGTTCCTACCATCTCTGAAACCATTTTAAATAATGTTCAGGTTTGCTTCTCAACCATCTCAAATCAAGGGAATGGATGTTGAGCTGACACAAATCATCTGGCATGACAACAAAAAATCTCTTGTTATTTGGAAAGAATGCCAAGCTGATGGAGGTAGATTGGAAGGAAAAGTCCTCTTTGTAATTCACTGTCTTAACTACCAAAAGGAGATAGATCTGAGCAAATGAAAAATACTCTGTTCCTTATTTCACATCGGTAGATGATAACTGGAAACGAATGACATGTGACAGACTTCATCTACTTAGTGAAGTTGCTTATAGAAGTGCAAGAAACATGGGCAAATTATAAGTTAGCAGTCTCTGACCAAAGCGTATCTGACAGAAACATACATTGATAATTCATCAGCAATATTCCCCAGGCAGGGGAGTCCAAAAATAGAGGGCATAGGTTTAAGATGAGAGGGGAAAGACTTAAAACAGTCCTAAGGAGCAACATTTTCACGCAGTAAGTGGCGCATGTATGGAACAAGCTGCCAGAGACCATGGTGGAGACAGGTACATTTAAAAGGCATCTTGATGGGTATATGAATAGGAAGGGTTTAGAGGGATATGGGCCAAATGCTGGCAAATTGGACTAGATTAATTTGAGATATCTAGTCAGCATGGAAGAGTTAGAGCAAAGGTCTGTTTCCATGCTGTACATTTCCAGAGCTCTATTAAGGTCTGTCGACATCTGTTGAGATAGAACCAGAGCTAAAGCTTTGAGTCCAGAATTTTGCCCTCATGGCATGGTTGTAAGTGGCTTGGAAGGGAGTTTGCAGATGGTGGTGTTCCAATGTGTCTGATGTCCTTGTCCTTCTAGATGGAAGTGGTCATGGGTTTGGAAAGTGTTGCCTGAGGAGCTTTGGTGAATTTCTGCAATGCATCCTGTAGATAGTACACACTACTGTGACTGAGCATCTGTGACAGAGGCAGTGGATGTTTGTGGATGTTGTGCCAATCAAGCGGGCTGCTTTGTCCTGGATGGTGTCAAGCTCCTTGAGTGTTGTTGGAGCCGTACCCATCCAGGCAATTTTTTTTTCTCTCTTCTAAAGAGAGTGGAATCAGAAACACACCATCATAAATGCTAGGTGTTCAATTCAACTTCACAAGACGGGGGAGTGGATGATTTTTGGACGGCAGGCTCAAAGGGACGAACAGCCTACTCATTGGCTACTCATTCCATCACACTCCTGACTTGTGCCTTAATGCTGGTGGACAGTCTTTGGGGAGTCAGGAGGTGGGTCACTTACTGCAGGGTTTCTAACCTTTGACTTGCTCTTGTAGCCACTGTATCTATATTGCTGGTCTAGCCCAGTTTCTTGTTAAACAGTAAACCCCAAAATGTTGATAGTGGGTAATTTAGTGATTCTTAGTATTTCTGTCTGTGTGTAATAAATCAGATTTTGATAATCCCGATATTTTTCTTACCCCAAGCTTGCCTTTGAGAATCTTTCGTTTTTGTTTGGGTCATGCTGATCATCCATGGAAGTGGAGACATTCCTTGCTAACCATTAGCAAGATTTTCAGAGTTCATAGAATCCCCATAGTGTGGAAGCAGGCCATTCAGCCCATCGAGTCCACACTGACCCTCCCGACAACTTCCCACCCAGACACATTGCCTTACCCTATTCCTGCATTTCCAATGGCCACCCAGCCTACACATCCCTGGATATTACGGGCAATTAAGCATACCTAATCCACCTAACCTTCACATCTTTGGACTGTTGGAGGTAACCAGAGCACCTGGAGAAAACCCACACAGATACAGGAAGAGCATGCAAACTCCACACAGACAGTTTTCCAAGGCTGGAATCGAAACTGGGTTCCTAGCACTGAGACAGCAATGCTGACCACTGAGCCACTGTGCTGTTCTTTACTAGCATTTATCAGTGGCTTGATCTGTAAAGTAGACCTGCATGCATTGTTTAAACAGTTGTAATTCAGTAAGTGTGTCACTAGAAAATGAAGTTTATGCTGTCTATAATTCCACCTTAAATAATTGGACTCTACCATCTTAATCCATGTGCCTCTTTGTCTCAGTATGGATTAAAACCTATTCCTCTCCTATGAAAACCAGGTCTGCAGCTGCTGTTCTGATTACTTGCTACTTATGCATCGACTGTCAGACACAGAGCATTCCAGCCTCCAGTTCCTGTGTTCTGCACTTCAGAATTTCTGATGAAGGGTTTAGGCCCAAAACGTCAAGTTTTCCTGCTCCTATGATGCTGCTTGACCTGCTGTGTTCATCCAGCCCCATGCTTGTTATCTCAAATATGAATTTAGCTCTGTCTTCTTGATGGTTAATCTTTACCTACAGATCTGTACAACAGTCTGCACTCACAGAAACTGACATCGTTGAAAGATGAAGTTCTCCTCTTGGCAAATTCTCTATTGTCCAAAGCTGTTGTCTGATTGGTCATTGTAGTGATGGTAACGAGGTCAGCCAGGTGGACCTCATAGAATATGAGTTCCCTGATTCAGGCTGTTCATCTGGTCCAATTAGGGAGTCCTGGCTGACAGATATAAACAGGAGTGTCAGAGATTCTGTTCACTCTGAGAGCTGTCTGTGAGGTAGCTGGATCAGTGTCAAGAACTCTCCATGTGTAAATCAAGGGGGACTTGGTGACAGGATACCAGACTCTGTAGAGTTATTTCATTGGTGACGAGAATGAGATTCCCAGAAGTATGCTACAATGAATGATCTTGGCATTGGATCTGATGTTGTTGACCTTGAACACCCTTTTCCTCAGGTGGCCCAAGGCTGCACTAGTACAATATGGCAAATCTCATCATCAATAGCTGCTTTGGCCGACAGGACACTCCTGAGGGATTGGAAGTGATCAACGTTCTCTAAAGCCTCCTCATGAATCATGGCTTATAGAGCTGTGGTGGACTCCGCCCTCCTATATGGCTCTCAGACGTAGACTGTCTACAGGAGACACCTCAAGGCACTGGAGCAGTACCACTGATGTTGCCTGTGCAAGATCCTGAGAATCCGCTGGGAAGACAGACACAACACCAGAATCCTCAACCAGGCCAACATCCCCAGCATCTAGGCACTGACCACCCTCAATCGGCTACAGTTGGCTGGAGATGTCGTCCGCAAGACTGACACAAGGCTCCCTATGCGGGTGCTCTGCTCCCAGCTTTCAAACAGCAGGTGAGCCCCAGGTGGACAGAGGAAGCACTTCAGTGATACCCTCAAAGTCTCACTGGTGAAGTGAGGCATTCCCACAGACACCTGGAAATCATTGGCCCAAGACCATGCATCCTGGAAGGCATCGAGCACCTCGAGACTTGCTGTTGGGAAACAGCAGAAGCCAAGGCGAAATGAGCACACTGCCACACCAACTGTCCCAGTTCCTATTTGATTATAGGACTACCTCTCATACAACTACAAGGATAGCTTCAGCAGAGTCGCTAATGGGGAGAAGACTCTCCACCAAGTTAAATCTGATCTTCCTGGACCTGGGGAGGAGAGTGAAATGGCATCCGGTGATGCCAATACTGGGCACAAGACTCGGCCAAGTGAGAGAGAGAGTTTACTTCAGGGGATGAAGTTTGGTGTAGGAACCATGGGAATGGCCGTGCATGGGTTGGTCAATGTAAGGTCTGGTCCAGTGACATAGAAAGGTCGAGTCGATACGATGGTTCTGAACAAACACATGAACCATATGAAAGCTGCAAACTCACAAACGGTGCAGGAGTAAAACATGCTGGGCCACTCGACTGCTTTTTCAACTGTTCCAGAACCTATGGCGTTGAAGATACTTCAAAATCTGAAATGGACATGAGCAACATCACTACCTCAATGCCTTTGCTGCCTGAAGAGCAGAATGAGTTTCTCCTGAGACTTTCCAGGTACAAGAAGCGAGCTACTGTGCATTACATGCCATCCATATCAGAGGCAAATTCAGAGGATCCTGACCCGGTGCTAAAACACATCAAAAGGAACTACAGAGAAAAGAACCAGATTACGTCCTCCGACTTGGATGGGGAGGGACATAGTGATTGTAGCAAGGTCAGCCAGGTGGACCGCATAGATTGATTTCCTGGATTGGGGCTGTTAACCTGATCCAATCAGAGAACCCCAATTGACAGATATGAACAGGAGTGCCAGGGGTTCTGCTCACTCCGAGAGCTGGCTCTAGGGAAACTAGACCAGTGTCAAGGACTCTCTATGTGTCAATAAAGGGGGACTTGTTGACAGGATACTGGTGTCTGCAGTTATTTCAGCTTTCAATTAGTTTTTCAGATATCTACCACAAAGATTTTAGAGCACTTTGTAGATGGCTGTTGCTGACACCATGATGTGAGTTTGCTTCCAAAATGGTGTTTTACTCAATATAGCAATGCTTATTTTTTTTCTAACATACCATAAGAAACTGGCCGTGGATATTGAGAATTTTAAATATTCTGCGTCTATTACAACTATCTATTATGCATGAACATTGCATTCCTCAGAAACACAAGAGCCGAGGCTAATGTTAAGCTAAAAACTACAACAGAGCAAAACTTTTCCTGTACAGTTTCATGCTTCAATAACCCTACAACAAATGGATAATGATCTGTGTATATCCTTAGGACACATTCTTTGAAATAGTGGTATCATCATGAGAAGAGATAAAAGGTACTGCAGATGCTGGAGAATCCGAGATAACAAGCATGGGGCTGGATGAACACAGCAGGTCAAGCAGCATCATAGGAGCAGGAAAACTTGACGTTTCGGGCCTAAACCCTTCATCAGAAATGGGGGACGGGAAGAGGGTTCTGAAATAAATAGGGAGAGAGGGGGAGGCAGATAGAGGATGGATAGAGGAGAGGATAGGTGGAGAGGAGGCAGACAAGTCGAAGAGGCGGGGATGGAGCCAGTAAAGGTGAGTGTAGGTAGGGGGGTAGGGAGGAGATAGGTCAGTACAGGGAGGATGGACAGGTCAAGGGGGCAGGATGATGTTAGTAGATAGGAGATGGGGGTGTGGCTTGAGGTGGGAGGAGGGGATAGGTGAGAGGAAAAACAGGTTAGGGAGGTGGAGATGAGCTGGGCTGTTTTTGGGATGCGGTTGGGGGAGGGGACATTTTGAAGCTTGTGAAATCCACATTGATGCCATTGGGCTGCAGGGTTCCCAGGCTGAATATGATTTGCTGTTCCTGCAGCCTTCGGGTGGCATCACTGTGGCATTGCAGGAGGCCCAGGATGGACATGTCATCTGAGGAATGGGAGGGGGAGTTGAAATGGTTCGCGACTGGGAGGTGCAGTTGTTTGTTGCAAACTGAGCGCAGGTGTTCTGCAAAGCGGTCCCCAAGCCTCCGCTTGGTTTCCCCGAAGTAGAGGAAGCCACAACGGGTACAGCGGATGCAGTATACCACATTGGCAGATGTGCAGGTGAACATCTGCCTGATGTGGAAAGTCTTCTTGGGGCCTGGGATTGGGGTGAGGGAGGAGGTGTGGGGGCAGGTGTAGCACTTCCTGCGGTTACAGGGAAAAGTGCCGGGTGTGGTGGGGCTGGAGAGGAGTGTGGAGCGGACAAGGGAGTCACGGAGGGAGTGGTCCCTCCGGAAGGCAGATAAGGGTGGGGAGGGAAAAATGTCTTTGGTGGTGGGGTCTGATTGCAGATGGCGGAAGTGTTGGAGGATGATGCATTGGATCCGGAGGTTGGTGGGGTGGTTTGTGAGGACCATTTCAAGCCCACTGACTCCCACAGCTACCTGGAATACACCTCCTCCCATCCACCCTCCTGCAAAAATGCCATCCCCTATTCCCAA
>JAHRHZ010000016.1:58746008-58756672 GCA_024137785.1 Ginglymostoma cirratum | reverse complement strand
TCCACCTCCCTAACCTGTTTTTCCTCTCACCTCAGGCCACACCCCCATCTCCTATCTACTAACATCATCCCGCCCCCTTGACCTGTCCGTCCTCCCTGGACTGACCTATCCCCTCCCTACCCCCCTACCTACACTCACCTTTACTGGCTCCATCCCCGCCTCTTCGACTTGTCTGCCTCCTCTCCACCTATCCTCTCCTCTGTCCATCCTCTATCCGCCTCCCCCTCTCTCCCTATTTATTTCAGAACCCTCTTCCCGTCCCCCATTTCTGATGAAGGGTTTAGGCCCAAAACGTCAAGTTTTCCTGCTCCTATGATGCTTCTTGACCTGCTGTGTTCATCCAGCCCCATGCTTGTTATCTCGTATCATCATGAGAATGTCTGTTCAAGGTATATTGACATACTGTCTGTAAGATATAACACAACAGATCGCAAAAGAGGTCAAAGGACTTGCAATAGTGTGAAAACAAGGTGTAGAGCTGGATGAACACAGCAGGCCAATCAGCATCAAAGGAGCAGGAAAGCTGACGTTTCGTTTCGGGTCTGGACCCTTCTTCAGAAATGTGAGTTTGCTTGCAATGGTGTGCCTTCTTCTGAATCATACAACTCCCAGGAATGAGTCAGGATTTGATGGTCAAGGGCGATGCATTCAGAGCATATTGACCTGTAAATCCATCCAAACACACACCGATCAAAGTGGGAGAAATTCCTGTAAAGCCATATGATAGAAAGTTGAAATCTCCATCTCATAGCTCCAGACTGCATTGTGTACAGAAAATGTGCATGCTGTGACAGTAACCCAGGCTCCCTGAGTGAACTCTAAGTCACTTCCATCATTTTACTAGGAATTTGGGGGGAGGGGTGGAAGAGCATTGCTCCTCCTCAGATAACCATCCAGGCTTTGAAGATAAATAAAATTGCCTCATTTGTGCTTAGAATTTACTCTCTCTGAGCAATGGAATCAGCATTGAAATGAGTTAGAGATAAACAGTCTGAGATAAGTAAAGTGGATCTGAGAGAAGCTGACAAACTAGATAATTGCAAACAATGTGTCTATCGCAGAAAGTAGTTTGTTTCACAAATGTTAATTGTGCAGGAATAGATTTCAATGCAGAGAAGGAAGAATACTGTAATGTCTTAATTACCCTGTCTTATCATTGAACAGTGAATTATGGAAGCTAGAGCAAAGATTAAACCTCACCCAGGCTTCTGACTCCTTCCTTGCCGACTGACATTGCCAACTAAATATTACACTGAAAATGGCACTTTAATTATTATCATGCCCCAGTGAATAACATGCTCGGCACTCTGCATTGTGCAAAAGCAATTTGTGGTAACAAAATAGGAAACAGGAGCATATTGTAGATGAAGATCATTTTCCCAGTTCATCCTTGAGTCAGAAGTTTTTGAAATTGACTCCATAATCTGGGTTGAGGTTTCAGTGCAACATTAAGGTGAGGTTGCACAGTCAGAGAAGTCATTTGATAATTTAAGTCAGTATTAGATGACAGAGAGATAGAGGAGGGAACATTTTCTCGTCATGACGGCTAGGATTTAACAGTCAATGTGATAGTTTACTCCACTAGTTGGAGTACTTGTGGCAATCCTTTTGCAGCCACTCCATAGGCCTCTGTTGGGATTTAATCCCAATTGGGTAGTCTGTTTTTCTGGGGTTCCTGCTCCTGCAGATGGAGCTACGCACATTCCGAATGGTTCCAGGCAATCAGAGGCCAGAATCTCTCAGACTGGCGGCTTAGTCACATGATATAAGCCCGCCCACGACTGATTGAATCCTGACGTTGGAGGGAAGAAGCACTTAATAGACCATTGATAAAATAAATTAGTTCATTCACGGGATGAAGTTGTCCCTGGCCAGGCCAGCTTTTATTACCCATGCCTAATTATTAAGAGTCAACCACATTGCTGTGAGTCTGGCATCAGTTAACTCTGCATTTCAATTCCACTCTTGGGTGACTGTCTGTGGGGAGTTTGCACATTCTCCCTGAGCCTGTGTGGGTTTCCTCCAGCTGCTCTGGTTTCCTCCTGCAGTCTAAAGACATGCAGGTTAAGTGTATTGGCCATGCTAAAGTGACAATAGCGACCAGGTGTCTGTAGACTAGAAAGATTAACCATGGGAAATACAGGGATAGGGAAGGGGTGAGAGATAATAGGTACTGCAGATGCTGGAGAATCCGAGATAACAAGGTGTGGAGCTGGATGAACACATCAGGCCAAGCAGCATCGTAGGAGCAGGAAAGCTTGACGTTTCGGGAAGGGTCTAGGCCCGAAACGTCAATCTTTCCTGCTCTTATGATGCTGCTTGGCCTGCTGGGATAGGGAAGGGGATGGGTCTGAGTAGGATGTCCTTCAGAGGGCTGGTGTGAACTTGACGGGCTGAATCACCTACTTCCACACTGTAGGGATTCTGTAATTAATACCAGATTTTTTTTTCACTGAGTTGAGATTCTGCTACTTGCATTGGCAGGATTTATACTTGAAACTTAAGGGCTTCAGTTGTCCTTCAGTTGCTATAGCTGTCCTTCCTGAACTTAATTGAGCAGAGTTAAGAAGGTAACAGGTCCAGCAGACCAATCCTTTCTGCACCGTCATATGCTTAATCTCTCTCACCTACCACGTTCAAACCTGCTCCTGCAGAGAACATTGAATTGCACACAATAAGCCTGAAAGCTGCAGTCAGATTCTGAATAAACAGCGGCACACATTGAGCAGAACAAGATGCTTCTGAAGTGCTTTACAGAGAGAACTCAACACCTTTTGAATATATAAAGTAACAGACTGCAATAAGCATCTGCAGGACAGACTCCTGATAATCAGCTTCATTGGAAATATGAATCCAGCAAATTATGTGATAATACTGCACAATGGGAAACATATTAAAGACATTTATTAAGCTTTGTGAATAGTAAAGCACTGTATCTGGAATGTAAATGAGTGATTAAAATTCTAATAATGTGCATTCGATTTCCATTGTATAGTTATTTGCATGCTCCATTTGCTTTCTCACTATGTAGCTAACTAGATCAGAGGCTTCTAAGACAGTTATATCCATTCTAAAAGAATAATCAGATTATGTAAGGGATCTTTTTTTAAAAGAAAAACCTTTGGTGTTGCAATGTCAGAAAGTTTACAAGCATTTGACGTCCCCATGACATTTGAATACTGCCATCCTGAAAATATTGAAGACAAAAGGCATCGCCGTCACACTACTTTAGAGATTTTCTTTCAGGGTCCAATTCCTAATTTAATATTTGCCCTTTAAAATTGATCTGAAATCCATACTGCAAACTGTAACATCATGTTGACGAACTATGTTAATAACTCTGGTGAGAATATTAGCTTTCAATTAAATGATGATAAAACAAGCACGCTGTCTATAAATTGTAACCTATAATTATTCAAACCAGCAATTAGGACACAGGCTCTTTCTAATGAATCCTAAAATGATACTGACCAGCAAGAGGCTTTGTTCCTCTTGATCCTGTCAAGCTGCAATTTCATTCAATGAAATATTATAACAGCTTGGGAGAAATATTATGAAAACTTGACTGCATTTTCAGAGAAATCTCATGTTTAGTGTAAATTACACTGAAACAGTGGTGGTCAACAAAGAAATGGTTGCAATGAAAAATAGACGGTTAGCTTGGAAGAAATGTATTATTTTCAATTAGGAGGATTTTCAAGATGTCATGATTTTATTTGCTTGGGCTCGAAAGTGAAAGATAGAGAACACAGATTTACAAATCACAATTACAAGCAAAGAATCGTGGAATCCATGCAGCATGGAAGCAGACCATTCTGCCCACACCTATCCTCCCAAGATCTTCCCACCCCCTATCCCTGTAACCCTGCATCCCTGCAATTCTAATGGCTAATTGGCCTAAACTACACATTCCTGGATACAATGAACACTTCAGCATAGCCAATCTACCTAAACTGCACATCCTTGTGACTGTGGGAGAAAATCCACGCAAAAACAGGCAGAATGCACAAACTCCACACGGTCACCCAAGGCTAGGACCAAACCCAGGTCTCTGGCACTATGAGGTAGCTGTCCTAACCACTAATTTACCATGTTACCCGTAATTTCTAGCAATGCTTTCTTTCTCATCCTAACACCTTTATCTCTGGCATCCTCCATGGACGTCTCCATTTCCTCATCTATACCCTGCTCCTTGGTGACAGCACTCGAAGTTATAGAGATCAGGTTCAAATGAAAATACCCGATTCTACCCTGCTCCTTGGTGACAGCACTCAAAGTTATGGAGATCAGGTTCAAATGAAAATACCCGATTCTACCCTCCTGCTATTTCACCTAAGTCTTTCAGGGTGTCTAACACTTCCACATATCCCTGCACTGCCTGGCATTCATCCCTAGGTGAGGCACAATTACTTCTTCACGGGCATTTTCTTCCCTAAATATGTTGTCTCTCCACTTTTTAAGGCACTCATTAAAAAATACCTCTTTCATCCAGATTTTGGTTATTTGATCTAATATTTCCTGATGTGGCACAGCATCAGATTTATGACATTCCTCAAAAGCGACATGGAAAATTTTGTTACGTTGAGGATGTTCTGTAAATACCCAGTTAATCATTGAAGCGACACCTCTGCATGTGGTGTATTGATGCCAAAGAAAGTCTACACAAATAGGAATGATGAAACATCTCCACCTCGCTGACACCTCATCAGTTGAAGTTGTTGTGCTGGTTCAAATCCAAAAAGGCAGTGGGAGAATTTCACTTCTGTTTCAAAGAATCAGAAATAAGACAGCAGGCATTGGTAAAAGAATTTGTGGTTCTGTCTTTTAGAGGAGGAAATCTAACTTCCCTACTTGCCCTGCCCTTTACGTCACCCAAATCCCAGACAGAGGTGATAGACTCCCTGTGTCTGCGTCTGTCTCCTCCCGGTGCTGCAGTTTCCTCCCACAGTCCAAAGATGTACATATTAGGTGCATTTAACATGCTAAATTGTCCACAGTGTCCAAGGATTTGCAGGCTCAGTGGGAAATGCAGGGTTACAGAGTCAACGTGAGATGTTCCTTAGAGGGTCACTGCAGAGTCGATGGGCTGAATGGCCTCCTTATGCACTGTAGGGATTTTATGCCTCTAAGTGTTTTCTGAAGCTACTGATCAAATACCTGTACCAAATGGAGCAATGTAAGAAATAGGCCATTGGAGCAGGTGTAGGCCATTCAGTGAATTGAGACTGCTCTGCTATTCAATGGGATTGTGGCTGATCTGATAATCCACAATTCCACTGTCCTGCATTTTCCCCATCATCTTTGATTCCTTTACCAATTAAAGATCTGTCTGTCTCAACCTTGAATACATGTAATAATCCAGCCTCAGCAGTTCCCTGTGATATATATACATGTCCCCTTGCCAATGAAACCTGCATCCAGAGAATTAGTATATTACAGTAACAATATAGTTACCATAGTCCCACTCTCTCATTAGAGAATAATGATTGGTGATGAGTTTAACCTGAGGGTCACCATATCTCAGATCAGGGTGAGATTGAGAAAGCAAGTTCTTCATAGTAGCTTCAGCTGCTGCAAGAGTAGAACTCATGTATTTCAATGTTACTCTGCATTACAAGCTGGCTAACTGAGCTAACCAACCCTCTGTGATACAGTAAACTATTGACAGCTGTTGATCAACTTTGATGAGCCCAAGGGAAACAAATGAGTGGTTTTCCACCTCTTACTGGTACAGAACTAACAGTGCTGCGGCTAACATGTTGTTTTGCATAGCACTTGCTTTGATGTGTCCTTTAAGATACAAACAGAATTAAAAGATTTTAGCGCATAGAGCTCTCTTAAATCTGGGGAGTCCATTTCCTGCTATGCACTTCAATTGACTGTCACAAGAGTGAAGAAATGAAATCTCATGACATAAGCAATCTTGACGAAAAATCGTTCAGTGTTCTAATATTCTTTTGACATTGATTTCTGCAGCACCTCCCCTGCAGCATGTTAGAACCAATTAGACAGAACGGATAGAGGTAAAAAGCATCATAAGAGAATTCAGAAAAGTTATCGGGGGTGGGCAGTAAAAAGAAGTTCAATATTAAGAGGTACATCAAATTAAAAGCTGAATAAAATCCGAAAGAACTGTGGATGCTGTAAATCAGCAACTAAAACAGAAATTGCTGGAAAAGTTCAGCAGGTGTGGCAGCATCTGTGAAGAGAAATCAGAGTTAACATCTCAGGTCCGGTGACCCTTCCTCAGAGAGACCTGTTGAGCTTTTCCAGCAATTTCTGCTCTTGTTTTTGAATTAAAAGCTGAACTGTGAGTGTCATGATCTTACAAGTATAATACTGAAATAATAGAGCGCTTCTTCTCTCATGTATATCTTTGTACAGGCAATCTCTGCTCTACTCAGTCAAAGTTCACTGAAGGCAGAATACTAATGTTCAGAAAACAAAGATAAATGAACACAGCCATTCCAGTGGAAATATCTAAACCCGCATTATTAATACTGCAACTTCATTTATTTCTCAAAGACATCCACTAATTCATTACTATTTTGATCAAACAATTGAAATTACCTGGACCTTGAAATTTGCATCACACTCTCGTTGGCAATGAGGAGTTTATAATTTTGTGGCAGCAAACTTGTGTGTACAATGTTCACCTCATGTTATGAACTTATTCCAAGGAAGAATTTATCATTGTGAAAGGATCCGCAGTGCAGGGGGCCGGGTGGAGGGATGCTAAATAAAACAGTAATGCTAGGCAACTGTGACCTAACTGAATGGTAGTAATGCTGGAGTGGCTGAATGGCCTATTTCTATTCTTTAGTTCCTTCTTAAGTTGTTGGAAGAATCATGGAGCAATACATCACAAATGGAGCCTATTTGACCCAGCGTGTCTATTCTATCACTCTATTCTATTAATCCCACTTCTCGTAGGTCTAGGGGTATGATTCTCACTTAGGATCTTATATACCACTGATGTGCGAGAGGTCCCAGGTTCAAATCCCAGACAAGACCAGATTTCTATGGTGGCACCATGACTCAGAGGTTAGCACTACTGCCTCACAGTACCAAGGGCCTGGGTTTGATTCCAGCCTCAGGCAACTGTCTGTGTGGAGTTTGTGCATTGTCTGTGTGGGTTTCCTCCCACAGTCCAAAGATATGAAGGTTAGATGGATTGGCTATGCTGTAGTGCCCAGGGATGATTGGGTTAGACGTGGGAAATGCAGGGATAGGGGAATGGGTCTGGTTGGGATGTTCTTCAGAGGGGCAGTATGGACTTGTTGGGCCAAATGGCCTGTTTTCCCCATTGTAGGGATTCAATGATTCTGATATCTCCACATCTTTTCTTTCTCTCAAATATTCATCCAATTGTTATTTTAGCTGCATCTTCTAAATTGTATGCCCTTTAGCCTTTATGTCAAATTTAAGGTTACCCTCCATATGAAAACATGTCAACTGGAATGTATTAATTCAATACAGTGTTCCACTTAGGTACTTAATCTCGGATCCTGATATAGTTTGACACGGGCTTTCTCTGCACCCTCTCCTCCAATGACTTTTCTCCGTCAGGTGATTTGTGTCACTGTGCAGAGATGCAAGGTACCAGGACATCAGACTCTGAAACATCCAGACTCTGAAATGTCAAGCATCAGAGCTCCATCAGATGCCTTAGTGTGGCTAACTTCTCATGAAACTTTTTGAAGAGAGCTTGTCAGTTGTCTCCATTGGAAGTTTGCATCAGTCACAGCTTCGTCCTTGAGTGCAGACTGTCTCTGTGCGGCCTGTGATTAGGAGAAAGAAAGCAAAATTGCGTTGCATTTTTTCACCAGAGCTGATTCAGTGGATCAGTGCAACATTGTGCATCCGTCTCTGAAACTAGGGCACCAATCCTGACTTTGAGCAAGTGTGCAAAGTGAGTCCGCTGTCTATTTTACATATGTCCCCATTTCTAACAGCATCGGAAGCTGATCAGAAATCGAACAAAAATCTGAGGGATGGGCAGCTGACTGACTTGCAAAGTCGTGGACTACCCCCAGATGTATTTTGACTTTCCTTGGCATCAATCCTCCCAATGGCTGTCAAGCTGAATATGAAAAGTGAATAAATTTCATTAACAAAGCATCCTTTATAGGCTTCAGGCAAGGTATTCAATGTGGAAATTGAATTCAATCAGAGATCTCAAGGTGCACACATATAGAAAGAGACATTGTGCCTCAATGTTGCTATGGCAACAGTTCCTAAACCCTGTGAAAATAATGCCGTAGATCAAGATTGTTGCTTGGCTACATCATACTTGAACATTCATGTAAATAAGCGAATAGTTATACCGTATATTAAAATTAATGGGCATGGAGTAAATGAGGATAGTCGTGGGTCTTGTTTAATGTGTTAAATCAAATGAAATTTGTTGTACATTGAATGCATGATTGAAGACAGAAAAGTGATGAACGCGGTTTGTTGAAAAATTCAAGAATGTTTATATTATTTCTACCCTATAACGTAATAATTTGTTTGCCGTCTGCTAATTGAATTAACAGACAAATTGCTTCAATCCAAAGAAATTAGAGCTTTCTTTTCATCACACTCCAGAGATTCTGTGTATAGGAGTCATAGCAAATGATAAATACGTCTTAATGCAATCTTTGTGTTAACTTTCGAAAAGAAAGGATACAGGAGCATATCAGTAAAACCAGATTCAAAATGAGTAAACCTCAGCAGTAATTTCCAAGGGACAACATATCTGATTGATTAGCCAAGTCTCTTGCTCTCTGTGGCAGCTGTCAGAATTGACCCCCTGAGTTTAATATCTGCCGAAACACAAAAGGGAGGGAGGAAGACATTGATGCAATGCATTAAAAGAGAAAAGATTGGATTAACATGACACTCTACACACCTGTCATACCCATCTTACATACAAAAGCATTTCTCAACTATTTAATTACTTCTGAAGCCTGGTTGTTGCAACAGTGCAGGGAAACAACTTTATCCAAGCTAGTCTTGGCCAGGCCTAACAAACAGAGCGGCGTGGATGATCCATCGCTGAGGAATGTTAAAGTTATGAATCACAGATCTTTTATTCTGTTGGGAATTAAGGGACACGAAAGGGTCCTGACCCGAAACGCCAGCTTTCCTGCTCCTCTGATACTGCCTGGCTTGCTGTGTTCCTCCAGCTCCACACTGTGTTATCTCAGACTCCATCATTGACAGTTCTCACTGTCTCTCAAGTTGAATTGAAGTTGTCTTGTCTAGTGGAGAAGACGGTAGAGATCGAATGGTCTTTTTCTGATTTGATATTTTTAGGTTTTCTTCACATTTTTAAATGATCATTTTTTTCTTGTTGTGGTTTGACGGAGGTAAATATTGACCAGAACAGCCAGGGAAAATTCCATGTCGTTCTTGAATAGTGCAATTGGATCATTTACTGATGATGCCTGAAGGGCAAATGGGATCTCAGTTTAAGATCTAGTCCAAAAGAAAATGCTATCTCCGGCAATCCAACACTCTCTCGCAGTCCTGCTCCAAACGCCAGCCTTAATTTTAATTGTCAACCTGTTTAGGCACCTGAACCCATGAACATCTAATTCTTATGTTTCAGTCAAAACTCAAATTGTCTGATGTTCCTTATATAACGGCCGCTTGGGCACTTTGGAAGTACATGAGGGATGAACAATAAATGCTGGGCTTGCCGTGATGTTCACGCCCAATGAATGAACAAAAGATGTACAGTAATTTCTTTACGGCTGACTTCAGAAGGATGTAACATTCAAGATTCTTGAACATGGGGTAGAGATGGACTGGTGACATTATTGCTGGATTTTTAATCCAGAGACTCAGGTAGTGTTCTGGGGACTGGGCTTCAAATCCTGGAATTAAGAGTATAATGGTGGCCATGAAACTGTTGTTAACTGTCGGGGGAAAAACCCATGTGATTCACCAAAGCTCTTCAGGGAAGGAAACTGCCGTCCTTACCTGGTCTGGCCTATGTGTGACTCCAGATCCACAGCAATGTGTTTGACTCTTAACTGTCCCCTGGCTAATTAGGGAAGGACAATAAATGGTGGCCCAGACAGTGATGCCCACATCCCATGAGTGAATAAAATAAAAATTCACTCCAGATGCTTGAACTTATCATCTAGACAGATACTTAAGTGTAGCACTGAGGGAGTGCTGCATGGTAAGAGGTGCTGTTTTTCACAGGGACATTCAAGCAAGATCCCATCTGCTCTCTGAGGTGAATCCTCACAAATCCTTCATTGTTGCCTGGTGAAAATCATGGAATTTCCCTCCTAACACGACTGTGTGTGTACCACCACCAGGGGGCAGTCACTTGTCCAGGGCAATTAGGGCTGGGCATTAAATGACAGTCACAACCATCCACATCTCATGAATGAATGCAAAAAAAAAGACCTTGACACCATTTTGAAGAACAGCAAGGAATTTTTTTGAAGGCATTTTTTGACACCATGTTGAAGAACACCATTTTCTGTGGATAACAAGCATGGGGCTGGATGAACACAGCAGGTCAAGCAGCATCATAGGAGCAGGAAAACTTGACGTTTCGGGCCTAAACCCTTCATCAGAAATGGGGGAGGGGAAGAGGGTTCTGAAATAAATAGGGAGAGAGGGGGAGGCGGATAGAGGATGGATAGAGGAGAGGATAGGTG
>JAHRHZ010000016.1:58687864-58741008 GCA_024137785.1 Ginglymostoma cirratum | reverse complement strand
CAACCACCTAGAGACAGATGTCCATTTCAAGCCCACTGACTCCCACAGCTACCTGGAATACACCTCCTCCCACCCACCCTCCTGCAAAAATGCCATCCCCTATTCCCAATTCCTTCGCCTCCGCCGCATCTGTTCCCAGGATGAGACTTTCCAATCCCGCACATCTCAAATGTCCTCATTCTTCAAGGACCGCAACTTCCCCCCTACAGTGGTCGAGAACGCCCTCGACCGTGTCTCCCGCATTTCCCGGAACACATCCCTCACGCCCCGTCCCCGCAACAACAATCAAAAAAGAATCCCCCTCGTCCTCACATACCACCCCACCAACCTCCGGATCCAACGCATCATCCTCCGACACTTCCGCCATCTACAGTCAGACCCCACCACCAAAGACATCTTTCCCTCCCCACCCTTATCTGCCTTCCGGAGGGACCACTCCCTCCGCGACTCCCTTGTCCGCGCCACACTCCCCTCCAGCCCCACCACACCCGGCACTTTTCCTTGTAACCGCAGGAAGTGCTACACCTGCCCCCACACCTCCTCCCTCACCCCAATCCCAGGTCCCAAGAAGACATTCCACATCAGGCAGAGGTTCACCTGCACATCTGCCAATGTGGTATACTGCATCCGCTGTACCCGTTGTGGCACAATGCCACAGTGATGCCACCCGAAGGCTGCAGGAACAGCAAATCATATTCAGCCTGGGAACCCTGCAGCCCAATGGCATCAATGTGGATTTCACAAGCTTCAAAATCTCCCCTCCCCCAACCGCATCCCAAAACCAGCCCAGCTCATCTCCACCTCCCTAACCTGTTTTTCCTCTCACCTATCCCCTCCTCCCACCTCAAGCCCCACCCCCATCTCCTATCTACTAACATCATCCCGCCCCCTTGACCTGTCCATCCTCCCTGGACTGACCTATCTCCTCCCTACCCCCCTACCTACACTCACCTTTACTGGCTCCATCCCCGCCTCTTCGACTTGTCTGCCTCCTCTCCACCTATCCTCTCCTCTATCCATCCTCTATCCGCCTCCCCCTCTCTCCCTATTTATTTCAGAACCCTCTTCCCCTCCCCCATTTCTGATGAAGGGTTTAGGCCCGAAACGTCAAGTTTTCCTGCTCCTATGATGCTGCTTGACCTGCTGTGTTCATCCAGCCCCATGCTTGTTATCTCGGATTCTCCAGCATCTGCAGTACCTTTTTATCTCTGATACCATTTTCTGTGGAGTTCTGATCAATATTAATCCCTCGATTAAAATCTTTAAAGCGGACTGTTTGCTTTATTATGTGGATGACTACAAGAGATTGCTGGGCACGGATTGTCTGGGTTTCTAGTGGAACAGTGATCGCAATTCTGAAACAAGTCATTGATTGCAATGCACTTTGAGATGCTTCGAGGTCATGAAGAGTGTGATAGATACAAGTCTTGTTTTCTATTTTCATGCAAAGTTGATATTGGGGGGCTATTTGACTGACTAAATATAGACCCCTTAAGTGGTTAGGCGAGAAAATGGCTGATGAGTCACAATACAGAAAAATATACAAAATTAATCTGACAATCAGTCTCTGGACTTGAATTATTAACTCTGTTTCTGTATGTACAGATGCTGAAGGACTTGCTGACAGTTTCAGGTCCTGACCCAAAATGTTAACTCTGTTTTTTCCTTCACGGATGATGACAGACTTGCTGAGCTTTTCCAGCATTTTCTGTTTTTGCTCCTGATTTACAGCATCCGCAGTTCTTTCGGTTTTTAGCTAGAGAGAGGAACACGTTGTTACAGCTGCAGAGAAGGTCCACAAACAGCGACATCAACATGAGGTTTGAAATTTGAGTGGTTCTTTCAGAAGTCCAGTAACAGTGGGAAAGAAGCTCTTTTTGAATCTGTTGTTACGTACGTTTAAGCTTGTGGATTTTCTGCCTGACAGAAGAGTTCAGGAGAGATTATAATGGGGGCGGGGGGTGGGGGGTCCTTTGATTATGTTGGCTGCTTTCCCAATGTAGCTGGACGAATAAATAAAGTCAGTGGATGGAAAGCTGGTTTGCGTGATGGACTGGGCTGTGTTCACAACTCTCTGTAGTTTCTTGCAGTCTTGGGCTGAGCAGTTGCCACACCAAGCTGTGACACATCCAGGTAGAATGCTTTTTGTGGTGAATCTATAAAACTTGGTAAGCGCCATTGTGGACATGCCGCACTTCCTTGGTTTTCTGAGGAAATGGAGGTTTTGGCTTACTTTCTTGAATGTAGCATTAATGGGAATGGACCAGGATAGATTATTTACTCGAGATGTGATAAGACCAGAAAGTGAAGTGGATGCTCAGCTGTGACGCCATTGAGCATGGAGATAATTCAAGAGGCTACGTGAATTCCGATTTCTAATGTTTATGTATTAATATGGTACTGGCATTTATGTCAAACTAATAAATTAAAAAGGCATCGTCTCTGATTTTAATCTTGACTCCTGATTAAAGAGATTAGTCGACGTACTGTACCCACTGTAACTACCCAGCTGGCTAATGATAGAGAGGGACCTGGCAGGGAGAATGAGCTTGGCACTGGCCCTGAATAAACTGGAAAACAGGATTTGCAATTAATCTCACAGATTTGCACCAGAACATTTGTGACTCTGTACACTGGGATCTTTTGTTTCTTAAAGTCACAATATAAATGAAGCTTATTATTTTCAACAGCTAAACTGCATTGAAACATTGCAGAGCCTGGAAGAGGTCAGACTTTTACAGTGCGTGTTGTTGATGAATTCTCTGACTAAAACATAGAGGGAGGAAAGCAATGATCATGAAACATGCAAGTTCCTCAGCATCTTGGCAGCAACAAACCATAATTACCATCGAAGCATGAAGCTGGCAATTGGATCGAATTAAATTCTTTCATTTGACGCTATCTTCACTGGTGTCTACTCCATGATGTTCCCTCACATTATATGACAATGACCAGAGGTGCTGGTGGAAACACAGGACCACTGGCATTAGCTACAATGGATTGCAGCCATACTCAATGCCATGCCTGAGTGAGTGACAATTGTGTGTGTAATATTAGAAACAGCTGAATTCAAGAAAAACCACAGATGCTTCAGCCCAAACTCTCAGTTGGCTTTTCCTATGCAAAAAGTGTTTTAATAAGTCATTGATAAAAGACTGTGTCTGTCCTCTCTGATGATGGTAATACATTCTACAGGACCTGTTTGATGAGGAACAGTGGATTCTCATATGATCATGGCTACAATTTATCTCCTGGAGATCATGGTTAAAACAATGTAGATTATCTAGGTGTTACCACTCATTGAAGCTCACGTGCAAATTGGCTGCTGTATTCCTTACGACAGTGACATGACCTTTCGGACTGAATTGTTTTGTGACCCATCAGTTCATGAAAGGTTCAAGACTTTCATCTTTTTTTGATGAAAAGTGGAAGAAAATAAAGCTTTTGTTAGGAGCGGGGATTCACACTCAATGATGTGAGCTCTGAGGCCAAATAAAGTACTAAAAAATTAATGAAGTTTCCAAGCTTCCGCAAAGTGTCAATTACTGGCAAAAGTGAACACAGCAATAGGCTTATATTTGGTTATCAATCACAAGCCTTTGAGTCAATGCCTGAGTCTGTTAAATCAATATGAAACTCTTGACTTAACATTGCACCCAAAGGACAGCATCTCTGAAGAAGGTTTCTTTCTTGACCTGAAATGTCAGCTTTCCTGCTCCTCTGATGCTGCTTGGCCTGCTGTGTTCATCCAGCTCTTCACCGTGTTATCTCAGTTTCTCCAGCATCGGCAGTTCCCACTACCTCTGTACTGACACTGGGTTTGAATTGTAAGGAGAGGCAAGATAGACTGGAACTTTTACGTTCACCCGAGCGTAGGAGGTTTGTAAAATAATGAGGCATATAGATAAGGTGAATGGCAAGTGCCTTTTCCCTAGATTGGGGGATTTCAAGACTAGTCAACTAGAGAGGAGAAAGATTTAAAAAAGACATGAGGGGCAACTTGTTACACAGAGGGTAGTTCGTGCGTGGATTGAGCTGCCATGGAAAGTGGTGGATGTGGATACAGCTATGACTTTTAAAAGACATATTTAAAAGACATAAATAAGGACATGAATAAGAAATGTTTGGAGACTTATGGGCCAAGCACAGGCAGGTGGGACTAGTTTAATTTAGGATTATATTCGGCATGGACTTGTTGGACCAAAGGGTCTGTTTCTGTTCTTTATGACGCTGTGACTCTATAGTATCTGCCCAGGTTTTATATTTAACTTCCTAAAGAAGGATTTGAACAAAATAATTCAGAATAGGTGTCATCAAGAGAATCATTATTCTCCTTCAATCCATCAATTAATACAATAATAGTAGTTGGAAGAACAAGGCTATATGGAAATTCCCACAATAAAAACTTGTGGTGTACAATTTCATTTATTTTGTGTCCTCAGCCAGTTGTGTCAGTCATGGTTCAGTTAGGAGCATTTTCACCTCAGGAAAAGAAGGATTGAGTGACAAGTCCAACTCCAGGTGTTGAGCACAAAAGGTGAAGGCTAAGAATCACTTCAGTACTGATTGTTACAATAATAGAGGTGGTATCTTTCAGGTGGGATCCGGAAACTAAGGCTCCATCGCTTGTGTTTTCAGTGCTGTCAGCCATTCATATGATCTGGTTACTAACCACATATGGCTGGGTCATTAAACATATTCAAGGCAGAGATTTTTAACCCAAGAATCAAGGCTTATGGGGAAATAGCAGGAAAGTGGAGTTGAGGATTGTCAGATCAGCCATGTATGCAGTGAATGGTAGAACAGACTTGATGGGCTAAATGGCCTACTTCTGCTCCTACATCTTGTGGTCTAACTAGTGACTGAGGTGTTTTGCTGCCACCGGGGAAATGTTGAATTTAACTATTCCCCTCCACCTCTTCATTCCTGTCTGACCATCCCCCCTCTCACACATGACCACACTTTCCTTCCCAAATACCCTTCACTCGCTCACCGCTTTACTGGGAGGGGATTCTCCCTGTAGACAGCTCCAAAAGGCCACCCTAGTGGTCATCAGTTTCAGGTGGTGAGTTGAGGCCTAGATGGGGAAATTATGTGTTGGAGTTAAAATCTCTCCAGGCCTCGGGGTGTCACCTTGCTGCCAACCTGGAAAGATCCCAAATTGTGATCAAGCCTCAAATCATTTGCCTCATTCCCTATGACCAAAGGAGCTTGGCTGTTCTTGGCCTGGGCAGCCATATTACTGTCTGACTTGGAGATTGATCCGATACAAATGTGCAACCCTAAGGCTCCCAAGTTTAAAATGTGTGCTTTCAAAATTCAGTCAGCTTATCGCAATTATCCATTAACTGGCTTGCTTAATTTGAACATTGATTACTTTAATATTTGGCTGATTGCTGTGTCACCACACCATGGTTTGCCATCTTTTCATTTCTTTAATTTGACATCTGAGAAACATCCAAGCTGTTACTTTCACTTGCCTCAATGGATTTTCAGCTTTGAAAGGAGCTGGTGACTGAATTTCCAGTGTATGATTCAATTGAACATACTCTGCTTAACTTTTTTTTCTCGCTGTAGATTTGACTACATCTGAATCCTGGGGCATTGTACTCATTAACACAGCTCCAGAGGGATTCCTGCATCCTATGCTAAAATATCAAATTCTATCCATGTCATTGTAAAATCCGGAATTAGAATGTCATCCACTGCTTGTCCCACTTATTACAAGCATCACTAACAAGTTCTCCTTCTGGAATTCACCATTGAATACATCACACTGAGGATCCCGCACTTTCCCCTCTCCCTTAAAAAGCCAGGATTTGAATTTATGTTACAGAGAATTAGCTTGAAATTTCAGCACTAAAACTAGCCATTTCATGGAACTTCTTTGTTTGACGTGAATCTCATCCTATGTTATTAACTTTAGGTGGAATTTCATAGCAGCTGAATGATGTGGGAAAAAGCAAGAAATCTGGGAGAAATGCTGAAGACCGGTGAAGCCTATCTCGACATCAGAAGCAACCAGCTACCAAGTGCTGAGCATCAAAACGAGATTCTCGGCTGACAGTGGCGAGATGCTTACTGATGGTGATTGCTGCTTGTTAACAGACTTGTCAAAACCCACATCTCGCCTCAGAAATGCACAGCTCTCTATCCTGCCACTCTTCACAAGGAAACTTAGACATTGTCAATTCCCAACGTGGAAGTGAGAAAGAGCATGTATCTGGAGACTCTATTCAGTGCTTGCGCCTTCGGCTGCCAGAAAACACACCTCAGGGTAGGCTTCATGGCCACACACACCCATCATCCATTAAGGCTGGCATTAGACCCCTGCCTGCCTCTCATAATCATCATGGCCCATCTCCTACCCACTTGCTGGTCTCTTCTGAACTTCAATGTTTCACCTCGGGCTGCACCAGCAAACTAGAACTGTATTATGATTAGCAGAGGCATGGTGTAGTGGTAGTCACTCAGTTGTGGAGTAAGTTTGAAGGAGAGGCGTGAGGCATTTTTTAAAAAAATGTATTGGCTGGTAGGTGCCTGCAAGACACTGCCAGGGGAAATGGTAGAAGCAGATCTGATGGCAATGTTTCAGAAGCATTTAGACAGACATATGAACAGGCAGAGAATAGACAAATATGGTCCATGTGCAGGCAGATTCAATCAGTTTGGAATGACATTATATTCAGCACAGACTTAGTGGGCCAAATGGTCTACTTCTGTGCTGTACTCTTCGGTCTTCTGCCCTCTAATGTCTATCTTCTAACTTCTATCTTCTCTCTTCTGTTTTCTCTGAGCATTCCAGTCAAAATCATTTATATACACCATAAACAGTAAGGTCCCCAACACTGATCAATGCCGAACCCCACTTGATACAAAACACCCCTCGACCATCATCCTCTGCTTTCTGCCACTCAGCCAATTCTGGATCCAATTTGCCAAATTTCCTTGGATCCGCCAGGCTCTTGCCTTCTCTATCAGTGTCCCATACAGGGCCTTATCAAAAGCTTTGCTGAAGTCCAAGAAGACCACGTTGAATGAATTGCTCTCATCTATACGTGCGTCACCTCATTGAGAAACGTACTCAATTTCATCAGACATGGCCTCCCCTTAATGAAACCATGCTTGTAGTTCTTGATGAATCCTTGCCTCTCCAAATGGAGATTAATTCTGTCTCTCAGAATTGTTTCCACTGAGGTTAGACTGACTGGTTTGTAGTTTCCTGGTTTATCCATGGCAGTCTTCTTGAATAATGGTGCCACATTGCCTTTAATGAGATCAACTCACATTCTGCTAAACTCGAACAAACACAGGCCCAATTTACTTAGCCTTTCAATTCTATATATGCAATGCGGGCATGTTCATGAGATACCTTGTCTAGACTCACTGGCACCAATCCTTCTGATTAGTCTCAGTTATTGATAGCCAGTGGGGAAGGATGTACACACAACGTCTTCAGCAGAAGACAAGCTTGGTCTGGGGTGTCTTGACAGTGATTCAAGAGGCAGCTCCCTTTTGTCAGGACAATTAGGATGGGCCATGCGAGCCCAGCAAGTGACACACACCTCTCAAGACTGAATGCAAAAAAAATACTAATTACATTATACCTGAGTAACCTTCAAAATTCTGCGGATCCTCAGATTGGACTTAAAGTAAGGACATGTTACTATTCACCTACATAGAAGTCTTCAACACTGAAGACTTAGAAACTGATTAGCTCCTATGAGAATCAGTTCCTTTTTATTCTGATGGATGGACCTTATCTTCTGATGTTATTTAACCCTTTGAGGTACAAAACGCATTCTCAAATATCAATCTCAAGCAAACTGCTTATCCAGAAATGGGCAAAATGAACCTCACCCCTCATTCTATGAGCAAAGTCAGGAAAAGCAGCAAAATGACACAAAAACAAGGAGGAGAATGTGGTACAATGCTGATGTTAATGGATTGGATATGTTGTAGCTCAGGCAAATGCTACAGGCATACAGATTGAATGTCAGCTATTGACATGTCAATGTAGCCATTATGCTCTGGAATTGGAAACGAACTTCAGTGATGAAGAGTATCACGGATTTTTGTGAAAATCCCTCTCCTTCATTAATGTCCTTTAGTGAAGGAAATCTGTTATTCATACCTAGTCTGATCAACATGTGACTCCATACCCACAGTGATGTGGTTGACTTTTAAAAATCCTGTGAAATTGTATTGCAAGCCACTCAACTCAATGGTGATTAGGAATACAGAACAAACACTGGCCTCCCCATTGAGACCTACATTCCACGAAATAATTGAAATGAAGCCAAAACATTCTGTAAAGCTGGATTTCAATGAAGGAATTGAATGCCATATCTCCAAATATGCAATTACCAGCTGACAAAGGGCACATGACCGTCATTATGATCAAACCAGACTAGATTGAGAAAGCACAGGCACTGCTGTAGATACAAACATTTACCAACAGGTGGCGATAGACCCAACATTGCAACGAGGTAACAGGATCACCCAGACACTGAAGAGACTAAAAGATGCAGGACAGATAGCCAAGATGGACAGCATGAGAATGAAACCAGAAGGCACAAACACCCCCTACTTCTACAGATTTTGTAAAGTACACAAACCAGACATCTCCCTCAGACCCATTGTCTCCCTACTGGGCATACCTTCACACAAGAGATAACAAGATGTAGAGCTGGATGAACACAGCAGGCCAAACAGCATCAGAGGAGCAGGAAGGCTGACGTTACGGGCCTAGACGTTTCTTCAGAAATGAAGACCCTTCTGAAGAAGGATCTAGGCCCGAAACGTCAGTCTTCCTGCTCCTCTGATGATGCTTGGCCTGCTGTGTTCATCCAGCTCTACACCTTGTTATCTCAGATTCTCCAGCATGTGCAGTTCCTACTATCTCTGAAACAATACCTTCACACAATCTGGCCAAGGACCTACAACAGAGACTGAAACACCTAGTCAATGGATCACCCCATTCCAACCGCTCAACTCAAATTCCTCAATTCCCTGAAGAACATAAAAATCAGCAACAACGAGATTATGGTGTCCTTTGACGTCACAGCATTATTCACTTCAATTGACATCCCACCAGCCAAAGAAACACTGGCCACATTACTAGTGGAAGCAGGAACCCAGACCAGCAGCTCCATCAACAATGACAACATACACTAACTACTAGACTTGTGCCTCACCGCCCACTTCGTCTTTAACGGTCAAGTATACAAACAGACCAATGGCATACCCATGGGGTCACCCATCCCAGGACACATTGCAGAGGTTCTAGAAGACTAGAACACACTACCTTCCCCTTCATTCAACCTAAACTGTGGATCTGGTACGTGAATGATACATTTGTCATCATTCAACACTCCAAACTAGAAGAGACCCATCACCTTATCAACAATGCATTCACCAGGATTAAATTCACGAGAGAAGAAGTAAGCAACAATCAATTTCCATTTCTGGAGATCAGAGTTGAACATATGATCAACGGGGAATTCCAAACCTCAGTCTACAGGAAAGCAACCCATGCTGACCAAATCCTCAACGTCCACTGCAACCATCTCAACATCCACAAATAAAGCTATGTTAGAACACTATTTAAATAGGCCACCACTCACTGCAACATGCCAGAACTACGCAGGAAAGAGGAAGAGCACCTATGCAAAATCTTCGCTATGAATGGATATCCCCACAACTTCATCCGTAGGTACCTACTAAATAGACAACAACAGGAGGATACAGTGCACCCTAACGTACTGGTCACACTGCCCTACATCAAGAACATATCAGAATTGACAACAAGACTCCTATGACCACAAGGAATCGTGTTAGCATACAAACCCACGGACACATTACGACAAACACACACAAGAATTAAAGACCCCATACTTACAACATGTAAAACCAATGTAGTTTACAAAATACCATGCAATGACTGCCACAAGCATTACATTAAACAGACAGGAAGGAAACTAGCCATCACACACATAAGCTGACAGCAAAATGACTCGACAAAATTTCCCTAATATCATCACTCTCAAACAATGAAGGCTATCAGTTTAGCTGGGACAACGTAACCATACTAGCCCAAGCCAAACATGGACAGGCACAGGAATTCCTAGAGTCATGGTTATCAACCCATGATGCAATCAACAAATATACGGAATTGGACCCCATATACAAACCCATACAGGAAAAAACAGGAAATGGCACTGCTCACTATAACACACCGAACAAAATAAATTCTGAGCAGAGTAGAACAACATCACTTCATCGGATCCTCAAGCAAGTCAACAACCTCACCCACAACCCGAGCTACAGATCTTTGCAAAACGTTAAATTTTGCCACTGAAACTACTCACCTCTATCTTTCTGTTTCCTTCTTCAGATCATTTCTTAAAACTAAACTCTTTGACTGAGCTCCTCTGTTCTAATATACCCTAACGCAGCTTGGCATCAAACATTGTCTTTTGATGGCGATGCAAAGCGTCATGGGTTGCATTATTATCATTATCAAAATGTTATACGAATGCAACCTTTTGGTGTTAAACTGCCCTGCTAGTCTTGGATATTATGCAATATGAAATCTAAATTCGATTTTACATTCTGAGAATGTGTGAACCATTTGATAGGGGCTAGATTAAAGTGAAAAGCAGGATGTACAGGAGTGAAACTATTCTATAAGTGGGTACTCATACTTCAAGAATTTGTATCCCAAATCTGAACAAAGAGCCCATTACCTGGCACTCCTTTTTACAAAAACCTTCAGCTAACCTCATTACAACACTTTCAAGATTTCAACGTTTTAGTTATTAAAGCTTGCTGGACAAAGAAAGGATTCTTCACTAAATGGGCCAAATATTTCAGCTTCAAGTCATAGAGATGTACAGCACGAAAACAACCCCTTCCATCCAACATGTCCATGCTGACCATATATCCTAAATTAATCTAGTCCCATTTGGCAGCATTTGGCCCATATCCCTCTTAACCCTTCCCCAATTCATGTATCCATCCAGATACCTTTTAAATTTTGTATTTGTACCTCCACCACCTTCTCTGACAGCTAATTCCAGACTCTGAAAAAGTTGCCCCTTAGGCCCCTTTTAAATGGTGAACCTGTAAGTATCCTTTAACTTTGGAATTCATTGCTCTATATGAAATAAAAGTTACTGCAGTCAGACATTGAAATAAGCTTTGCAATGAACTATTGCAAATCTTTAGTTCTTTGGAGTGAAAGGCTACTTCAACCTTTCATCTGTGATCCCTATGAACCTAGTCAGAAGTCAATGGCCCCAGGTTATAGTCCAACAGTTTCAGTTGAAATCACAAGCTTTCGAAGCGCTGCTCCTTCGTCAGGTGAGGTCATCTTATCCTTATGAACCTAATAGGGCAGGGTCACAGAAGTGAGGAAACAGTATCCCCTCAAAATTCCTCTCCGGTCACAAGATAATTAAAACTGAGCTCTTGAAGGTGCTGGAATGAGGTTAGCTGAACGCTTTTGTAAAAAGGATTAGACACAAAGGTTAGTACCTGACCAATTTGACATTATCGCTGTGCTGCCCCTTCATTGTTGCTGGGTCAAAATCTTGGACAATTAGGCCTTTCCTTGTCCATTAATTTCCCATGATGTGGAGGTGCTGGCGTATGACTGGCGTGGACAGGGTCAGAAATCAGATGGCACCAGGTTACAGTCTAACAGGTTTATTTGAAATCACAAGCTTTCGGAGTGTTGCCCTTTCATCAGGTGAAGTGAGAGGGAAGCACACAGGGCCAGAATTCATAGGCAGAGAGATCAATGGGCAGAGAGATCAAAAGATTATACAAATGGCATGAGTGGACATGCCGAATCATTGGTCTCTGCAGGTGATCAAGAATGTCAGACAGTGTGAGTAAAGTGTCAATGGGTGAATAACAAGCAAAGGGATGACTATAATCTTATTAAATAGGCAGAAATAATGACAACACTTAAAAATAAGGTGGTGCTTGAGACAAACCAAATGGGGGTGGCACGGTGGCTCAGTGGTTAGCACTGCTGCCTCAAAGCACCAGGGACCTGGGTTCAATTCCACCCTCGAGTAACTGTCCGTGCGAAGGTTGCACATTGTCGCCATGTCTGCGTGGGTTTCCTCCAGGTGCCCCAGTTTCCTCCCACAGTCTAAAGATGTGCAGGCTAGGTAGATTGGCCATGCTAAATTGCCCATAGTGCCCAGGGATGTGTAGATTAGGTAGGTTATAGGGGGATGGGTCTGGGTGGGATGCTCTGAGGGTCAGTGTGGACTTGTTGGGCTGAAGGGCCTGTTTCCATGCTGTAGGAATTCTATGAGACTGGAGTAACATAATAGGTATAAGAGTCATACACTGAGGGTCTAACCAAAGTAATAAGGAACCCAAAACTGTACAAACTAATTAAGGTAGAAAGACCCTAACAATTTATCAAGGCAATGGTGTCAAAATAGGACAGTAAGGAAGAGTTCCAAGATGCAGAACAGTGTGATGGGTCAGATGTCATGCACATGAACACAAGATCATGGTTGAGGCCATCTTCATGGGTACCAAACTTGACTAACAATTTTTGCTTGGTGATTCTGCATTATTGTGAATCTTGAAGGCCACCTTGAATAACATGAATATTAGAGGCTGAATGTCATTGACCACTGAAGTGTTGCCTGACTGGAAGGGAACATTCTCATGTTTGTAACTCTCTCGCGAGTAGCATGGAGGCAGCGCCCTCACTTCAGCTGTCCACTGTACTTTCAAGGGCGACCAAGGATGGACAATAAACAGCAGCCTGATTGTTGCCATTCCCCAAATTAATTTTCAGAATTGATAGCTGTGTCTGCCTATGCCTTGAGCCATGTTATTTAATCAAAGTTACAGATTAATGGTGCGATCATGATCAGAGTTATGGGGAGTATCATCCTCGAGATTGTAAAAATGGCAGCCTGTGCAACAGGTTCACATGATTCACATTTATGCAGCAGTACCGAAACTGAATAATTTCTCACCGTAATCTCGAGATAAGTAATGTCGGCAATAATTTGAACGAGGGGGAACAAGTAAGAAATAAAGAACAAAAGTAAAATTGAAACAGAAGAATTTTGAGGTGGCTATTGAAAGCAGAAAAGTGAGAATAAAGTGTTGGGAATACAACAGTGTCTGAAGGACACAGAAGAAATTATTTGAGTGCAGTTGATCCTTTGGGAGGTTTGAAAATCAGTGAAGTGCAGCACATCAGGCAATGTAATTCCTTTTTATAATAGATTTAGGCCACTAGGCAGACAAGTCGTATCGTCAACAGAGAGAGAAACACCACTTTACAGAATAGTAGCCACTTGAGATCATAAAAGAAATGGATCTACTGGAAGGTATCATGTGATTCTTCAATGTGGATGCTATTGAGCATGAAGTTAGAAATCAAAAAAAAAGTGCTTAGTTTAAAGATAATGGACAAGTACCAAGAGACAGATTTACTTGAACAGATAAGAACTGAACAAAGAAATTCTGTTGGCTCACTAAGAAATGGGCAACCACCTGTTCCTAAGAGTTATTTATGTTAGCCAAAGTTCTGCAAAGAAGTTTTCAAAAGGATTTCATCTGACTGCTGTCTGTTAAATCCTTTGAGATTTGGCTTCAAATTTCAATTGCAGACTGGGTTCAACAGCTATCCTTCCTTGCTTAATAATTACCCTCCCAGTGATGCTAGAAAGCTAGAAATCATCTCCGGTTATGTTATGTATGGCAAACTTCTCTCACCTGCAGAATTCAATTGACTTTGAATTTTTCCTGTTTATAACAATTAAACTGTGAGCCCTCAATACAATGTAAAGATTAAACAGAGCTGCATCTTTGTGACACAGTGTATGATTTGAGGCTCCTGTGATGACTCACTTGATCATGGGAGTAGAATGTGACATTCTCGAGGCTTTGAGAAAATGATTAGAATTTATCAGTTGCAAGTCCATTGCCTGCATTAGTGGAATAAGATAATGAGTTATATTTATATAATGGACTTAAACACTCAAAAAGTAATGCACTGGAGCATTACGAAATAAAATACAACACTAAACTGCATTGTGATATATTAGGAATGGTGACCAAATGTTTGACATAGAAACATAGAAATCAGGAGCAGGAGAAGCCCATTCGGCCCTTCAAGACTGCTCTGCCATTCAATTTGACTGTGCCTGATCCTGAATCTCCTTGCTTTATTCCCGCATTTTCCCCATTCCCCTTGATGCCTTTGCAATCTAAACATGTATCCCTCTCTTTCTTGAATATATTAATCCAAAGATTTCAATCAGAGTTTTAAGCACCACCTTGAAGGAAGTGATTAACATGAGGTGGACAGTTTAGAAACTGAATCCAGAGTTACTGGTTTCGCCCCCGAAGACAGTTACCTATTGTTGTTGTCGGAGAATGGAGTTTTCAGGTTTGAGCAGAGTATGGAAATATTGAGGGCTGAGGCCATAGAGAGATTTGTAAGTAGAGGATTTTAAAATCAATGGATGGATCTGGACTCAATGCAGATCAGCAAGCACAGAGGTAGTGGTTGAAATGCATTGAAATGATGGATTTCAGATGGGTGTGTTGGTAGCATATAATAAAAAGGCATTATTCCTAATAAACTGAGACCAATCCAGAGGCACCAGGACAGATAATACATTGCATTCTTGCACTTCTTAGGTAGCAGTAGAGATTCATGAGATACAAGGTTGATTAACTTATACTCTGTGTGACCAATGTCTAGGAAGGTGGAAAGCTTAATCGTTCTACAAAGATCTTTCAATGCCTTGGGTTCAAAGCCCACTTCAACAGTTTGAGCAGATAGTCTGCACTGACGGACCATTGCCAAGTCAAGAGGTGTCATCTTCCAGATGAGACAGTCTGTCCTCTCAGAGGGGCGTAAATATTTTGTGACACTATCTGAAGTGCTGGACAACCTTCTCCCATCACACAACACCACAGCAAACAAATTATTTGGTCCCCTGTCCCATTGCTGTTTGCGCAACCTTGCTGTGCGAAGAAAGACTGTAATTTTTTTCTTGCATTACAACAGTGAGTACACTTTAAAAATATTGCATTTGATGTGACTCCTATTTGGAACATGGAAGGCATTAGAAAAACATGTTTCTTTCAAATGAAACTAAAAACTGAATTATAGCCATTGAGATCTAATCATTTCATGAAATGTGAAGGTTACACATTTCATAGCATTAAGTCACATGGACATGGGAAGAAAAGATCTAACATGTTTATCAAAATAATTCTGTAGCATTGAGGTTATTACATTTTTCTGAAAAATGCCTTCATATAAGTGTTTTCTAGGCTGCAAAATGCTTGTTGCATTTTAATTGAGTGCTTTTCAGCTGCAAAATTGCACAGTTAAATCAACTTGAATGCAAGAAAGTTGAAAGCAATTTCCATTATAGTTTATAGCTTAGAAAAATCTTAAGACTTTAATAAGAAATAACAGAACTGTTTTTTTTAAATAACAACTCAATGAAACAGTTTGATTCTAAGTAACACTAAATTATAACAAAAGTCTTCATTGTTATTAGGAAATACGATCTGTGCTGATTACATGCCAACCTTCAATTAGCAGTATAAAAGACATTGACAATATTGATGTCAGCACAAATTATCTTCCCACTTAAAAGTTCCACACTGGGTCTAATTTCACCTTGTGGTTTGAAGACTATTCCTGTTCGGCTTCTTTCAATGAAGAGAAGGCTGACACACAGTCTAGAACTTCTGCCTTTGCTCTATAGTTGTGGATGCAGTTCCCTTCTCCAGTCACTTCAAGGAAGTGATGGCTGAATCTTTTTTCATTGCATCAACTGTTTCAGTGGCTGAAACTGCAAGAGGATTAGCTTCATAGCTTGTGAGGCAGAAATGATGCATTGGCCAGACTGGGTAGGAAAGGATGCTTCACACCTTTACTGAAGGCTATCAGTCTACCAGTTGTAGTTCTGTAACAATCCCAAAGCTTTCATCTTTGGTCTTTGAGCCTTATCCCATTGGATGGCTAGCTTGTATCTGAGACTGCAGGATTCTGGTTTAAGACCCCTCCAAAGATTTTAAGAACAAAACCCATCCTGGAACATTACAGTGGTCAGCATGTATTGTTCTGTCAGAGGTGTCATATTTTCAATTGGACTCACACAACACCAGGTTATAGTCCAATAGGTTTATTTGACTATAACCTGGTGTCATATGATTTCTGACCCTGTCCTCCATAGCCCAACACTGATATTTCCACATCAATTGAACTGGGATGGGAGGAATGCTCTCTCTCTATCTATCTCTCTCTCTAGTCCCGCTACTTTTCTGGTCATATCTTAAATTTAATTTTGTTTTATTTATTCACAAGATAAGGGCATCTCTGGCTAAGCCAGCATTTATTATCCAGAAGGCAGTTAAGAGTCAACCACATTACTGTGGGAGGGGAGTCACGTGTAGGCCAGACCAGGTTAGGGTGGCAGTTTACTTCTCTCAAGGACGATAGTTAAACAGATGGGTTTCTCTGAAAAACAATAATGGTCTCATGATCATGATTAGACCCTTAATTCCAGATATTTCATTGAATCCACCATCTGCCATTGCAGACTACAAACCTGGGTGCCTGGAACAATAGAGATAACAAGGTGTAGAGCTGGATGAACACAGCAGGCCAAGCAGCATCAGAGGAGCAGGAAGGCTGACGTTTCGGGCCTAGACCCTTCATCAGAAAATCCAGCTCTACACCTTGTTATCTCAGATTCTCCAGCATCTGCAGTTCCTACTATGCCTGGAACAATACCAGGGTCTCAGCATTAATAGCCCAGCGATAATACCATTAGGCCATTGCCTCCCTGTCCTCTAGGTCATTGCCTCCCAGTTACCAGTATGGCCAATTATACATTTTTTCGATAGTAGGCTCTATTATGTTTAAAAAGATCCAATAGGCAGGTTTATTTAGTAAAGAACAAAATAATTAATTTATGGTGAAAATGCTACTTCGAACATAGAACATAGAACAATACAACGCAGAACAGGCCCTTCGACCCTCGATGTTGCGCCGACCTGTGAACTAATCTAAGCCCATCCCCCTATACTATCCCATCATCATCCATATGCTTATCCAAGTACTGTTTAAATGCCCCTAATGTGGCTGACAAAGATGCATTGCTGATTGACACAGAGTTTGAAATATGCTTGGATAAGTACCTGAGAAAGGGTCACCGGACCCGAAACGTTAACTCTGTTTATTTCTTCACAGATGCTGCCAGGCCTGCAGAGCTTTTCCAGAAACTTTGTTTTTGTCGTTGGATAAATACCTGCTCTTCAAAACACATATATACACAATCACATACACACAAACACACAAAGAAGCAAGTAACGAAGGCAAAAAAAAATTATTTCCCTCCTGAGAATCACTTCGAAAAATTGTATGCTTTTGGCTAATAATGATTTGCTCTTGAAGGAAAAAGGTGAGAGGGAAAAAGTCTAAAAGGGGCCTGAGGGGCAACTTTTTCACACAGAGGGTGCGTGTATGGAATGAGCTGCCAGAGGAAGTGGTGGAGGCTAGTACAATTATAACATTTAAAAGGCACCTGGATGAGGACATGAATAGGAAGAATTTAGAGCGATATGGGCCAAATGCTGGCAAATGGGACCACATTAATTTGAGATATCTTGTCTGCATGGACAAGTTGGGGCAAAAGGTCTGTTTCTGTGTTGCATGGCTCTATTACAAGGTATAGAATATTCAAATAGCGATTGGTCTGCCACTCTGGTATGAATGGACGGGGGTCTGAATGGGAAAGGTGGTCTCTGGCTGGGATCTTTGCACAGATGGATGTCAGAGCAGGCACTTGGGGACTTCACCTTGCCTCTGGCAGTGAAGTGCCTCCATGTTGAACATCAAAGAAAAAAATCTTAGGGCATATTCCATGGTCACAGAAATTCTCACCTTGTCATCCAACTCGTACCAACCTCTAAGAACCCTCATGGCGCATCTCCAATCCACTGACCTCTCAGAATGAAAGAGAGTCAGGTATACAGGGAGAAGAAAGTGGGTGGTGCAGCTGTTTCTTTAAGTTTGTCCTTGTGCGCCAGTCGCTGAAGGTAAGCATGTAGGTGTAGCAGGTGGTAAAGAAGGTAAATGGTATGTTGGTCTTCATTGTGAGAGGTTTTGAGTACAGGAGCAGGGATGTGTTGTTGCAGTTATACAGGGCCTTGGTGAGGCTACACCTAGAATATTGTGTGTAGTTTTGGTCTCCTTTTCTGAGGAAGGATGCTGTTGCTCTCAAGGGAGTGCAGCAAAGGTTTACCAGGCTGATTCCAGGGATGGCAGGTCTGACATATGAGGAGAGATGGACTGGGTTAGGATTGCTTTACTGGAGTTCAGATGAATGAAGGGTGCATCTCATAGAAACTTATAAAATTCTAACAGGACTGAACAGGGTAGATGCAGGGAGGATGTACCCGATGGTGGGTGTGCCCAGAACCAGGGGTCACAGTATGAGGATTCGGGATAGACCATCTGGGGCGAAGATAGGGAGGCATTTCTTCACCCAAAGAATGGTGAGCCTGTGGAATTCACTACCACAGGAAGTAGATGATGCCAAAACATTGAGTGTATTCAACAGGCAGCTAGATGTAGCACTTGGGGCAAATAGGTTCAAAGATAATCAGGAGAAAGCAGGATTAGGCTACTGAGTTGGATGATCAGCAATGATCGTGAAGAATGGCAGAGCAGGCTGAAAGGGCTGAATGGCCTCTTCCTGCTCCTATCTTCTATGTTTCTATGCATATAGGGAGGTGTCCCAAGTGAGTGAGTAGGCAGCGCAGATGGTATGTAGAGTTAGTGTTGTCAGGATGGATGACTTTGGACGGCCTGCAATATGAAAACGAAGAGCAAGAGCCTTGGTGGAAGGTGAACAGTAGCAAAGATAGCGTGATTGTGAGGTATCTGCAGTATTTTGCTCCTGCTGTCACCTAAGAAATACACTTTAGGTTTAGTATCAGAGGGAAGATGGTAGGTTATTGGAATTGTCACCCAGACTAGTAATCCAGAGTCCAGACTAATCTTGTGGGGAAGTAGATCTGAATACCCCATTGCAGATGGTGAAATTTATATTCAACAGAACTCTGGAAGAAAAGGCTAGTGACCATGTGACTATTGTCAATTGTCACGAAAACTCAGCTGGTTCACTAATGCCCTTTGGGGAAGGAAACTGCCATCCTTACCTGGTCAGGCCAACAAGTGGCTCCAGACCCTCAGTAATGTGGTTGACTTTAACTGCCCCCTGGGCAATTAGGGATGGGCAATAAATTCTGGCCTAATTAACAACACCCTCATCTCACGAACAAATAAAAAAAGTCATTGTCAGGAGGAATTGACAATTTTGTTTTCCCAATTCTTTCATTGGCTGTGGGTGTAAAGCCTCCACTTGTTATTCATCCTGAATTGCCCTTTCAGGGGGCAATTATGAATCAACCAAATTGCAAGTCAGCCTGGATTGACATCTAGGCCAGACCAGTTAAGGATCACAAAATTCCTTTACTAAAGGAGACTAGAAAACAAGATGAATTTTTCTTTACAACAATTGATACAACTTTAATGGTCACCATCACTGAGACTAGTATTTAACTTGCACTTGTTGGAAATGAATCGCATTAGCTGTTGTGGTGAGATTCGAACCCTGTCCCCATGATGTTAGCCTGGGCCTCTGAATTACTAGCCCAGTGACATTAACACGATGTCAATATCTCTCTCACATAGTGAGATACGAAACAGGAGAGTGGAGATTATGGTGATATGAGTGCGATCTTGCACAGTTCAGTAGCTGCATAAGCAAACAGACACTAACTCCTGGTATCCCACCATAAACAGAATGGCTCCAACTGAACACCCCCGGAGAATCTACATGGCCTCACCTCAGATGTGTAGCTGATGATGTCTGAGGCGCCAGCGCAGTCTGATTCCTTGTGATGCAGTAAAGTACTTGAAGTAATACGCAACGTGAAACAAGAGAGAGAAAGACGAAGAATTCAATTCATTGCAGGGATCCCTCGGAGCAAGCATCAGCTGCAGCATCTTCAAACTTTTCCCTGCTTCATGTTTGATGTGAGGAAGTTAGTCAGCTGTGAAGGATTGTGGTCCAAAGGGACCACCTCCAAAGCGTTAATCCAATTGCAAAGTTTTTTTTATGGCAGGTCCATTTGCTTGAACCTTTCTCAGGAAAATAAGGTTCTTTGTGGCTGTCTGAGGCGTATTTTGCTGCTGATGGTCATGTTGCAGGAAGGCTACCCTGAGTTCCATTGAGAAAAGTAACGTGCGCAGTTTGAAGCTTGCTTCCCCTCATGGCATCAATCAGCTTGCCGACCCTAATCTGCTGTTTACACGTCCAGGACTGACACCTGGGACGAGAACGCAGCACCTCTATTGAAGAAGCTCATTATTACCTGCAGCAGCCCAGCTACCTCCCAGGACCCCTGGTGACCCGTTGAGGTGCTGGAAAAGAAAGAGAAAAGCTTGTGCAGTCACAAGGGTGCCCATGGAGACAGAACTAAATAATGCTTTTGTAAACAGTTGTAATAAATCACGCCATTGCTGAGTGCAAACGCTACTTTCAAATGGGAATTAAATCTATTCAGAAATGAAGGAGAATTTTGTAAGATAACGGGAGAAGAACAAAGAGTTGTGGGAGCAATGGGATCACCCTTTTTAAGAGCCAGCAAGGTCACAATGGGTTGAATGGCCTCTTTCTGTTCTCTGTCATTCTTTACTTTGTGATTGAAGGTAAAACCACCTTGCTCCAACATACTACAAGGTTACTCTGTCCTATTAAAAAGAGAGACAGAGATGACTGTCAACATTTAACCTGAGGGCAACTAGATCTCAGGTGAGGCGAGAAGTTGAGAAAGAGAGTCTTTCGTGGCGACCTCAGCCAATGCAGGAATTGAACCCATGCTGTTGGTGTCACACTGTATTGTAGACCAGCCACCCAGCAAACTCAACTAACCGACCCCTTTGTGAGTGAATAAACAATGGATGCTGAAGATCTAAAATAAAAACAGAACTCCCTGGAGAAACTCAGCAGGTCTGGCAGCATCTGTGGGGAGAAAGCAGAGTTCATGTTTCGAGTCCAGTGACTTTGTGTTAAACTCAAAATACTCACCACTCTCTGATTCTTCCTCATCTCAGTCTATCCTTTATTCTGAGACTGTGTGCCCTGGTGCCCATGTTCCACAGCCAGCAGAAATAACCTTTCAGTATCTGTCTGTAGAACCTGTTAAGAATTTTATAAGTTTCAATACTATCACCTCTCACTCTTCTAAACTCCAGGGAATACAAGCTCAGTCTCCTCAAAGTCTCCTTAAAGGACAATCCCATCACCCCAGGAACCAATCTGGTGAATTTAAGTTGCACTCCTTCTATGACAAATGCATCGTCCATTAGGTAAAGGGGCCACATTATAGAAAGGATATTATTAAACTAGAAAATGTACAGAAGAGATTTATTAGGATGCTATCAGGAGTGGAAGATTTGAGTTATAAGGAGAGTATGGATAGGCTGGGACTTTTTTCCCCTGGAGCTTAGCAGACTGACGTGTGGCCTCATAGAGGTCTTTAGAATAATGAGAGGTATAGATAAGGATGATAGCCAACAGCTTTCCTCCATAGTACGGGAGTCCAGAGGGGCAATATTTTTCACATAGAGGATGGTGAGTGTCTGGAATGGGCTGCCAGAGGTGGTGGTAGAAGCGAGTACAATTTTGTCATTTAAAAAACATTTAGACAGGTGCATGGGTGGGATAGATATGGAAGGATATGAACCAAATGCAGGCAAATGGGACAAGCTTCATTGTGAAAACTGGGCAGCATGGACAAGTTGGGCTGAAGGACCTGTTTCCATGTTGTAGACCATTATCACTTTATGACTCTTAAACTGTGCATAGCACTCTAAAAGAAATGTCACCAAGGCTCTATACAATGGCAGCAGGAAAGACAGGTGGCTTTGGACATCAACACTTCTGAATGTCTTACCATTTAAGAAATTTAAATTCACGAAATACTCTGCATTTATTTATTTATGACCAAAGTAGACAACTTAATATCTTCATATTATATTCTATTGCCATGTACAAACCCAATCACTAAGCCTGTTCAAATCCATTTGAAGCCTCTTTGCATGCTCTTCACAACTCACATTACTGCCGAGTTTTGAGTCACCAGAAACCTTAGAAATAATACATTTCATCCCCACGTTCCAAATCTTTGATATAACTTTTGGACAGCCAGTTCCAAACACTGATCCACGTAGTACCCAACTAGTCACAGTCTGAGGATGACCAATTTATTCTTAATCTCAGCTTTCTATCATTTATGCTATCACGTATATGTATATAATGTTGTCAAATTATATTGTGAGCTCTCGCCAATATTCTAGGCAATGATCAGCTCAAAAACAATATTCCTAAAAGAGACCGTCTGGTCATATTGCCTTGGCATTTTAGAGGATTTAGTTGTGTGCAATTAACTGTTGCTGTGCAACGTTGTAACACTGACTATGTCTCAAAACTGCTTCTCTCACTGTACAGCCTTTTGGAATATCCTGAAGCATCAAAATGGTGAGGTTCTACAGAAATGCAAATTTTTTTTGTTGCTTCTTCATAGGACCATAGAGCCATCCTGTGGACAGTAGAGCTATCAACTGAAAAGTTATGAAGCGCATTACACACAATGGACAAGCAGATACCTCAGGCTAAGCCTGGCCATCACCTGAGTTTGCTGATGATTGTTCAGGAGCCACAATAAGGAATTACAAATAAACTGTTCATTGACTGATTAGAAGCCCATAAAAATACAATGGTTCACATTTAAGCATATAACACCACAAGGCCACAATCAATAGTTTTAGTACCTGAAGGTAACCTTGGGTTTTGGAAAAGTTTCATAGTCCTTACAATCATCTGTGTGAGAGTGCCATGAAAATCTATCTGTGAGGCTGCCCCAAACCACAAGAACAAATATGACTTCAGTATAGTGTTACAGTCCCCATACAGGATCCATGAATCAAAAGAACAGAGTTACCAAACAGCATTGAAATAACTGTACAGAGGTCGGTATCCCATCACGAAGACAGCCTTTTATTTATTTGCGCAACATACACTGGCTGTGGTCAGCCAGCTCCGAGTCAGTCCCCAGAACTGAGGAGGCTCTAAATCTCCTGGTTATATTGGTCAGCCATGGATTTCCTGATTGGCCCAGGCTAACAACCCCAATCAAGGATCTCGTAGTCAATAAGATCCAGCTGGTTCCAGTCACTACAAGAATCTAGCCCACTCCACCCACACCCCATGAAATGCTTTACTCACCAGGAGGCCTCTTTTAGTAACCATTACTTCAATAAAAATCAGAACCAAAGTAAAAATAAACAAAAAATGACAGATAAATCACTGTCAGTATGAAGTGTAAATTACAAATGGAATATTACTTACTACTTATTTTCAGCTTCAATTATCTTCCAAGCTTGCTCTGCCTGAGACAGATGCCTGTCTTTTCCTCTCAAGGACTTAGTTAATTCTCCACACTAACATCAGCACCTAAATAGAATTACTGTGGAATGTTCCATACAATGGGTGTAATTATTTCAAGAACCTTCTCAGTTCTCAGTATCCATCATCCATGGTAGTGTAGATCTACCAAAATCATTCCTCCCTATCTTTTTTGCAGTCTGCCAGATGGCATCCATATTTTTCCTTTTTTCCTGTTGACACTGCATCCAGGTCAAGAGTCATCGGGCTAGGTGGGCCACTATTATATTTGATATGAGTGATACAATTCTTGGAAGATATTTTCAATATTTTTCAAAACGTTCCTCATTGCAATAGCTTTCAGGTCAAAGGTCATTAAAATAGAGAAGAAAAGGGAAATTGGGTGGACTATTTTGCCTTCCAGAAATGAGCTGTTGGCATAACAGTTCAGAGCTGTGATATCTCCTGTTGCCATTGGTTACCATTGGACCCCGTGACTCCCCCTTGATAATACCTAAGGAGCCCCTCAGCCACTTACATACCACCAGGTCCAAGGATAAAGCCAACTCAAGGGGAACAGTGGCTCAGTGATTAGCACTGCTGCCTCACAGCACCAGGGACCTGGATTCAATTCTACCCTTGGTCAACTGTCTATATGGAGTTTGCACATTCTCCCCATGTCTGCATGAGTTTCCACTGAGTGCTCTGTTTTCCTCCCACAGTCCAAAGTTACATAGGTTAGATGGATTGGCTATGCTAAATTTGCTCACAGTGTATAGGTTGGGTGCGTTATCCATGGAAGATGTAAGGTTACAGGGCAAGGGTAGGGAGATGTGTCTCGGTAGAGATGGTCTTCAGTGGGTTGGTGTGAACCTGTTGGGCCAAATGGCCTGTTTCCACACTGTAAGGATTCTGTGAGGTGAAAAGCAAGTATTGACCTTGCCAGTGATGCACGTTCTTCAAGAATAATTCATTGTAGAGATGATCTTTCCAAACAAGGAAAAGCTAAAATATGGTACCCTAATAATAAAATAGGCAGTAAAGCATCCAAACAGGATTTCAGGAGAATCCACAGGCTAAGGCATTACAAGGAAGAGCTGGAAGGAGTAACTAAGATACATTTAAAGGGAATCTAGATGAAATCACAAGGAAGGAAAGGAGAGATGTTTATCTTAGTGGGTGTTTAATGAAATGGGTTAAATAGGTGCTCTTGCTGAGCGTGAAAATGTCACATAGGCTCTGATGAAGAGTCATCTAGACTGAAAATGTTAGCTTGTTCTCTCTCCACAGATGCTGTCTGACCCACTCAGATTTCCATCATTTTTTGTATGCATGTACCTTTAACTACTTCAGTGATGAAATAAGTTGGGACTGTTCTCCTTGGAACTCACTGGAACTCAGTTCTCATTGATTCCACTAGTCTAAAGTTCCTTGATGCCACATTCAGTCAACTGCTATTTTGATGTCAAAGCAGCCACTCTGAAGTTGAGCTCTTTTGTCCATGTTCAGAATAAGGCAATAATGAGCTAAGTCGTCTTAATGGCATCCAAACTGAATGTCAATGGGCAAGTTATTACCGAGCAGATGCCATATGATTACACTGTCAATTACATCTTCTATTACCTTTCTGATGATTGAGAATAGGCCGATGGTGTTATAATAGGCCCATTTGGATTTGCCCTGTCCTTTGGGTACCTGGGGAATTTTCCATACTTTGGGTGAATGCCAGTTGTGTACCTGGACTATCACAGTTTGTTTATAGTTGCAGCAAGTTGTCATGCAGACATCTTCAGCACACTTGGCAGAATGTTGTCAGGATCCATTGACTTTACAGTATTGAGTACTATGACCCATTCCTTAATATAATGTGGAATGTATCAGATTGGTTGAAGGCTGGCACCTGTGATTCTGCAGCCCTCAGGAGGAGCCTAAGATGGGTCATTCACTTGACTCTGTTGGCTGATGGTAGTTGCATATACTTTACCTTTATCTTTAGTGCTGAGTTCGCTGGTCATTGAGGATGGCGTTAATTGTGGAGCCTCCTCTCCCTGTCCATTGTTTAATTCCCCACAGTGCTTCACAATTGGATTTGTCAGGACTGCCAAGCATAAATCTGATCCATTTGTTATGGGATTGCTGAGCCCTATCTACTTCATGCTGATTCCACTGTTTGGCAAGACACTAGTCCCCAAGACACTAGCTTTTGTTATGCTCCTGGCACGCCCTTCTGCACCTTTGTTGAATCAAGGTTGACCCCTGGTAACAATAGGGTGGGAGTTAAGCAAAATTTTGAGATTACAGATTGTGGTTGAAAACAACTCAAGCTGCTGCTGATGGCTCACGGCGCCTCATGGATGCCTAGATTTGAGTTGCTAGATCTGTTTGAAATCTACCCCAGTTAGTGTAACGGTAATGCCACACAACATAATGGAATAATCCTCAATGTGAAAATGGGACTTTATCTCCATAAGGAGTCTGTGGTCTCTCTCCTGCTGATACTGATGTGGACATTGATCTGTAACAGAGAGATTATTCTCTTGTCATAGAATCATACAATTATAGAGTCATGTAGCTTGGAAACAGACTCTTCGGTTCAACTAGTCCACACCGACTATGTTCACAAATTTAACTGTCCCACCTTCCTACGTTTGGCTCATAGCCCTCCAAACCTTACCTATTCATGTATTTATCCAAATGTCTTTTAAACATTACAGCTCACCTGCCAGAGGCCTGGTCGAGCAGTTATGTCATTTAGGATTTGACTCCTTCCATACCACCTCACAAGTCCATGACTAGTAGAACCGAGAGAGATAAAGACAACCGCTATGTGTGAGAGCCATCACATTCCTCCAATTTCCCTTGCAACCTGCACACCATCCTGACTTGGACATAAATCACTGCTCCTTTGTTGTTCTCGTTTCAGGCTGTTGGAACTATTTTACGGCAGCACTGTGGGACCACCTTCAACACACAAACAATAGAGACTCAAGTTGAAGTCCCTGAGCTGCCATGCTGAAGCCTTCCTGTCTTGTGACTCTCACATCCCAAAAATGAATCTGAAGGAAAATGAGCTTATGCCCATTTCAAGGGACAATCTTGCACAGTGGTAACATCCAAAATTTTTTTTGATCTGTTGTACTGAATCCCAATTTGTTGTTACATTTTTCCACTCCTCCACCACTATCTGCTTGAGTCAAAGTACCTTTATAATGTAGGACCTTTCAGAAAAGATTCTCCTTCTCAACTTGTCCCCTTGCCTAAGATATGGTGACCCTTCGGTTAAACCACCACTAGCTGTCTTTCTTTAATGAGAGTGCAGGCCTACAGCTTGGTAAGACTATGGGCACCTCACCTTTCGGACAGAACCTGAAGGTGTGAAAATGGTCAATTCATCCAATAGCAATGATTTGAGACTCTAAATCTTTTTTGTTGTCTGAGTAAAATGTCAACTGAATGAAATGTAAAACATAATTCATCAGTTTGTTCCTCTTGTACATCTTTGTTAAATGTCAATGATTTTGCAGTAAATGAGGCTGCTTCTAAGTGAAGAACAAATGAAATGTCATAGATTCATAATGATAGAGCCATACAGCATAGAAGCAGACCCGTCAGCCCAATTAGTCCACAATGACCATGTTCTCAAACTAAACTAGTCCCACCTGCCTGCATTTGCCCATATCCCTGTGGACATTTCCTATTCATGAACTTATCCAAATATCTTTTAGATGTTGTAACTGTACCTGCCTCCATCACTTCCTCTGGCAGTACATCCCACATACAAACCACTCGACAAAAAATTTGCTCCGCATGTCTTTTTTAAATCTTTCTCCTGTCACCTTAAAAATAGCCCATTAGTTTTGAACTCCTCCACTCCAGGGAAAAGACCTTTGTTAGTCGCCTTATCTATGTCCCTCGTGATTTTTAAACATCGATAAGCTCACCTCTCAACCTTCTCTGTTCCAGTGAAAATACGTCCGAGTCTATCCAGGTTATCTCTAATAACGCAAACTTACCATTCCCGGCAACATCCAGGTAAATCTCTTCAGAACCCTCTCCAATTTAATGGGTTTCTGCATGAAACCATCTCTCAAAATGGCAGTGGCGGAGTAAGTAGCATTTGAGCTCTTGAGACCAGACCTGACCCATTCTGTTTCTTTCCATCTTCTCTCCACCTATCTGCTCCTTTATCCACCTTCTATCATCACCTCCCCATCTCTCTATTTATTTCAGAGCCCCCTTCCCTTCCCCCACTTCTGAAGAAGGGTCGAGACCTGGAACACCAGCTTTCCCACTCGAATGGGACTTCGCCTGGTGCGAAAGAGAGCATGCCAAGCATAGGAGAGAGTGTTCCCAGTGCAGGGGAGAGCAAGCCCAGTGCCGGGGAGAGCATGCCCAGTAAAGAGGACAATGAGCACAGTAAAGGGGGCAGTGAGCCAAGTGCAGGGGAGAGTGTGCCCAGTTCAGGGGAGAGTGTGCCCAGTGCAGGGGAGAGTTTGCCCAGTGCAAGGGAGAGCGTGCCCAGTGCAGGCGACAGTGAGCCCAGTGCAGGGGAGAGCAAGCCCAGTGCGGGGGAGAGCGTGCCAAGTGCAGGGGAGGGCGAGCCCAGTGCGGGGGAGAATGACCCCAATGCAGGAGAGAGTGAGCTAAAGCTCAACTTGGAGTGACTGCAGTTCCACGGCTTAAGAAAGGACTATAATGTTTGACTTTTTAACTTATTTCTTTAGTTTTCTACTTTTACACTGAGAAGAAACTATAGTGCTTGACTGTAATGTTTGCCTTTTAAACTTATTTCTCTATTTGTCTATTTTAGTACCAAAGATTTTGAAACTAGGTATCTTTGCACATAAGAGATAACAAGCATGGGGCTGGATGAACACAGCAGGTCAAGCAGCATCATAGGAGCAGGAAAACTTGACGTTTCGGGCCTAAACCCTTCGGTTGCTGTGTTCATCCAGCCCCATGTGTTGGGGCTGTCAATTAGCTGCTATGTTGCAATAAGCCATATTTTGTTAACTGTAAGAGACTTTCTAGTTAAACCAAGAAGTGTGTTCTCTTCCCACACTGAATAAAACAGGGTCAGAAATTACACCTGACGAAGGAGCAGTGCTCCGAAAGCTTGTGATTTCAAATAAACCTGTTGGACTATAACCTGGTATTGTGTCACTTCTGACCTTGTCCACCCCAGTCCAACACAAGCACCTCCACATCATAGATAAAGCAAGCCCTGTATTTTCCTTCACTTCATGAGGATGGTGACAGAAACTTTCATCTTGAGCAGTAGCTCATGACCTGCTGTGTTCATCCAGCCCCATGCTTTTATCTCGGATTCTCCAGCATCTGCAGTACCTTTTATCTTTGCACATAAGATGGTCCTGGGAATGACAACATTGTACACTTTTCACTGTACTCTTCCACCCCACCCTTGAGTACATATGACAATAAAACCTAAGTCAAACGAATCAAATCTAATTCAATAATACCCTTCCAATAGCGAGGCAAGTGGTTGGACTCTATATGGCAGATTTCACTTCAGTAATGTTGTGCAGTTCTGATGTGCCACAATCAATCACAGAATCCTACAGTAGAGAAAGAAGCTATTTGCTGCATTGTACCCTGTCTGGCTCTGATAGAGATACCCTATTAGACCCAGTCCCCTCTCATTGCTGCAAAACCCTGGCAAATATTGCCCTCAAGTATTTAACAAATAATGTTTTGAAAATTTTAATTGAATCTCCTTCTCAGCTGAGAATACAATGTGGAGAAAACACGTTTCCTCCTCTCTCTTATTTCTTTTGCCAATCACCTGAGTTAAAGGTTCAGATTTAAAGCTGCCAACATAAGGCAATAAATCTGTTTTTTCCTCAATAGATGCCAGAACTGTTGAGCATTGTTGGTGGGTCTGGAAGTGCTAAAACTGAGGACTGTCCCAAACACTACCCAGAATGTTGATATTAAATAGATTTGTGGGCAGAACAATTTTGGATCTCAAAGGAGTGAGAGTTAGCACTTAGGACCTCTCTGTAATCACATCAACCATGTCCATGCAAACATCAATTAGCTGCTATGTTGCAATAAGCCATATTTTGTTAACTGTAAGAGACTTTCTAGTTAAACCAAGAAGTGTGTTCTCTTCCCCACACTGAATAAAACAGGGTCAGAAATTACACCTGACGAAGGAGCAGTGCTCCGAAAGCTTGTGATTTCAAATAAACCTGTCAGACTATAACCTGGTATTGTGTCACTTCTGACCTTGTCTACCCCAGTCCAACACAAGCACCTCCACATCATAGATAAAGCAAGCCCTGTATTTTCCTCCACTTCATGAGGATGGCGACAGAAACTTTCATCTTGAGCAGTAGCTCATACCATGTAGTGAACTGGGCATGGCCGTACAACTTTGTGGGCAGCGACGTGGATCTGATTTAATTATAACACATTGCAAGCAATGACGTGAGATCTTTAGACTTGGCTTGAAGTCACCTACTCATACAGCGCAGGGAAGAGCCAAAGATTGAAGTACCCTTTGGAGAAAGCCACATGACAATCCTCAACAGGGACAAATATTCTGGTGAATGGGAAAAGCAGTACTGACCTGGTAAGAGACATGCTGCACGAAGAGGGTTAGCAATTCCTTGGAGAAAGAGAATTAATAAATCTAAAGCAGATGCAGGATGCATTCAGAGTTGGTGATTTGTGTGAGCAGAGCAGTTCCAAGTTCTGTGATGTATGAACAGGCATCCAAGCCCTCCGAGGTAAAGCTTGAATACCCTGGAGAGCTAGGGGAAACTTAAAAATAGTGCTGTAATCTGGTCTGCAAAAACAAAATGTGAAAAGAAGAGTTACAGCTCAGATTAACCATCATGGCCATCATGAGCTGACACCACGAAGCATAGCTACAGAAATGGAAGTAAAAAATCACAACAGAAATATTAATCCAAGGTCACAGATCAGGACATCGCGAAGTCAGTAATTAAAGCAATAAAGTTGGGAAAATTAAAAGCCTAAGTAGACCTTAGGTGGTTGAAAAGCTCAGAGATTCTTCTTAAGAGCTGTGATAAAGGCATGAATCATATTTTTAAACTGCAAGGTAATGATATCATTCAATCAAACTACAATTAAAGTAGTGATTATTAATTAAAGTTGCAAACATTGAGATTCATACAGTGAAGTGCCCAAAAAGATGGTAATCCTTTACTTTATCCATGAATTGTTGGACTCTTTTAAACTCACAGAGAGAAAGCATTGAAAGAGATGAGCATATTTTTGTGCTTAGGAAACTCAAAGATTGATTTCAGCTTATTAAAACATTAAGATTGGAAAGCTTTTACACAGTGCACTGAGGTTAAATGTAACTATAATCTCTCCTGGAAAATGAAAAGCAGTTAAGGAATTAAGTTACCTTTGTGCGAGGATGTAGTTTATGAAAATTCCACACCAGAAGTGTTTGTTTCAAACTCTACAAATTATTAGAGGAGGGAAAGTCTAAGATCTCAGTTGTGTGAATATTCCATGGAAAAGGTGTCAGAGTTCATAGACTGGAACAAAAAAAAACACCAGTTAAGCCAAACCCACAGATTTATAACAAATAGAAATGTATCTGGTTCTTGAGTAACTTCAAAGTGATTGAAACAAGAATACATAGAAGATAGGAACAGGAGTAGCCTACTCCACCTTTCAAATATAATCATGCCTGATCATTCACTTCTGTACCCTATTCCTACTTTCCCCTTTCAATTCCCACAGCCCTAACAACTATACCTAACCCCGTCTTGAAAATGTAAAATGTTTTGACCTCAACTGTTTCTGTGACAGAGAATTCCATGGCTCACCACTCACTGGGTAAAGGAACTTCTACTCATCCCAGTCCTAAATGGCCTATCCCATATCCTTACACTGTGACCTTTTGATCTGGACTTCCTGGTCATTGGAAGTATTTAACCTGTCTAGTCCTGTTAGAATTCTATATGTTTTTAGGAGATCTCCCCTTATTCTTCTAAACTATAATGAATCTAGTCCTAACAGCTGTAGTCTTTCAAATAGTGGCTAGAACATGAACTTAGCACAATTGCAACACCATATTCTTGTGACTTCAGACCTACTATTCTGTTGGTAACCGTACTCATCCTGCAGGCCTCAGCATCCACAAAATTAATTGCAGTCTCCATCTCCATTCTGAAGTCTTACAGACCAGAATTGTCATTGAAATATCAATGCTTTAATACCAGTGTTGTACAAAAGAAGCCACAAGCCATTGCAATGATGTTGGGTCTCTAATTAGGAGGGGTACAGTGATTCTAATATAAAAATGTATGAAACAACTTCAGAATCAAATTCTAGCTGAATCTTTATCCAGACATTATACTGTTAGTTACTTTTAGAGATTTTTTTTTAAAATTCGATGTTTAATTGCAAAATATAAGACTATTTGGGTAGAATGAGTTGGTTAACTATTTCTCGTTAGAGAAATATAGCCATTGGGCTGTGCAGCATGGAAACAGACCCTTCGGTCCAACTCATTCATGCTGACCAGATATCCTAAATTGATCTAGTCCCATTTGCTAGGATTTGGCCAATCCCTCTAAACCCTTCTTATTCATGTACCCATCCAGATACATTTTAAATGTTGTAATTGTACCCACTTCCTCCACTTCTTCTGGCAGCTCATTCCATCCACGCACCACCTGCTGTGTGAAAATGTTACCCATTAGGTTCCTTTAAATCGTTCTCTTCTCACCTTAAACCTATGCCCTCAAGTTTTGACTCCTCTACCCTGGGAAAAAAAAAATCACTTGGCTATTCACCCGACCCATATCCCTCATGATTTTATAAATGCTAGTAAGATCACTCCTCAGTCTCCGATGCTCCAGGGAAAATAGCCACAGCCTATTCAGTCTCTCCCTGTAGCTCAAACCCTCCAGTCCTGGTGGCATCCTTGTAAATCTTTTTTAGACCCTCTCCAACCTAATAATATCCTTTCCATAACAGGGTGACTAAAACTGTACACAGTGCTCTAAAAGTGGCCTCACCAACATCATGCACAACCACAACACGACATCCCAATTCTTATACTCAATGGTCTGTACAAAAAAAGGCAAGCATGCTAAGTGGTTTCTTTACCACACTATCTACCTGTGATGCAACTTCCAAATATGCTTAACAGATAATATAGATGTTCTGATTGGAATGCTTAATCAGTAGTCTGAAGATTGTCAATGTGCACATTCCATATCTTATTCCAATTCAATTCATCTTATTCAAAAGGTCTTCCAATAACAAATCTTCTAATTTCAGGTGCATAACATGAGACTAGAGGAAAAGCTGCAATGCAATGCATATCTTCCCTAAATCCTTAAAATGAATACCAGTGGTGAATTAATTACTCACCAATATTAGTCAGGTCTGAGGGTGTTTCGAGAGAGTTAACTCTCTTTTGAAGTTGTTTGAAAGATACATGATTCCCGGAATAAGGAAATGGCTTCAGGCAGTTATCTCTCTGGGAGGTGTGCACTCTTCCATAACAGTCCTCATCAAGGCACCTGGCAGACTTGGCAGTCAGACCTTAACAGTTTATTCAATGGGCTAAAATTTGTTTGAAATGTATTTGGTATGTTTGGTTCAAAACTTTGATTCAGAAACTAAAGAAGTTAAATGTGACCTGAAGCTAATTCATGTCAATGTATACAATGATTTGCCTTTATAGAGCACCTTCAATCTACTGTAACATTCAAAGACATCTCACAGAGGCAGAATCAAGCAAAGTTCAACACTTTGCCCATAAGAAAATGGTAGGGCAAAAAGCATGGTCAAAGAGACAGATTTTTGACATGAGTAATGTGAGGTAATGAGGTGGAAAGGCAGAGAGATGAAGAAGTCAAAGGAGAGAATATCTAAGTTTTGGAATTCGGCAACTGAGAGCATGACCAATCATGATATTCACATTTATTGTCCAATTAATACTGTGTACTTTCAAGCAGTGATTACTATCTGTATGTTCTTGCTTTAAGGTTATAGAATCATGGAGACAGAGGGATCTACAGCACGGAAAAAGGCCGTTCAGCCCATCAAGCCTGCACTGGTCAAAAACAAAAACCTAACTATTCTAACCCCATTTTCCAGCACTTGGCATATAGCTCTGAATGTCTTGACATTGGAAGTGCACGTCTCAATACTTCTTAAATGTTATGAGTGTTTCTGCCTCTACCACCCTTATAGGCAGTTAAAATTGCCACATTTTCAAAAGTTAATGAATAGAAAATCATAGCCAAGAATATGCAGACTTAACTGATGCACACTCCCAAAATGGATCAGAGACAGAGGGATGGGAAACATATCCTTTGTTGAGTGTGTTAATTAAAGATTCAGGTTTCAAGCTCATTTGGGCAGATAATATTGTTGTTGAATTGTCCACCTGCTTCTTGAAACTTTCGCTTTAAGGAGAATTAAAAATTAGACAATCTGGTTTCTGCATAGGTGGTACCTCGATTCCTCGACAAAATAGAAATGATCGGCCAGTTCTGCAGTCAATTATTCTGGGCGATTGCACTTCTGGCTGTGACCGTGATTAATTCAAAAGTCACATGACACCAGGTTATAGTCTAAAACATTTATTTAAAATCACAAGCTTTCAGAGTGCTGCTCCTTCATTGCCCAATGAAGAGCAGTACTCCGAACGCCTGTGATTTTAAATAAATCTGTTGGACTGTAACCTGATGTTGTGTGGCTTTTGACTTTGTCCATCCCAGTTCAACAACAACGTGTCCACATTATGACCGGGATTAATGTTATACATGCATTTGAACTCTGTAACTCTCTGCTTTTTGTTGGAGAATTAGTTTTTTTTTATTGGTAGAAGGTGCTTTCTGATCCTGACAGAAAATTGCTTTGAAATAGATTGTTTCAACTGTTTATACTATCTGCCTCTGAAATAAATGTAGTTGCTATTTGTTACGGTAGTTTCTGTTGATTGTACACTATAAGACTTGCCAATATTAGGTTCCCTGCCTGAAACTCAGTGCTGCCAACAGAAGGGCTGAAATTTAGCTATTAAGAGTGACCAGCTTTACGTTGGAGTGACAAATTGAACAAATCTTGCAAAATGTAATGGTTATATTGCTGGCTTAATAATCCAGAAAATATGAGTTCAAGTCTTGTTATAGAAATTTGACAATCGGCATTTTGCTGATACAAAACAAATGTAAACATTTATTTTCAATTTCCTTCCAGACGTAAAACATGAAAATAAGCCACTCTGCCTTTATATGCCCCTTCTATTTACTACAGAGAGATGTCATTGGCTTAATAGCTTGTTCCTTGTTGCAATATATCTGACTCCTGATTAATCATACACAACTTAGGGAAATAAAGGTAAAGTTACCATAGCCCCAGAGGGCTACTGTCCTATTTGAGAGAGACAGAGAGAGTGGTCTGTTAGTGGTTTGATCCGAGGGTCACCATGCCTCGGGCAAGGGGAAAGGATGAGAAGGGCTGGTCCGATGGTAGTGGGTTATCGTTGATATTTGCTTACAAAGACAGGACTTTCACAGTGACCTCAGCTGGTGCAGGAACTGATCCCATGCCATTGGCATCACTTGCCAGCCATCCAGCCAACTGAACAAACCAATGCCACTGCAGAAGTATAATCAAAGTTGTCAATGTTTTTATTATCCTATTAACATTGTTGTAGTTTATTTTTTCAATGGATGTGGACGTTGCTGGCGAGGCCCACAGTTATTACCCATCTCTAATTTGCCTTGAACTGAGTGGTTTGCCTGCCATCTCAGAGGGCAGCTAAGAGTCAACCACATCACTGTGGTTGTCAAATACACAGCAGACCAGCACCGCAGGTCTCTTTCCCTAAAGGGTAATAGCCAGATTGGTTTTTTTGCAACAGCTGATGACAGTTGTCATGGTGACCATTATAAAGCTTAGCATTCAATTTCAGATGCCATTAATTGAATTTAAATTCCACCAGCTGCCACGATGGGATCTGAGCACACGTCCACTGAAGTATTTCGCCTTTGAGACCACTAGGCCAGTGACATGTTCACTACTCTCTTATCACCACATGCAAAGCTCAGTTATGCACTTGTCATTGTCTGCTTTTCCGTGTCTTATACTGGGGCAAAGAACTTTGCTTCCAGCTGTCACATAACGCCTGCCTTGCCATCTGATTTCACTTCAAGGCTGGTGACAAACGCGGCGTTGCCCTTGTGAGAAACCAGTTTCATTGAATTTTAACACGGTTTGTCATGTTGGTAAAGAGCTAGAATAAAAATAGAAACAATAGCAGAAATTTCCAGAAAAGATCGGCCTGTCTGGCAGTATCTGTGGAGAGAAGTCAGAGTTAACGCTTCGGGTCCAGTAACCCTTCCTCAGAGCTCAACTTCCCTGAATTCTGAGGAAATATCACTGGACCTGAAACGTAAACTTTGATTTCTCTCCACAGATACTGCCAAACCTGCTGAGCTGTTCAAGCAATTTCTGTTTTTGATTCAGATTTCCAGCATCTGCAATTCTTTTGTCTTTTGGTTACAAAAAAAAGGACTTGAAATTTTATTGTAACTTCCATATTTTCTGAATGTTGTAAAACTCTTTATACTGAAGGACATTTAAAATGAAGTCTATTATAATGCCTTTACTTTCATTTTTCGTGTCTTTGGTTAACAAAAACATATCAATCTCAGTTTCAAATTTAACAATTGACCTAACATTAATTGCTGTTTGTGAAAGATTTCCAGATGCTTTCCATCCTTGCAATGAATCCATGTCTGTCACATCCTATTATATGAAACTATTATCAGGTACTCACAGAGGGTTTCCTATTTTCACAGTGCTCATCTAAATAATCTACTATAATGCTCTGCTGGGGGAAGAAAAGTCTCTTGTCATCTAACCTTTGCATTTCACAGTTGCCTGGATTTCTGATAGTATTCTTTTCTTCCGTTGCTTGTGAAAACAATGCTAGTCACGAATTCACCTGAAATATTGAGAACTCAGTGGAGTGTCATATTCAAATGAGCAGAGGCAGCATATTGACTTTGCAAATTTATCCAATGTTGCAGCTTTCAAGTGCTTGCTTCATTCAATTGCAATTGTGTCATGGTGCTATTGAGCAAATAGCAAGCCTCACCTGGAAAAGAAACATGGTTTCTCAGAAGGAAATATGATTTTACTGTGCTTTGGTCTGTATAAATGATATGCAACCATGCTGGTGTTTATATTTCACTGCATTAAATGGTTATCAGGCGCCCTTCCAATGTGCCGGGATCCCCAATGTGTTTTTGCTCTTGAGTAAGCGGCAAATCCATTGACTGGGGCAAGTTAGGGGAGATCGGCTTGTTCTTGATACATGACCAGCGGATCACCAACAGCTGGGACGATACAAGGACATTGAGAAGCGAGAATGCAAGTTCATTGTTCTGGCCGTCATGCCATAGGCGGTCTCCGCTTCTGACCAGACTACCTGGTGACAGGCAGAACATGGAAAAAGGAGAGGTCAAAAAAAAAGTGAAAAAGAGCTGCAACTAAATAACATCAATCAATTTCAGGCCAACTTTATTTATGTGTCTCAAACGTGGAAGGGCCTGCCACTCATGAATAAGCTTCTACTGCCTCAAAGAATAATGTTCAATCCGGACATGACATACTCTGGGTGCGGTCCACTATTTTCTCGAGATATTTGGATGTCAGCAGTAGGTTCCTTGATGTTTTAAGGTTTTAATTTCATGGCTGGCCTTTATGCTTTGATGTGTCAGAGAGTTTCACAATCCTATCATCCACTAGCTCAATCAAATATAGAGTTGGGACACACAGCACAAGTGCTCCCATGTTTGATCCTGACTTATGTTGGGTAAAACATTCTCAGTTATCTCAGGTGGAAGCAGAAGGATTGCCTCAATATCTCTTGGTAAAACAAAAGTCAATTGCAGCTCCCCCTTGTTCTTTGTTTATTGGTCCCCAAGTACAACATATTTGATTGGCAACAACTATTGTTGTTCATTTCCACAGCCTGTTATTTGAGTTCTGCTTGGTCACAGCAGGAAGATTTGTCGGCACCTGTCAGTCAATTGCTTTCCACACCACACAAGTTGAAAGAAGGAATCAAATCTTCTGTCATGTTTCCGTGCTTGATTGCCCTGTTACTAATATCTGGAGGCAAAGTTGGGTGCATAGTGTCACGACATGTATATCTCATCCAACATTCAAGTCCATAACCTTCAAAGGGAACATTGTACGGTGATCAAATCTAGTGAGATATTAAACCAACTCTAACAGCTATATATAGCAACATTACTATATTAAAACATCCCAAGATGCTTCACGGATGTGATATCAAACAATAGTCAGTTGGTAGTACAAAATGTAAGAAATGCTGAAAAAGACACAAATACAGAGAATTCTGGAGAAACTCAACAGCTCTGGCAGCATTCCTGAAGAGAGAAACAGAGTTAATGTTTTGAGTCTAGTATGACTTCTTCAGAACTTTGGAAAAGAAAACTTGCTGTTGAAGATCTTGAACTCACACTTATCAGGTATATAAATCAGTTGGCAGAGTCCTGACTACACTCTGAACATAATTACTGGATATGATTCTGTGACTGACAGCAAGTTACTGAATGATCCCAACTGCTAAGCATGACATGAATAATCAGTGTGAGCTTATCAGTTGGACTCGCGATGTGGTTCACCTTAGCTTGCTAAAATTTAGACGTGTCCATCATGACTAATGCTAGATTCGGTTCTGCAAATGGACAGCAGTTGCTGGATGATACCAAATGTGCTTAGCTTGATACTAATAGCCAATTTAAGATTACGTGGGCTTGCAATGTTTGCTAATAATGATTAAGATTAAATGTGATTCTCCAATTGGACAGTGTTAACTAAAGGATCCCAAGTGTGTTGACATGACACTAATACCTAATCTAAAATTACCAGTCAAGGGGTGATTGGCCAGTTCAGTTGGCTGGACAGCTGGTTTGTGATGCTGAGCAATGCAAACAGCATGGGTTCCATTCCTGCACTGCCTGAGATCACCATGAAGAATTCTCCTTCACAACCATTACCCTCACCCAAAGCAAGGTTGTCCTAGCCTCAGAGTAAAGGCATGACCCTTTTGGAATGAGATGACAAGGAGTTTTTTTTCATCCAGAGGATGGTTAATCTGTGGAGCTCATTATCACAGAAGGCTGTAAGATCAAGTCATCTAGTGCATTTAAGACACAGGTAGATATGTTCTTGATGAGTAAAAGGAGAAGCTAGGAGAATGGGGTGAAGAAACACATTAGCCATGATTGAATGGCAGAGCAGACATGATGGGCCAAATGGCCTAATTCTGTTCCTGCCTCTTTTGGGCCCTCAGTTTAAATCACCACTAGTCATCTCTCTTAAATGAGAGAGCAGTCCTATGGTCTGTTAAGACAATAGTAACTTTACCTTTACTAGTCAAGCTCATAATATGAGCGACAACACATGCTAAAGTCTATATATAATCATCCTCTGCAGTAAGAAAGGGACAAACACTTTGCGGGAGGTGATAGCCTAGTGGTATTATCACTGGACTGTTAATTCAGTGACCCAGGTAACATACTGGAGACCCAAGTTCAATTCCTGCTCTGGCAAATAGTGGAAATTAAATTGAATAAATATCTTAATTAAAGAGTCTACTGATGACCGTGAGTCAATGGTCGGGGGAAAAACCCACCTGGTTCACTGATGTCCTTTAGCAAAGGAAACTGCCATCCTTACCTGGTCTGGCCTCCATATGACTCTAGACCCATAGCAATGTGGTTGAGTCTAAATTGCCCCCTGGGTAATAAATGCTGCCTCGCCAGCAATGCCTTCATCATGTAAACGAATAAAGGCAAAAGCAAATACAGGTGTTGCATTACTTTTAAATTAAACTGAAGAGTTGGTGTACAATAGCTCTTTGGTGCATTTTCTCATGATAATGTCTCAGCAAAATCAAAACCAAATGGCAGCTAATCATGATTAGTGTACCCTTTGAAATTTGACATTCGTGCCTCTGTCCTGATCAGTGCAAGGCAAAAATTCTGACACCTTTTATTTTCAGAAACATCAAACAATATTTTATACTGAACAGGTAAGAGTAATATTATGGCAGATGATCAAAAGTCTGCTCAATGGGGTAGACGTCAAGAAACAGAAATTGCTAGGGGACCTCGGCAGGTCTGGCAGTATCTGTGGACAGAAAGCAGAGTTAACGTTTCGGGTCCATTGACCCTTCTTCAGATCTGCAATATTAACTCTGCTTTCTCTCAACAAATGGTGTCTGACTTGGTGAGGTCTGTCAGCAATTTCTGTTAATCGTTTCTGTTTTTTTTTGGTTAGTCGTCAGGAATCATCTAAATGAATGAGGCAGACATAGAGAGGAATAGAAGTTTAGAGAGAGAGAATTTGAGCACAAGCAGCTGAAACGCTGGCCATTGATAGCAGAGTAATGAAACTTGTAGATGCACTAGTAGAGATCAGAGGAATATACTGTCCTCTGCTGTGGCTCTATGCCTGAGTTCAATTTGACCCTTAATTGATTGGTCTCCTCCGTGAACAATGGCTTATTTGCTGAGGCAGTAAACTGCTGTTCATTAATGTGTATTGTAACCAGATTTATGATATTCAAGAGACGAGAAAGCAAAACTGAAAAGTAGATGCACAATTTTATTTTTCTTTCACCATTTCTATCAGCTTGGGGCTAGTTTGAATTGACTGTTTGACTGTCATGTGAACTGGGTGATCAGCAGTTGAATTCTGTAGAATGGAACTGGCACAGAGATGGGTCTGGGAAGTTACGTTGGCCAAACCATCAGCCCAAAACCGACAAAATCCAAAAATGTTTCAGTGTTTATTGATTTTACTCACAGTTTGTCACTTATTGATGGGGGGAAAGGATGTGTTTGGAGTTGGTTTACTTGTTACAAAAGTCTCAGCCTCTGACCCGCTGTTCCTGCCCCAGTAGTTATGTGGCTGGTCCAGCAGAACCGTCAAGAGTGATTCCAAAATGTTCAGAAGGTATTCGATGATGGCACTTATTAATTTCAAGGAGACGAGGCAAGCCCTCTTTCTGGGAATAGTCATTGCCTGGTATATGTGTGGCATAACCGTTAATATGTACTACATAGGAGTGCTCAATTGACATTTGCAGCTCTCACCAGAGCATTGAAATGATGTTCAAAACTTAAATTAGTGAGTTTATATCTAGCCAACTAGGCAAGAGAGGAGAGGCATTGAAGACCATAAGAAATAGGAACAGGAGTAGGCCATTTGGCCCTTTGGACCTGCTCCATCATTCCATAAGGGCATGGCTGATCTGACATTTCTCATATCCAATTTCCTACCATTTCCCTAAGCCTTGATTCCCGTACTGATCAAGATTCTGTGGTTGGTTCACCAACTGAGCTGGTTCATTGGTTTGCAGACGTTTCATTACCCTGCTGGGTAACATCATCAGTGCAGCCTCCGGTGAAGCGTTGTTGTGTTTTCCTGCTTGTTACTTAAACTCTGGGGTCCATTGGAGTTGATTACTTCATTTCCGGTTTTTCCTTGCAGTGGTGTGTATATGGGGTCTAATTCAAAGTGCTTATTGACGGCGTTATTGGTAGAGAACCAGACTCTAGGAATTCCCGTGCTTGTCTCTGTTTGGCTTGTCCTCGGATCCTAACGTTGTTCCAATTGAACTGTCGTCCTCCTTGTCTGTGTGCATGGGGACAAGCAAGTATTGGTTGCATCAGAGGAGCAGGAAAGTTGATATTTCGGGTCGAGTGGGCAATGTGAAAGAAGAATAAGGAATGATTTTTTTGTAAAAAAGTCGTATCATGAGGGGACTTGACAAGTAGGATATTGATGGGATGTCTTCCCTTGTGGAAAAGTCTTGGACTGGGGGCCACAATTTAAAATTCAGGAACATTTTTCTTCTTTTGATTTGGACATTAATTGCCCATCCCTAGTTGCTTTTGAGAAGGTGATGATGAACTGCCTTCCTGAACTGCTGCAGTCCATTCTGGTCAATGTTAGTGGAGGATTCACTGACAGTAATGTCATTGATGTCAAAGGAAGATGGTTAAATTCTCTTATTAGAGATAGTCATTGCCTGGTACTTCTGAGCCCCAAATTTTACTTGCCACTTTTCAGCCCAAACTTGGTAATTGTACAGATCTACACTCGCATCACACCAAACAACTGCACCTCCCAGTCGCGAACCATTTCAACTTCCCCTCCCACTCCTTGGACGACATTTCCATCCTGGGCCACCTGCAGTGCCATAACGATGCCACCTGAAGATTGCAGGAACAGCATCTCATATTTCACTTGGGAACCCTGCAGCCCAATGGTATCAATGTGGACTTCACAAGCTTCAAAATCTCCCCTCCCCCGACCGTATCCCCAAACCAGCCCAGCTCGTACCCGCCTCCCTAACCTGTCCTTTCACCTATCCACTCCTCCCACCTGAAACTCCTCCCTACCTACTAGCCTCATCCTGCCCCCTTAACCTGTCCATCCTCCCTGGACCGATCTATCCCCTCCCTAACCCCTCACCTACACTCACCTTTGCTGGATCCAACTCGCCTCCTTGACCTGTCTGTCTCCTCTCCACCTATCTTCTCCTTTATCCATCTTCTATCTGCCCTCCCCCTCTCCCTATTTATTTCAGAATCCCCTTCCCCTCCCCCATTTCTGAAGAAGGGTCCAGACCCGAAATGTCAGCTTTCCTGCTCCTCTGATGCTGCTTGGCCTGCTGTGTTCATCCAGCTCTGCACCTTGTTATCTCAGATTCTACAGCATCGGCAGTTCCTACTATCAATTGTACAGATCTAACTGTTTTTGAGCATGGACCCCTTCAGTATCTGAGGAGGCACGAATGGTGTTGAACATTGTGAAATCATCAGCGAACATCCCCACTTCTGACCTTATGAAGGAGGTCATTGGTGAAGCAGCTGAAGATGGTTGGGCTAGATTGAGATGAGAAGAAGCTATTTTTGTCCTCTTAGAAATTGGTTAGCCTGTATAATTCTTTTATACAGCAAACGGTGGATGATGGATCAGTGCTGTGACCCTTTGATCCTTTACTAATAAATTCTGTGTCTGATTTCACCTCTCTCACTAACACCTGAAGAAGAAGTGAGGCTCTGAAAGCTTGTGTTTTCAAATAAACTTATTGGACTCTAATTCTGAGGAAGGGTAATCAGACCCGAAATGTTAACTCAAATTTTTTCTTCACAGATGCTGCCAGGCTTGCTGAGCTTTTCCACCAACTTCTGTTTTTGTTATCTGTTGGACTATAACCTGGAGTCGTGTGATTTCTTTTTTCCTTTATTCATTCACAGGATGAGGGTTTCGCAGGCTAGGCAGCATTTATTGCCCATCCATAATTGCCCAGAGGCCAGTTAAGAGTCAACCACGTTGCTGTGGGTCTGGAGTCACATGTAGGCCAGACTAGATTAGGATGCCAGTTTCCTTCCCTAAAGGGCATTAGTGAACCAGATGGGTTTTCCAACAATTGACAATGGATTCATGGTCCTCATTAGACTCTTAGTTCCAGATATTTATTGAAGTCAAATTCCACCATCTGTCATGGCAGGATTCGAACCCAGGTTGCCAGAACATTGTCTGGATTAACAGTCCAGTGATAACTCCACTAGGCCATCACCTGCCCATTTGCATTTCTGAGCTTGTCCACCCCAGTTGAACATCGGCATCTCCACATCATGAATTTATTCAAGGCTTTTTTTTTATTGACAATGTGGTGAAGGTTTCTGGGGACGAGGGTGCTTATTCAATGGCGAGACAGGCTCGAGAGACTGAATGGCCCACAGTGTCTAAATCTTGTATTTTACCTGAAGCTTTGTGACTAAGCTGCACTTTTTAATTCTCACAGGCAGAACCCTGTCTCAATAATGTTTGGCTGTAAGAATCAGTGGAATGAGTCATAGAATCATACAGCATGGAAACAGACTCTTTGATCCAACAAGTCCACACTAAACTAGTCCCAAACTAAACTAGTCCCACCTGCCTGTGTTTAACCCATATCCTTCCAAACCTTTCCTATTCATGTATTTACCCAAGTGCTTTTTAAAATTTGTAACTGTACCTGCATCCACCATTTCCTCTGGCAATTCATTCCACACACGAACCACTCTCTGGATAAATAAATTGCCCCTCATGTCCTTTTTAAATCTTTCTCCTCTTGTCTTAAAAATATGTCTTCTAGTTTTGAACTCCCCCACCATGGGGAAAAGTCCCTTGTCATTCACCTTATCTATGCCCCTCATGATTTTATAACCTGGTCACCTCTCAACCTCCTATGCTCCAGTGAAAATAGTCTGCCTTTCCAGTCTATTTTTATGTCTTGAAGCCTCCATTCCTGTCAATATCCTGGTAGGTCTTTTCTGAATTGAAAGAGGTGCACAGAGGCCGGTATCCTGTCTCCCTTATTTACTTGCGCAAAGTACGCTGCCTGTGGCATAGTCAACATGTAGCCAAGCCCAGGGTTTGTCTGGCTATTCCCATGAATGTGGGGGCACTGTTGGTGGCAAATTTTGTCCTTAATGGTACTGCCCCACCAACACAGCCAACCCTGACCAGCCAGACACAGCTTCTTGCTAATGTTTTCATCTTGGAAACCCCTGCATGCCCCTGGTGGGGTTTAACCAGTAACTGATGACAACCTTTACTCGGGACAATCATCCTTGCTCCCCATACACACGCTCACACACACACACACTCTCACGCACATGCACACTCACACACACAAATCTACAGGGTGGATTTGCAGATGTATTCTATTTTATTCAAAAAGCACACAATTTATAGGTAGTCAGTCAATGTGGTGTTTTATAAGTTCCTACTTTAGAAATAAAACCAGTCTGGCTCCAAACCAAAATACCAAAATGCAAACAGATTCTAAACAAGGCCTCACACCTAATATGCATTGTCTGATCTAAAATATCACCTCTTCTTTAAACTGATAAAACCTTTAGTCCTCTCAGGGCAGTGACTTAAGAACAAAGAACAAAGAACAAAGAAAATTACAGCACAGGAACAGGCCCTTCGCCCTCCAAGCCTGCACCGATCCAGATCCTCTATCTAAACCTGTCGCCTATTTTCCAAGGATCAGTATCCCCCTGCTCCCCACCCATTCATGTATCTGTCCAGATACATCTTTGATACATCTGATACTATCGTGCCTGCCTCTACCACTTCCACTGGCAGCATCTTCCAGGCACCCACCATCCTCTGCGTAAAGAACTTTGCACACATATCTCCCTCAAACTTTTCCCCTCTCACTTTGAAATCGTGACCCCTAGTAATTGAGTCACCAACTCTGGGAAAAAGCTTCTTGCTTTCCAGGATAACAAGCATGGGGCTGGATAAACACAGCAGGTCAAGCAGCATCATAGGACAGGAAAACTTGACATTTCAGGCCTAAACCCTTCGTCAGAATTTTCTCCAGCATCTGCAATACCCTTTATCTCTTCTTGCTTTCCATCCTGTCTATACCTCCCAAGATTTTATAGATCTCAATCAGGTCTCCCCTCAACCTCCGTCTTTCTAATGTAAATAATCCTAACCTACTCAACCTCTTCTCAAAGCTAGTGCCCTCCATACCAGGCAGCATCCTGGTGAACTTCTTCTGCACCCTCTCCAAAGCATCCACATCCTTTTGGTAATGTGATGACCAGAACTGTACACAGTATTCCAAACATGGTCAAATCATTCCAAACATGGTCATACCAAAGTCCTATACAATTGTAACATGACCTGCCAACTCTTGTACTCAATACCCCGTCCGATGAATGAAAGCATGCCATATGTCTTCTTGACCACTCTATCCACCTGCGTTGCCACCTTCAGGGTACAATAGACCTGAACACCCAGATTTCTCTGTGCATTAATTTTCCCCAGGACTTTTCCATTTACTGTATAGTTTGCTCTTGAATTGGATCTTCCAAAATGCATCACCTCGCATTTGGCTGGATTGAAATCCATCTGCCATTTCTCTGCTCAACTCTCCAATATATCTATATTCTCCTGCATTCTCTGACAGTCCCCTTCATTATCTGCTACTCCACTAATCTTAGTGTCATCTGCAAACTTGCTAATCAGACCATCTGTACCTTCCTCCAGATCATTCATGTATATCACAAATAACAGTCGCCCCCAACATGGATCCCTGTGGAACATCACTGGTCACAGTTCTCCATTTTGAGAAACTCCCTTCCACTACAACTCTCTGTCTCCTGTTGTCCAGCCAGTTCTCTGTCCATCTAGCTAGTACACCCTGGACCTCATGCGACTTCACTTTCTCCATCAACCTACTATGGGGAAATCAAACGCCTTACTGAAGTCCATGTATATGACATCTACAGCCTTTCCCTTGTCTATCAACTTTGTCACTTCCTCAAAGAATTCTATCAAATTATTAAGACATTACCTTCCCTGCACAAAACCGTGCTGCCTATCACTAATAGGCCCATTTTCTTCCAAATGTAAATAAATCTTATCCCTCAGTATCTTCTCCAGCAGCTTCCCCACCACTGATGTCAGGCTCACTGGTTTATGATTACCTGGATTATCCTCGCTGCTCTTCTTAAACAAGGGGACAACATTAACAATTCTCCAGTCCTCCGGGACCTCACCCGTGCTCAAGGATGCTGCAAAAAATCTGTTAAGGCCCCAGTTATTTCCTCTCTCGCTTCCCTAAGTAATCTGGGATAGATGCCATCTGGACCTGGGGACTTGTCCACCCTAATGCCTTTTAGAATACCCAACACATCCCCCCTCCTTATGCAGACTTGACCTAGAGTAATCAAACATCTGTCCCTAACCTCAAAATCCGTCATGTTCCACTCCTCAGTGAATACCGATGCAAAGTACTCATTAAGAATCTCACTCATTTTCTCTGACTCCTCGCGTAAATTCTCTCCTTTGTCCTTGAGTGGACCAACCCTTTCTCTAGTTTTGCTCCTCATGTATGAATTTCAAAGGAATTCAAGGACTTACAAATACATATTGGTCAATTTAATTCTTCTAACTGGTTAAAGATTTAACAGCATCTTGGATTTGTTCCGTACATCCTCATCAGTGGTGTGACCCTTTGCTCTTTTAGTTTTAAATTCTGTGTCTGATACCACCTGTCTCACGAACACCTGAAAGACTAAGACTCTGAAAGCTTGTGTTTTTAAATAAACCTGATGGACTCTAACTTGATGTCAGATGATTTCTGACCTTGACAACACCAGTCCAACATCGGCACATCCACATCACGTTTGAAGCTGAGTTAGGCTTTAGCTAGTCGGCGCTTCTGCATGGTTACCTCATTAATCCCACTTACCAAATGATCTCTCAGCATCTCATTCAGGGTTAACCCAATATCAGATACCATTGCAGGTCATCTCAATTTCATCAAAAATCCCAATAAGGATTCCCTGGTTCTCTAACAGCCAAACAAGACCGTGAGTGTCCCAGAATTAGACGACGTTTGGTGTCGTTGTATTCCTTCACCAACTCCATCAACTCTTGGAAAGTTTCAGCGTCTGGTGCCTCTGGGAAAATTAACCTTCTGATGAGTAAAATTGCTGCCGGTCCACATACAGTCAGAAGGATTACTCAATGCATTTCATCTGCCCTAATGTCATTTGCCCGAAAAAAATATTGCATTTCCACATACTGGACCCAATCTTCAACAACAGGGTCAAACAGGTCAAGTTTCCCAAATAAAAACAGAAATACTTACCCCAAATCCAAGATGACTATTGCAAGTGAATGTTCCTCTGGTGTGTACTGTTATTTTTTCCCCATTGCCACTGAAATAACTGCACAGAGGCTGGTATCCCATCACCAAGTCACCCTTTATTTACTTGTGCACAGTACACTCAGCCAGCTCAGAGTGAGTCCGGTGAACTGAGGAGATTCTAAGCTCCTGCTTATATTGGTCATTCATGGCTTTCCTGATTGGCCCAGGTTAACAACCCCACTCAAAGACCTCATAGACAATGAGGGCAGCCTGGCAAGAATCACTACATGAACCCTCTCCAGTTTAATGGTATCCTTCCCATAAGATGGCAACTAGAGTGGGACACAGTACTCCAGAAGAGGCCTGATCAGTGTCCTGTACAATCTTAACATGATGTTGCAACTCCTACACTCAAAGGCCTGAACAATGAAGGCAAGCATGCTAAACGCCGTCTTAACTACCCTGTCTACATAGAACATAGAACAGTATAGCACAGTACAGCACAGTACAGGCCCTTCGGCCCAAGATGTTGTGCCGCACTTTTACCTTAAACCTAAGGTCTATCTAACCTCCACCCCTACCTTATACTATCATCCATATGCCTATCTAATAGCCGCTTAAATGCCCCTAATGAGGCCGACTCCACTACCCTCTCCGGCAATGCATTCCACACCCCTACCACTCTCTGAGTAAAGAACCTACCTCTGACATCTCCCCTATACCTACCTCCACTCACTTTAAAACTATGCCCCCTCGTAATAGCTACCTCCATGCGAGGAAAAAGTCTCTGATTATCCACTCTATCCATACCTGTGATCATTTTGTACACCGCTATCAAGTCACCTCTCATCCTTCATCGTTCTGAAGAGAAAATCTCTAGCTCTCTCAACCTTTCCTCGTAAGACCTTCTCTCCCAAACAGGCAACATCCTTGTAAATCTCCTCTGCACCTTTTCCAGTGGTTCCACATCTTTCCTGTAATGAGGTGACCAGAACTGGACATAATACTCCAGATGTGGCCGAACCAGGGTTTTGTATAGCTGGAGCATAACTTCACAGCTCTTGAACTCAATCCCTCTATTAATGCAAGCTAACACACCATACACCTTCTTAACAACTCTATCCACCTGGATGGCAGCTTTCAGGGAACTGTGAACACGAACCCCAAGATCCCTCTGCTCCTCCACACTGCCAAGAATCTTTCTGTTAAACCTGTATTCTGCTTTCAAATTTGTCCTTCCAAAATGAATCACCTCACACTTTTCAGGGTTAAACTTAATCTGCCACTTCTCAGCCCAGCTTTGCATCCTATCAATGCCCTTTGTAACCTAGAACAGCCCTCCGCACTATCCACAACTCCACCCACCTTCGTATCGTCCGCGGACTTACTAATCCACCCTTCCACTCCTACATCCAAATCATTTACAAAAATCACAAATAGAAGAGGACTCAGAACAGAACCTTGTGGTACACCACTTGTAACTGAGCACCATGTTGAAGATCTTCCCTCCACTACCACCCTTTGTCTTCTGAGGGCAGCCAATTCTGAATCCAATCTGCTGCATTTCCCCCTATCCCATGCCTCCTTACCTTCTGCATGAGCCTACCATGGGGAACCTTATCAAACGCCTTACTTAAATCCAAGGATACCACATCTACTGCTCCACCTTCATCCATGTGTTTGGTCACCTCTTCAAAGAATTCAATAAGGTTTGTGAGGCATGATCTATCCCTCACAAATCCATGCTAACTATCACGAATCAAACTGTGCCTTTCCAAAGTGATCATAAATCCTATCTCTCAGAGTCCTTTCCAATAATTTGCCCACCACTGAAGTAAGACTAACTGGCCTGTAATTTCCATGGTTATCCCCACCAGTGACACATACTTCAAAACTATGTACCTGAATCCTAGATCTCTCTTCTACGACACTACCCAGGGCCCGACCATTAATGATATAAGTTCTGCCCTTGTTTGCTTTACCAAACTGCAATACTTCACATTTATCCAAATTAAAGTCCATCTGACTTTCAGAAATCTTCAGTAATGATTGCACCCAATCCCAAAGTACTTTGCTTTTTCTGCACACTGACTATCACTTTTAAAATATGAATTTAAACACAGTTATGGAAAGCTGCTGCAGCTTCATTTTGCCTTTGAAGCAAACTTACTTATTTTCAGATCAGATTCACTGCTGGAAGGAGAAGACAATGAATGAGCTTTTCAGGAAAATTGTTATGGTTATTTGTTATTTATAAACACGTGAAGAAATAGCTTTTGCACAGGTGCATAAATCCACCAACAATATTTCAATCCTTCAGCTGCTAATAGAATCGTACACTTCATATTGTGAAATACTGGCGTGGTAAAGCACTTCATTAAAATAATGACTCTTGGTTTATATATCCCTGCAAATTCAATTGACTGCTGTGTTCTGAATCACCACAAGAAGTGTCAATTGTGCAAGGCTGATCTGAAACCTGCAGAGGACATCAGCAATATCTGCTAGTGATTTTTATGAATTTTGCCCTCATATTCTTTGCAATCAGGACCCTGATGACAGAATGACTTGCATTACCTCAGTGCAAAGTGATAGTACAGATGTTACTCCTTTACAGTCTATCTTATCTGTGCTCAACCTTACCCTGACTGCAAAATGATCCATGCTTGCATTCTGCCTGGTGCCCTGATTGTCAGTTGGACAGAACTCTGTCAAGAATGGTTGCCAAATTGACTACAACAGCAAGAGTTGGATGGGTAGATGTGTCAGATTCCTGCCTTCACACTCTCTACGTTCAACTAGAGGCTAACAAAGGTGTCGCCTGAATGAGGTGCCAGCTGTTTCACTCATGTAATTGGTCTGCAGAGAAGTTGCCTCTCCTTATACTGTAAGGATGGATAAACAGAAGAAATCTGCAACTGGACAGGGACTGAAGTCAGGAATTCCAATCCTGCAGTTGTGCCAATAAAATTTTTGAATACAGTACACTAGGACCCTTCTAGTTCTTATCAATCCCAACTGTGCAGCATCTGAAACTTGTTGCTGGACAGTCATTAGAATGTGCATTCATGCACGGCCACTGAATTGTTTTTTTACTGAAATTAACTTTGAATTGTTGCTTCGATTGGGATCCAATGATATATGTGCATAGAGGTAGCAGGACCTGGATTTTCAAATCAATACGGAAATTATAGCACAAAAATACAAACATGCAGCCTAACTGGCTCATTCTTGTGTTTATGTCCTACACATGTGCCCTCCCACTATACTTCAGCTAAGTGTTATGAGGATGGCACATTGGCTCGGAGATTAGCACTGCTGCCTCACAGCACCAGGTTCGATTCCAGCCTCAGGGGACTGTCTGTGTGGAGTTTACGCATTCTCCCTGTGTCTGTGTGGGTTTCCTCCCACAGTGCAAGGATGTGCAGGCTAGATGGATTGGCTATGCTAAATTGCCCATCATGCCCAGGGATGTGCAGGTTAAGTGGGTTGTCCATGGGGAATGTCGGCTTACAGGGATAGGGTCAGGAGGTGGATCTGGGTGGGATGCTCTTTAGAGAATTGCTATGGACTCGATGGGCTGAATGGTCTTCTTCCACACTGTCGGGATTCTATGATTGTAAACCTGTTATTCCTTTCCCCTCATGTATGTATTGAGTTTCACCTTAAATGCATCTATGTTATTTACCTCAAATATTCTGTGCAGTGGCAAGTTCTACATTCTAACCACTCTCTATTGAAAACAAATTATCGAGTTCTCCACTGGATTTATTTGTGAATATCTTGCTTGCTTTTCTGGCAATAAGCTTTGGATGCATGAGTTCATTCATAAACTGAATCAATTTCTTTAAATCCACCCTTTCAAATTCCATTATAATTTTCAGGATATCTATCAGATGAAGTCTCAACCTTCTTATTCGGTGACAAAGTAGACATGACAAAAAACAGAAGTTGCTGGAAAAGCTCAGCAGGTCTGGTGGAACGGTTCTGAGGAAGGGTCACTGGACCCGAAACTTTAACTCTGAAAGTCGACATGACAAAAAACAGAAGTTGCTGGAAAAGCTCAGCGGGTCTGGCAGCACCTGTAAAGAAAAAATCAGAGTTAACATTTTGGGTCCAGTGACCCTTCCTCAGAATTGTTCCACCAGACCTGCTGAGCTTTTCCAGCAACTTCTGTTTTTGTTCCTGATTTACAGCATCCACTGTTCTTTTGGTTTTTATTTACGACAAATTCTGTCCTTCCTGATTTTATCCATTTTGTGGGATGTGAGCCTCTCCAGCTGGGCGAGCCTTTGCCGTTCATCACCAATTGTTCTTGAGAATCTGCCGGTGACTCTCAGTGGCGGAGGGAGTTCGCGGAGAGATGCCAGCTGTCAGTGCAGGAATGGTGATACAGTTCCAAGTCTGGATCATGCGTTAGCTGGACAATTCTCAGATGGTGGTGTTCCATTCAGCTACCGCATCTATCCCTCTGGGAAGCTATGATTACGGGTTTGGAAAGCGCTGTTGGAGGATATTTAGCAAGTTGCTGCAGTGCACCTCGTATATAGCACACATTGTAACCACGATGCATCAGTGGTGGGGGGAGTTAAAGTTGAAGATGGTAAATGTGTTCCAGTCTAGTGGGCTACTTTGTCCAGGGTGGCAATGAGCTTCTTAGATTTTACTGGAGCTGGACTCATCCAGGCAAACGTAGATGGTAGATAGGCTTTAGGAGTTAGAAGGTAGTGGCATAGTGAAAGTGTTACTTAACTGGTGATCCAAAGGCCTAGCGCTTTGACGATGTGGGATCAACTCCTTATGGCTTATGAAGCTTAAATGTATTTAATAAATTTTGAATTAAAAGCTCATCTTAGAGAGCGTAATGTTGTCATTTGTAAAAGAAAAATGTCTGGCTCAGTAAAGTCTTTGAGGGGAGGAAATCTGCTGTTCTTACCTGGTCTGGCCTACGTGTGACTCCACACCCATAACAATGTGATTTTAACTGCCCTCTCATGTGGCTTAGCAAACCAATCATTTCAAGGCCATTCAGGGAAGGGCAACAAATGCAGATCGCGCCAGTGAATCCCAAAACCCAGGAAGGAAGTAAGAAAAAGATGAGTTACTCACCCATATTCTAACTTGCTTTTCTTGACACATGGCTGGCCCAGCTGGGTTTCTGGTATTGATGGCAACCCACAACATGTTATGCCTCTCCTGTAACTCCTTCCCTAACATCACATAGAGAGCAGCAGCTCAAGAAGACAATTCACAGTCAGCTTCTCAGGAAAAATTTAAGATTGAGAATAAATGTTGGTTCAATAATGAAGTCCACGTTTCAAGACTGATTTTTTAAAAAGATGTTAAATTTGGTGATTTTGTTTGTTGTCTCTGTATATTCCACAGCGCCTCTGTCAGTTCATCAGAGCCTGGAGCCAGAGGCTTCTGTGGGCCCACTGGGCTTGGACAGGAGGGTGGAGACACTGTCCTTGAGCTGAGAGTCAGGATTCTGTGCTCAGATGCGGGTAGTGCCTCTGTGCTTGGGCTGAGGGTGGGGACTCTGTGCTCAGGATGGGAGAGGGATACTGTTCTCAGGCAGGGATGGGGACTCTGTGCTTGGAGAGGGGTTGGGAAGACTCTGGACTTGGGCTGGGGTTGGGGACTCTAAGCTGGGGATGGGAGAGCGGCTTTGTTCTCAAGCAGGGGTGGAGACTCTGTGCTCAGACAGGGGGGTGGGGACTCTGTGCTCAGACAGGGGGTTGGGGACTCTGTGTTCATGCAGGGGGTGGCGACTCTGTGCTTGGGCAGGGGCTCAGGCTGGGGGTGGGGACTCTGTGCTCAGTCAGGGGGTGGGGACCCTGTGCTCGGGCTGGGGGTGGGGACTCTGT
>JAHRHZ010000016.1:58676754-58687854 GCA_024137785.1 Ginglymostoma cirratum | reverse complement strand
GTCAGGGGGTGGGGACCCTGTGCTCGGGCTGGGGGTGGGGACTCTGTGCTCGGGCAGGGGGTGGGGTAACTATTTTCAGGTCAGAGCTGGGGCAGCTGTATTTAGTCTATGAGTTCAAATGGAGGATAGGGACCAAGGTGAGGTCAGAGATGGAGCTAGGAGAAATGTAAGGGTCTGTAATTTCTGTCCCTAGGACTATTCCCTGTATCCTTTTAATACCACAAACTGTGAATAGTCCTCCTAGTGTGAACTAAAGCAAATCAGGTATAAGTATTACATAACATACAAACATAGAAAATGGGAGCAGCAGTAGGCCATTTGGCCCCTTGAGTCTACTGCACTATTTGATATAATCATGGGTCATCCAACTCAGTAGCCTGTTCACACTTTTCCCCCATATTCATTTAGCCCCAAGTGCTCTATCCAATTCTTTCTTGAAATCACACAATCTTTGGTCTCGACTGCCTTCTGTTTCAGCGAATTTCACTGCTCACCACTCTCTGAGTGAAAAAATTTTCCCTCATCTCAGTCCTAAATGCTTTACACTGTATCATTATACTGTGACCCCTGTTTATGTTTGTCTATTCCTTGCCTCTACAAATGTAAATATTGTTCAGTATCCATGTTATTTTACCCTCTTATGCATGTGAAAAGAGATGACTAGTGTTATTCTCAAGAGGAACTTTACAATACACAACCCTCCAAAGCTATGACAGCACATTGCCTGGTTTTCTCTGGGGAAATCAAGCTGATTTTTGCATGCAAATCAGACTGCCATTTTGATTTCTCACTGGATTGCTGATTTCAGTTTTATTCTCAAGTGAGATTGTGGCTGGGGAGACGAATCAGGATTTCAAGTGTCAATGAATCGTATTCAATTTTGTGTGTGTCAAATTGAACCAAATTGAAACCTTTGGTTAACAATATTCTTCAGCACCACAAGGATCTCTGCTTAAATTAAGTTTTTTTTTTAGTTCCTGTACAGGATGTGGGCGTCGCTGGCTGGGCCAGCATTTGATTGCTTACCCTAGTTACCCTCAAGAAGGTGGTGGTGAGCTGTCTTCTAGAACTGTTGCAGTCCATTTAGAGCAGCTACTCCCACAATGGCTTTAGACAGTGGAATTCCAAGATTTTGTCCCAGCAATGGTGAAGGAACGGCAATATGTTTCCAAGTCAGGATGGTGAGTGACTTAGAAGGGAACTTGCAGGCTGAGGCATTCCCGTGTATCTGCTGCCCTTGTCCTTCTAAACAGTAGGGATTGTGGGTTTGGAAGTCTGCAGACTTGGTGAATTTATGCAGTGCATCTTGGAGATAGTAACCACTGCTGCTACTGAGCATCGGTGGTGGAGGGAGTGGAAGCTTGTGGATACAGTGCCAATAAAGCAAGCTGCTTTGTCTTGGATAGTGTCAGCTTTGTGAGTGATTTTGGAGCTGCACCCATCCAGGCAAGTAGTGAGTATTCCATCATACTCCTGACTTGTGCCTTGTCAGGGGTGGACAGGCTTTGGGAAATGGGTTACCCATAGCAGTATTCCCGGCCTCCAACCTGCTCTTGTAGCCACACGATTCATATGCAGAGTCCAGTTGAGGTTCTGGTCAATGGTAACCATCAGGATATTGATAGTACCAGATTGCGTTAATGCTGTTGAATATCATTGGGCAATGGATAGGTTCTTAGCTACTTGCCACTTGTAAGCCTAAGCCTTGATATTGTCCAGATCTTGCTGCATTCGTGTATGAACAGCATTGGCATCTGAGGAATTATGAATGCTGCTGAACATTGTGCAATCATTGGCAAACATCCCACTTCTGACCTTAGGATGGAGAGAAGGTCATTGATGAAGCAGCTGAAGATAGTTGGCCCTAGAACCCTACCATGAGGAATTGCTGCAAAGATTCTTTGGACCTGAGATGACTGTCTTCCAGCAACCGCAATCATCTTCCTATACACCAGACATGTCTCCGACCAGCAAAGAATTTCCCCCCGATACTCATTGATTCCAGTTTTGCTCAGGGTCCTTGATGCCACATTCGGTCAAATGTAGCCTTGATTCAAGGGCAGTTATTCTCACTCTACCACTGGAATTCAGCTCTTTTGTCCATGTTTAAGTCAAGGCTGTATGGCCCCTAGTTATAGATGAGCAAGTGCTGCTTGATAACATTGTTAAAATCACCTTCTGTCACTTTACTGATGGCCGAGAGTAGACTGATGGGGCGGTGATTGGTCCGGTCCAATTTTTTTGTTTTAAGTGGGTAGGACTTATGAAGGAAATTTTCGACATTATTGGGTAAGTGCTAGTAAGGGGAGAGGATGGCCTAATCGTATCATCACTGGATACTAATCTGAGGACCCAGGTTCAAATGCTGTCATGGCAGATGGTAGAATTTAAAGTTTCAATAAAAATCTTGGATTAAGAGTCTATTGAAGACAATGAAGACACTGCTGATTGTTAGGAAAAACCCATCTGGTTCACGATTGTACTGAGGGAAGGAAATTTGCTACCCTTACCTGGCCTGGCCTACGTGTGATGCCAGACGCACAGTACGTGGTTGACTTTCAACACCCAACTACCCTCTGAGAAATTAGGAACATGCTATAAATACTGGCCTGGCTAGTGACATCTACATCCCGTGAATGAATTTTTAAAAAGTATGTGACTGTGCTGGAATAACATGATAAGGGATTCAGTAAGCTCTAGAGGATGTGTCCAAAGTGCTAATGCCAGAAAGTTGTCAGGGCCCATAGCCTTTGTTGTATCCAGTGTCTTCAAGTATTTCTTGATTTCACATGAAGTGAATACAATTGGCTGAAGACTGGCATCTGTGATCTACTTCTAGAGATAAGATTAATCATCCACTTGGCACTTGTGGCTGAAGATTATTGTGAATGTTCCAAAGTTATGGTTATTTGCATCATACAGCCACAAAATATTACAATAAAGAATATCATTACTGACCATCACTGCCCTTTTACTTTATTCATTCATGGTCTGTGGGCATTATTGGCTGCGCCAGAATTTGTTTGCCATTGTTTAACTGTCCTGGAGAATGTAGTGGTGAGCTACCATTGTAAATAACAGCAGTTATTAGGTTGTAAGAGTGCCCTCAATGCAGTAAGGGATAGACTTCTATATCCTTTTTAATGCTTCAATTGGACCTGCTTCCATCATACTCTCAGCCAGTGCAAATAACCATTCACAGTATGAAAAGCTTCTTCTCATGTCACTTTTGCTTCTTTTCCTAATAATTTCAAATCTGAGTCCGTTCATCATTGATCCTTTCATGAGTAGACTAATTTCTCATTATAAACTCTATGTAGACTATAAGATAATAAAGGAAAGGGAGCAGAGGTAAGCCATTCAGCCCATCAAGTCTGCCATACCATTCATTGAGAACATGCTAATTTGATAATCCTCAATGCACTTTCCTGCCTTTACCCCTGATTCCCTCACTGATTAACAATCTATTGCAGCCTTGAATATACTTAATGACCCAGCCTCAACAGCACTCTGTACTAAAGAATTCCACAGACTCACTATCTTCTGAGAGAAGAAATTCTTCCTAATCACTATCTTAAATAGGTGACCCCTTATTCTGAGATTCTGCCCTCTGGTCCTAGTCTCTCGCACAATGGGGAAACAACCTTTACATATCCACCCAGTCAAGTCCACTAAGAATCTTATATATTTCAGTGAAACTGAATAATCAACAACAATTGCTCTAAAAATCAAGGGAAAGAGTAAATGAATTGAGGACAGAGATTATGATCTGGATTGTTAAATTCAATTTTAAGTTTGAGTGGGTTTAAACTTCCAATCAAAAGGGGTGAGGTTTCTCAAGCTTGTCTTAGACTTCTTTGGATTAGTGTAGGATGAGACAAAACAGGAGTGGAACCCAATAATTTGTCTGGAATTGGAGAGTTTCGGGAATAACAGAAATAACAGGGCTAAAGTGTTGTGAGACCATGGGACCGATAGGAACAAAAATAATTAGGATTTAAATTCTAATTTAACTTTATGGCATTGATGGACCAGCAGCCAATCGATGTCAGTGAGCAAAAGCTCAAGGTGATTGATCATTTTTTTGCTGGTTTCAATACAATTGCATCAAACACAATGTCTGTTGAAGTTTGATACTAACCGGATTATTCGATTTGACACTCCTTTTTATGTAATCAAGCTTGTACACTGTCGCACAAGTTTGCTTCTAGTTGGATAGTGTTGTCTATCAGAACTCACAAAATAATTAATGCCAGCATAATGACTGAAGGAAGCAAAGAGAAACGAGTATTCCTGTTTCAACTTGTTTGGTGGTTGCACAGTCCTGAACTAGAGAGATGTTGGCTCTCCGTATCCCTTCAGGTCTCAAAGGTGTCCACACTGTCCCCTAAATGAGAAACAAGTTGCTTGCACCTAAGACTCACCATTACAATGAGCTGGATTAAGAATTCTTGATTCCCTGGGGTTCCAATGTTTAGATTAGAAAGGAATCAGCATGGGAGGAGACAAAGCATCCTTCAAAACTGAAAGGACATCAGCAGGTTCCAGGTTGATTTTTTTTCTTTAAATAGTGGAGGGTAATGTAAAAGAGCAAAAGCTAGTTGCCCAGAGAAGCTAGGATGTTTCTAGTTAGAATTAGAATCCCTACAGTGTGGAAACAGGCCCTTTAGCCCAACAAGTCCACACCAACCCTTGGAGCATCCCACCCAGACGCATCCCCTTATAACCCACATACCCCTGAACGCTATGGGCAATTTAGTATGGCCAATCCACCTAGCCTGCACATCATTGGACTGTGGGAGGAAACCAGAGCAAACTCACACAGACACAGGGCAAACATGCAAACTCCACACAGACAGTCACCCAAGGCTGGAATCGAACCTGGGTCCCTGGTGCTGTGAGCCTGCAGTGCTAACCACTGAGCCACCATGCCACCCTTGTTGACGTGTCGAAGGGTTGTCAGTGGTGGAGGGAGCAATGTAGATTGGTGGGATGTTTGTGTTGTATATGGGTCTGAAAGTGTTCATGTCTGGTAAGGTACAATCATCCAGAAGACAAGCCAGTGAAAAACAAATTCGATACTTTCATATATGCATGACAAGTCAGAGTAGTTTGTCGCATTTGGAGGTTTTACTGTTTTTCCTTCTGATGAATGTCATTTACTGTGATCATGACACAGAGATACACAGGGTCAGTCTGAGATGGTCAGTAGGGAGAATGTTCTGGTATGAACAGCGACACTGATGTTAGGCCTTCACCCAACTCTCTTGATCTTGACTAGTGAAACCAAACAGCTGGATTACTCCATTCATAACAAGTCTCAGTGTAGTGACAATGGTGAGATGCTGTCAGCAATGAAGAAGCAATAGCAGTCTTCAATTAAACACAAAACATTCAAAATCAAGTTAACTTAGAAACCAAGAAGAAAATCCGTTGTGACTGGCTGAAATGGGGGTCTAGTATTATTATTAGACTACTAATCTAGGGCCGAATGGCCTGCTTCCACATTACAGGGATTCTGTGCTAGGTGGCTTAGCCATGGGGAAATGCAGGTTTACAGGGATAGGATGGGGAGGGTGGGTCTGGATGGAATGCTCTTCAGAGGGTTGGTGTGGACTTGATGCGCCGAGTTGCCTGCTTCCACACTGTAGGGATTCTATGCTAAGGATTCTACCCAGGGAATATGTGGATAGCCAGGTTCAAGTCCCAACAGGACAGGTCGTGGAATTTGAATTCAATAAAACATCTGGAATTAAGCATTTAATAATGACTATGAAACTATTGATTATTGCAAAAAGCCTTTTGGCTCACTAATGTCCATTAGGGAGGGAAGGTTCCGTCCTTACCTGGTCTGTGAATCCAGATATACAGTGGTAGACTCTTGACTGACCTCTGGGTAATTAGAGATGGGCAACAAATGCCGGCTTGGGCCGTAACACCCTCACCTCATGAATAAACAAAGAAAAACGTAGATCTATCAGAAAGATACAGAAGTAGAACCCTGAGGAGCTTTGAGGTACTGATACAAGTTCATTGCATGAGACAGTGTCTGCAGTTTTGTGCTAGGAAGCTGAACAGTAATTAGGGATTAGATAACTAAACCCTTTGAGCAGGAAGAGAAAACCGAAATAATCATGCAGTTGAAAGGGCAAGGTAGTTTCTAAAAGCTTGGCAGCTCCCACAAATCATTGCTGCCAATGTGCACAGGAAGTATGAGGAAGACATAGAGACCAAGAAATGAAAAAAGACCATGAAAATCAGGTATTTAATGTTGAAGGAGACACAAAATTTATTTTCCCAAAACTTGGGAAAGCTGTTTCAGTACATAGACAATTATGGAAAAAAATTCGGGTCTGGCAGAGAGATTTATCTAAGGGGGAAATAGATCCCGATGGGAATCATATTGAAACTCAGAAGTATGGAAAATCCATGATTAAAGCAAGATAAGTGAAATGAAAATAAAGTATAAGAATGCCTAGTAAATATGGAAAGACTTGACATGCAAATTTTCTTTCCGAGAAAAATATCATCGCAGAGATACAAGTCAACCTCAGAATTGGACATCACGGAAAAAACAATTTTTAAGAGACATAACTACTTTAAAGTTGGACAGCAAACCAAACTAACACATTTCTATAAAACAACTGGAAGCATTACAGATAATACAATTGTTGAACAAGGAGCTAATGAGCCATCAAATAATTGTGATGAAATGTTAAAAGTTTCTGAAATTCAATCTCAGAACCAATAAAATTCAGGAAAGAGCAAGATTCAGTTAAAGAGTCAAGAATCCTGGTAAATTCATAAATGAGTTTATTAGAAACATAGAAAGTACGAGCAGGAGTAGGTCATTTGGCTCTTTCTTCCTGCTGTACCATTCAGCATGATGATAGCCGATCATCAACTTCCTGCTTTTTCCCTATACACTTTGATTTGTATTAATGGCTTCAAATATTATTTGAAAGATGTGGATATGGAGATTTTAATATTAAGTTTATCAAAGATTGAAAAGGTGTGGCTATTGCTGACAAACCTTTTGCAGATATTTTACAATCTAAAAAATACCTCACACTGGAGAAAGCTGTCCTTTTGGTAAGAAAAGTAGAGCTTCTGAAGCATACTAGTTCTTTCGTCAGAGGAAAGGAATAATTTAGTCCAAGATATCTGCAAGATACATTAACTTCCTTAATATCAGGAAAGTGAGAAAATACAAAAAGAATGATAAAGCTGGAAGGGTAAACATAAGATGGCAGCACTTGTTAACAATGCTGTGCTACCAAAAACCCCAACAGGCATGAACTGTATCCTGTCTTTAAAACAGAACGTTTACACAATGTATACCATTTTCAGCAAATGTGTAAAAACCAACACTGATTAAACTAAGACTTAGAAATACTGACAACTTTAAAAAGTCTTCAGTCAGAAAGCATTCAACATAATGGGAATAAGTTCCATTGAAGATAAACCATAAATCTTCCTTGGTGAAGTCAATGCCTGGTTTCATACACCTCAGCATGTAGATACTGATGTTAATGTCATCTGACAAGTTTCACTGAAAGATTGGAACAAAAGTAACAGTTTTATTGGACAGAAAACTTTGGTTATCATGGTATTGCCTGGATCCAGCAAGAATTCATTGATACGATTCAGGAGGAATTGAACTAAAAGTCAAAGATATGCCAGAATGATATGATTAAGAATTTTAGCTGTTAAGCAAAAGAGTTTACTTTGATCTGAATTGTATTCAGAAAGTCAAATAAATTACTCAATAGAAGGAATTTCTAGAAACTTCTATTGCCTGGGGTAGTTAAAAGTCATATGGGATACTTGCCATTATCAGTTGTGACATAGATCACAAGATCAGGGAAGTTATGTTGGAGCTGTACAGGGCTTTGGTTAGGCCACAGCTGGAGTACTGTGTGCTGTTCTGCTCACTGCACTAAGGAAGTATGCAATTGCATTAGAGGAGTGCTGAAGAAATTCACCAAGATTTTGCCTAGGGTGGAGCATTTCAGCTATGAATAGAGACTGGATAATTTCACCTGCACATCTGCTAATGTGGTATACTGTATCCGTTGTTCCCATTGTGGCCTCCTCTACATCGGGGAAACCACGTGGAGGCTTGGGGATCACTTTGTGGAACACTTATGCTTGGTTCATAACAAACAACTGCACCTCCCAGTCACAAACCATTTCAACTTCCCCTCCCACTCCTTGGACAGCATATCCATCCTGGGCCTCCTGCAGTGCCACAACAATGCCATCCGATGTTGCAGGAACAGCATCTCGTACTTTGCTTGGGAACCCTGCAGTCCAATGGTATCAATGTGGACTTCACAAGCTTCAAAATCTCCCCTTCCCCGACCGCATCCCAAAACCAGCCCAGCTTGTACCCACCTCCCTAACGTGTCCTTTCACCTATCCACCCTTCCCACCTCAAGCCCCACCCCCATCTCCTACCTACTAGCCTCATCCCGCCTCCTTGACCTGTCCGTCCTCCCTGGACCGACCTATCCCCTCCCTACCACCCCACCTACACCCACCTTTACTGGCTCCAACTCTGCCTCCTTGACCTGTCTGTCTCCTCTCCACTTATCTTCTCCTCTATCCATCTTTTATCCGCCTCCCCCTTTCTCCCTATTTATTTCAGAATCCCCTTCCCCTCCCCCATTTCTGAAGAAGGGTCTCAACCCGAAACGTCAGCTTTCCTGCTCCTCTGATGCTGCTTGGCCTGCTGTGTTCATCCAGCTCTATCTCAGATCCTCCAGCATCGGCAGTTCCTACCGTCTCTGGTTAAGCTCAGGTTGCTTTTATTAGAGCAGGGAAGGCTGAGGTAGGACCTGGTTGGGTTATGTAAAGTTATGAGGGACATAGGCAGGGTGGATAGAAAGCAGCTGTTTTCCTTCATAGAAGGTCCAATGAAATGGAGGTATGATTTTAATGTGAAAGGCGGGAGGTTTAGAGAAGAAAAATGTTTTCACATAGAGGGTGGGAATCTGGATTGCACTACCTAGGAGAAATCACAGAACCTTTAAAATGTTTGGATGATCTATTGAAATATCATAACATTCAAGGCCGAGTATGGAATCAGAGTAGTTGATGCAGAATTGATGGGCTGATTAGCCTTTTCTGCACTATATGATTCTATGATTTTAACTTGCAAGAATACCACCAAGAATAAAAGATTTATATGATGAGATTGATGACATTTCCTTAGTAAACAGTTTATGCACACAGTAAAAGGCAAAATGTAGCGTATGCATTCTCTGGAACAACTATTGAACATGTGAGGTGTTAATTCCATTGAAGAAATTAAAACATATATTCAATATTCTGTGGAAGAACGGACAATTAATCAGAATAGACTCAAAAAGAAAATCCACCAAGAGTAAATGAAGGACCAGGAATGTATCAAACTCCGTCAATCTTGGAGGTTGGCCAAACTAACAACCTAGTGATACGGTCATGAAAACTTATTTTGGACATCGGAAATGTTACTATTGTCAATGAGTTGTTAGTGTACACTGAAAAAAAAAAACCTTATTTCAAATTCTTGCAGAGAAGATACCTTAGAGAAGTTCCATCAATGTTGTTTAGGACTCATTAAATATATGGCCATTAGTGAGGTAGCCATACAGTTAAAAAGCATCGAAGACAAGTCATATTTGATAACCATTGATGACTTTATAAAATGAACTGAAGTTAAGAAGGTTGTATAGGACGCCTATAATAACAGTCATCAGGATATTCAAAGATGTTTTTGCAACACATCGAAGTCCAGATAAAGTTGTTTCTGACAATATACCACAATCTGCAAATGAAAACTTTAAGCACCTCACAGAAAGTAACGGCTTGGAATGTATTGCAATTCTCCCCATAAACCTTTGGCAGTGAAACTGAGCGAGGAATCTGAATGAGAACGCTCGTGTCAGTTTTGAGAAAGAATGAAGATGCTCAAACACCGATATAGTACTATAGATCCCCTCCATGACAAGTTAGACTAGCGCTTTCTGAATTATAGATGGGAAGAAAACTCAGCTACCTATTATACCAAGATAACTATTTCCGAGATTACAATCCTTGGATTATTAGGGATTTCAAAACAAATAGAGATCTTTACATAAGTCCTTTCATCTCAGAAAGTTCCAACTTTGTCCAGCTATTGCTGGCCCTGGCTGCTACTTTTAATTAAAGGCAATTAGTGTAAACAAACTGAAAGACTTATCTTGGCCTCTGGTCAATCAACATTTTAATGCTAAAAGCTGTCCTTGTTTTTAAATTTTCAATGTCCTTGTACTTTCCTATCTCTGTAATATTCTCCAAATCCACGACTCATGAAGATATCATTCCTCCTCTGATTCAGGTCTATGCTGAATACTAAACAAAAGTTTCTTCACTAAAGTAAAACAAAGAACTGCAGATGCTAGAGACCTGAAACAAAGGCAGAAATTGCTGCAGAATATCAACAGGTCTAGAAGCATCTGTTGGAAGAAAACAGAATTAACAATCCAAGTCCAATGATTCTTCACCATCGCCCAATGTAATTTCTTCATCATTGGTTTAATGCCAACAGATCCTTGGTCTCCAACCTCCAGATTTCCCTCCATACATCTTTCTGCCTCTGTCCTTCATTTTTCTCCATGTTGTCACACCTCATTGTGGTAATGTGTTGAAAATCAAGCTCTGCTACTCAGAGCCATCACAAAAGTTAAAGACTTTAAAGAGCCGCAAAGATTCCCCAATTTACCTGAAATTCAGACCCAGGTTGACAGAAAGTATAGACCAGGTTTCTGTACTTAACAAGAATCATTATTTATTGCAAGGAATTAGATTCTAGTTACATGTAAACAATTATGAACTGTTAGCATATAACTCTACTAATTAAAACTCTAATGGCTTTATAAATTTCTCCTTAAATGCACAGTAGACACACCGATGCACACACTCTCATATAAACACACAGACACTCATACACAAAGGCACACACATATTCATATGCATACACACACACACACACACGCACAAACACATACACACCCGCATGCACACATATACACACACACAGATAAATACACAAAGACACACACAAATACACATACA
>JAHRHZ010000016.1:58652789-58676744 GCA_024137785.1 Ginglymostoma cirratum | reverse complement strand
CACACACAGATAAATACACAAAGACACACACAAATACACATACATACTCATACACACATGAACAAACACACAAATTTGCATACAAACACACAGACACACATGCGCGCACACATGCCCACACATGAAAGAAAGAACATGGACTTTATGGACGGAGGAAAGCCTGGGAGCGCTGTTCAGTGGTGTCTGTTCACAGAATTTGCTGAGAATAAAAAGACACAGGTTACAGCAACTGCTGAAAGAAAGCTAAAGTGGTTTTCTTCAGGTGTAAAGTAGCTTTTACCACAAGAAACAGAGTGTGTTCTAGAGCTAATGGAAGCCTGAAGGCTTCTCACTATCTTGTTCACAGCCCCAAGGTTTATAACTACCTGGGAACCAATTACATCACTGTTGGTAGTCAGAGGGCCTTTGCCATTGATGAGTGGTCACTGGTTCATAGACCGAGCAGCTACCTCTTTCCAACCAAATCTCCATTTTTATATAATCCTTTGTCTCCAGCCATTCTGCAAACTACACTTCAACTACTGCTGGAATCAATAGCTGTAAAAACAACATTTACAATGGGTGGCAGGTTACTTGATGTTAAAAATGCAGCGATATTTGGTTTATAAAATAGCTCTTTTCCCATTTCTTCTCACAATTAAAAATACAGAAAAATAAAAAAAGACAAGGTCTTTACAATGTTTACAACTTCTTAAAACCAAACTCGTTGATCAGGGTGTTGATCCTCTGACCTAATATCTCCTGAATGTCAATCTTTGTTTTAAAATTCTCCTGTACAGCGCATTGGGTTGTTATGTCTGAGGCTAGAGGACTACATCAAAATAAAAACAAAATCTCAGATATCAAGATAGTCAATTAAATATCTTACCTATGCCAGGGTCTAAACAAAAACATTCTTGTCATAAATGTGTATAAGACATTCCCACTTTGGAATTTGCTTTTTAAAAATACAGATAAATAGATCTTGGTAATTTCTATGAAGGTAAAGTTTTGAAACACACCAGACTGTCATTTGGACAGTGATAAAAGTGCATACATTTCAAGAACTAGAAATAGAAGCAGGAGTGGGAGATGGCCTAGTGGTATTATCAGTAGACTATTAATCCGGAAACTCAGGTAATATTCTGGGGAGAGATAATAGGCACTGCAGATGCTGGAGAATCCGAGATAACAAGGTGCAGGGCTGGATGAATACAGCAGGCCAAGCAGCATCACAGGAGCAGGAAAACTTGACGTTTCGGGCCTAGAACCTTCATCAGAAATGGAGGAGGGGAAGATGGTTCTGAAATAAATGGGGAGAGAGGGGGAGGCGGATAGAAGATGGATAGAGGAGAGGATAGGTGGAGAGGAGACAGACAAGTCAAAGAGGCGGGGATGGAGCCAGTAAAGGTGAGTGTAGGTGGGGAGGTAGGGAGGAGATAGGTCAGTCCAGGTAGGACGGACAGGTGTAGCACTTCCTGCGGTTGCAGGGAAAAGTGCCGGGTGTAGTGGGGCTGGAGGGGGGTGTAGAGCGGACAAGGGAGTCACGGAGAGAATGGTCCCTCTGGAAAGCAGACAAGGGTAGGGAGGGAAAAATGTCTTTGGTAGTCGGGTCGGATTACAGATGGCGGAAGTGTCGGAGGATGATGTGTTGGATCCGGAGATTGGTGGGGTGGTACGTGAGGACGAGGGGGATTCTTTTTTGGTTGTTATTGCGGGGACTGGGTGTGAGGGATGAGTTGCGGGAAATTCAGGAGACATGGTGCCCCCACACCTCCTCCCTCACCCCCATCCCAGGCCCCAAGAAGATTTTCCACATCAAGCAGATGTTCACCTGCACATCTGCCAATGTGGTATACTGCATCCGCTGTAACCGTTGTGTCCTCCTCTACATCGGGGAAACCAAGCGGAGGCTTGGGGACCGCTTTGGAGAACACCTGTGCTCGGTTCGCAACAAACAATTGCACCTCCCAGTCGCGAACCATTTCAACTCCCCCTCCCATTCCTCAGATGACATGTCCACCCTGGGCCTCCTGCAATGCCACAGTGATGCCACCCGAAGGCTGCAGGAGCAGCAACTCATATTTAGCCTGGGAACCCTGCAGCCTAACCGTATCCTATGTGGATTTCACAAGCTTCAAAATCTCCCCTCCCCCAACCGCATCCCAAAACCAGTCCAGCTCGTCCCCGCCCCCCTAACCTGTCCTTCCTCTCACCTATCCCTTCCTCCCACCTCAAGCCCCACCCCCATCTCCTATCTACTAACCTCATCCCGCCCCCTTGACCTGTCCATCCTCCCTGGACTGACCTATCTCCTCCCTACCTCCCCACCTACACTCACCTTTACTGGCTCCATCCCCGCCTCTTTGACTTGTCTGCCTCCTCTCCACCTATCCTCTCCTCTATCCATCCTCTATCCACCTCCCCCTCTCTCCCTATTTATTTCAGAACCCTCTTCCTCTCCTCCATTTCTGATGAAGGGTCTAGGCCCGAAATGTCAAGCTTTCCTGCTCCTGTGATGCTGCTTGGCCTGCTGTGTTCATCCAGCCCCGCACCTTGTTATCTCTGATATTCTGGGGACTTGGGTTCAAATCTCACCTTGGCAAATGAAGTTGAATTCAATAATAATCTGGAAATAAGAGTCTAATGATGAAACAAATTGAAGGAAACGACGTGTGACTCCAGACCCACAGCAATGGGGTTGACTCTTAATCACCCTCTAGGCAATTAGGGATAGTGAAACCCACATCCCATGGACGAGTTAAATAGAAAGACCAATAGCCCATCTAACCTGCTCTGCTGTTCAATAAGATCATAGCTGATCTGATTATAAACTCACACACTTGGTGAATAAGAAGTTGTTTATCTAATCCTTAAAAATAGAAAATGTAATTACAGTCAAGTGCCTGGGAGAACCCCTGTAGAGTTAATGGATAAATATATATGTGAAAGTTTATGTTTTATGTCCTGACATTATGAGATACAAAACGGAACAGTGTAAGGGCAGACAATGACACATCCCTCCCTGTCACACTCAGTGCTTTCTATTCATGGTTTGAACAGAATACCACTGGCGTGGTAACACTGGGTGCACCGACAGCCCCAGACACAGACATACCTGCTCCCTCTGTCACCGCTTCAGGAGCCAGATCAGTATTCCTGGGAGTCAACCCAAGGAAAGCAATGGGCCTGGACAGTGTCCCTGGCTGAGCACTCAGATCCTGTATGGACCAACTGGTGGAGGTATTCACCAACATCTTCAACCTTCCCCTCCTACAAGCCAAAGTTCCCACTTGTTTCAAGAAGACCACCATCATCCCTGTATCGAAGAAAATACATGCTGTGTGCTTTAATGACTACCGCCCAGTGGCTCTGACTTCAATAATCATGAAGTCCTTCGAGAGGCTGGTCGTGGCCCACGTCAACTCAGTCCCCCAGCCTGCCTTGATCCCCTATGGTTTACCTACTGACATAACAGGTCCTCTGAGGATGCCATATCCCTAGCCCTGTACTTATCCCTGGAACATCTGGGCAACAAAAATACCTACTTCAGACTCCTGCTCGTTGACTACAGCCCCGCCTTCAACATCGTGATCCCCTCCAGACTGATCTCAAAACTGCATGACCCTGGTCTCGACTCCACCCTCTGCAACTGGATCCTCAACTTTCTGACCCACAGGCCACAATCAGTGAGGATAGGTAACTGCACCTCCTCCACAATAACACTCAACACTGGAGCCTACTGAAGGATGTGTCCTCAGACCCCTACGGTACTCCCTGTGCACCCACAACTGTGTTGCCAAATTCTGAATGAATACCATCTACAAGTTTGCTGATGACATTGCTATAGTAGGAGAGATATCTAACAATGCCAAGTCAAAATATAATAGGGAGATAGAGGCCTTCGTGACGTGGTGCAAGGAGAACAATCTGTCTCTCAATATCAGCAAAACTAAAGAACTGATATTAACTTCAGAAAGAAAGGAGGAGAACATGCCCCCATCTACATCAATGGAATTGAGGTTGACAGAGTGAAGAACATCAGGTTCCTCGGAGTGACGATAACCGATGACCTGTCCTACACTTCCCATGTAAATACATCAGCCAAGAAGGCACAAAAATGCTTCTTCTTCCTCAGGCGACTCAGGAAATTTGGTATGTCCACAAGCCCCCTACTAACTTCTACAGATGCACCATTGAAAGCATAATGTCTGGGTCCATAATGGCCTGGTACGGCAACTGCTCTGCCCAGGACCGTAAGAAACTACAGAAGTTGGTGCGCACAGCCCAGACCATCACAAAGTCAACCCTCCAACCTTCCGAGATAACAAGCATGGGGCTGGATGAACCAACCTTCCATTCGGAGGAAGGGTCACCGGACCCAAAATGTTAACTCTGTTTTTTCCTTCAAAGAAGCTGCCAGACCTTTTCCAGCAACTTTGTTTTTCTTCCATCCATGGACTCTATTTACACGGCTCACTGCTGCAGAAAGGTGGCCCTTAAGTGAAATTTACTGAGAGGCCTCAATAGATTGAAAGTGGAGAAGATTTTTCCCACGACAAACAACAATGGATTCACAGTTATCATTAGATTCTTAATTCTAGGTGTTTTATTGAATTCAACTTCGACCATCTGCAGTGGCAGCATTCGAACCCAGGTCCCCAGAATGTTATCCAGGTCTCTGGATTAACCGTCCAGTGATAATACCACCACGCCATTGCCTCCCCTTTAGTGTCTTCTGCAAATTTGGCCGCAGTACATTCTACCTTTGCATCCAAGTCAATATTGTAGATTTTAAATTGTTGGTGTCCAGCGTAACATCCTATTAGTTACATCTTGCCAACCAGAAAAAGACCCATTTGCCTTAACTTTCTGCTTGCTGTTGGTAAGCCAATCCTCTGTCCAAACCAATATATTACCCTGGGCCTCATATGAACTTAGACGGTGTATAACGGTGTATAACTTTTGGTGTGGTACCTTCTGGAAATCCAGATATACTACATCTACAGGGCACCAGGTTAAATACATTCAAGTAGTTTAACATATTCAAGACTGAGATTGATGGGTTTTTAATCAGTGAGGGGAATAAAGGTTTATGGGCAAAAAAGAAAATAGTGAAGTTGAGAATTACCAGATCACCCATGATCTCATTGAATGGCGGAGCAGATTTGATGGGCCTAATGGCCTACTTCCGCTCCTGCATCTTATGGTCTCATGGCTTCAGATCAGAACAATTTGTTTTCTCATATGGGTAAGCTGCTTACCGCAGCAGAAGAGGCTTCTAGTCTGTGCAGTTTCCAAAGCAGGAGAATTTGCGTGGAAGTATTCAAATTGTTAGAACTGAGAAAATTTAAGCCATCAGAATTGTGAAAGGTTCATGCCATCACACCTGAAAAAGATTTGTAAAACTGTCTCAGCAATCCAAGAGAAAAGAAAGAAACTTGGAAGGTTCAGTTAGGTAAAGATATATAAAGCTGAGATGGGAGTGACATTTGTCTTATGTGTCTATAAAATAGCTTGGAAACTTGGTTTTGATGTTTCTAATAAACACTTTCTAATCATCTTATGTTTGTTGATTTCTACTTTTGTGTCATATACTTATGTATTGTTGTGAAAGGACATCTCCAGCCTGGTGTGAATATATCTCAGTTACTAAACAGTGTGGTGATCAATTGCAAAATTAAATGCATGGTCTATCAAGCCAGGTTTCCTCAGGGATCTAACTTGTTCAGTATGAACACCAGTTGGGATCATAACAATCTGGCAACCAGATTTCTCAATGAAAACAGCCAGACCAGACATGAGGCAGTCTGACTACTGCAAAGAATAAGCCTTCACATACATGAGCAGAGATGATACAAATTAGGCCTGATTTCTCTAGAATTCAGAAGGTTAATGGCTTATCAAATCATAGTCTTCAAGACATTAACAGCTAGTTAAAAATAAACTGTTTCCACTGTTTGAGGATTCTACAAATAAGGTGCATTGTCAGAGAATTAAGACCAGGAGAGATGTTAGGAAGCACCTAGAATTGTAGATTCATACAGTCATGCAGCACGGAAACAGACCCTTCGGTTCAATCAGCCAATGCTGAATATAATCCCAAACTAATCTAGCCCCACTTGCCTGCTCATGGCACATAATTCTCCAAAACTTTCCTATTCATGTACTTAGCCAAATGTCTTTTAAACGTTGTAATAGCACCCACATCCAACACATCCTCAGGAAGTTCATTCCACACACGAACCAAACGGTGTGTAAGTAGATGTTTGGAACTCTCTTTCATGAACAGTAATGAATGCTGAATCAATTGTTAACTTTAAATCTGGGATAGACATTTTTTTAGCTAAGCAAAGTATTAAGGGATATGGGCCAAAAGCAGTAATATGGAGTTAGGACACATATCGGCCATGATCTCATTGAATGGTGGAACAGCCTTGAAGGGCTGAATGGCCTATTCTTCTTCCATATATGGTTTACCCCTAGGGATTATGGCCAACATTAAAGTTTGTGACCTGATTATGGAATTGATCTGGAGCAGCAAATGCAATGCCTTGAAAATCATCACAGGTTTATATTTGAGTGAGGTATCACCTCCTTGCACTGTTTTAAATGATCTAATTGGCGTACTCAAATGAGAACTTATATTTCAGAAGTCAACTTCTTACAATGATGCCACAACTGCTGCTCATAGTCAATACCTCTTTCTCTTTTTGTTTCCTTTTACAAGCTTTAGACATTATCTTCAAGAGGATAAATTTAATAGCAAAAGCAGTGAATGCCCTAAATTGGAAACCACTCTGAAATATTTACAGTCACTAAACCAGAGTGGAAATGCCTGAACAATTTAGTGAGTTAAGATTTTATGGAGAGAATGAAAATAAAATATAAGCTTAAAAGGAGAAACGGTATAAAATATGGTATTAGTTGCCTGGTAAAGCAGAACTTGAAATTGACAAAAATTATTGAATACTGTGCAAATTGCTTAAATATTGAAAATTACTGAAAAGGATTAATACATTTTTATAGAAACTATATTTTCTGACACTACAAAGACAGCAACATGTTTTTCTGCCATAAATTCTCTAAACTTGTTTGAGTTTTCAGATTTTATGGCAGTTGAAAAGTCTTTTGGTCATAATGCACCTATTTGCTCATCAGACAAACTCAAGGATGCCAAATTTCAGATGTTCACAACAGTTTATATGACAGGAGTAAAAGGGTGCTGATTGGTTGGCAAGTTGACTCTAATTAGCTGAGGCGCTGTGATAGAAATTTTCAGGTAATTATAGACCATAAGAGGTGGGAGCAGAATCAGGCCATTCAGCCCATCAAATGTGCACCACCATTCAATCATTCTTTCTTCGAATCCACAAACTCTTCATTGTTCTACACCAATCTGCAGTTATCCAACTCACTTGGCTAACTGACCCCTTGTTATAAATAGACCAATTTATGTGTTCTATTTCCCAAAACAGTGAAAGATAATGATATGTTTCTGATGGATTTCCCTGTGGCTTGACAACTTGGGAACTTATTTCACGTGGAACAAATGCAATCCTAAAGTCTCTAGGCTCAAGTTATGTGCTAGCTAAGCCAACTATGCCTTTGTCATTTGTCAGTCAGATGGCTGGTTGAGGGTGCATTGAGTAAAAGCCACACTCAGGTCCTGAGGCAGCTTGTCTCCATTACCAGCAGAGAGGAGACAGGTGCCAATTATTTAAGCTGGGGCTCAGTGTGTACCTGCAGCTTTGACTTCAAAGACCCTAGGTTCAATTATCACAATTGCAGCTCAAGTGCAGAATCATGTTTGGCATCCCGATGACATACTGAAAGAGTGCCATATTTTAAGAGCAAGAGGGTCATCTTGCAGATGTATAGAGCTCTGGTTAGGCCACAAGTTCAGTTCTGATCACACTATTGAAAGGGTGTGATTGCATTGGACAGGGTGCAGGAGAGATTCACCAGAACGTTGCCTGGGACAGAGCATCTTATGAAGCGAGTTTGGTTAGATTTTGTTTTGGAGCAGAGAAGGCTGAGAGGGAACTTGATTGAGGTGTATAAGATTATGAGGTGCCTGGGACAGGGAGGAGCGAAAGCAGCTTTTCCTCTTATTTGAAGGGTCAATAACATGGGGGCATGTGTTAAAGTGAAAGGTATGACATTTATTTGGGACGTTTAGTTTAGACAGTGGTGGGGGTCTGGAACGTACTGCCAAGGGGGCATAATTTTAAAGTAAAATGTTGGAAGTTTCGTGGGGATTTGAAAATATACCCTTTTCACCAAGACAGTGGTGGGGGTCTGGAATGCACTGCCTGGGGGCTCGTTGAGATGGTAAACCTCACAGCCTTTAAAAAAAATACTCATATGAGTTCTTGAAATGTCATAACATTCAAGGCTATGGGCTTACTGCGGGAAGGTGGGATTCTGGTAGTAATAGTATATTTTCAACAGTCCAAGCTTGATGGGCTGAAGGGCCCTCTTCTCTAGTATTTGATTCTATGGATTGTTGGAGTTGTTCTTTTTCAAATCGGGTATTAAAAACCGACACCTTATAAATCTTTCGAAGTGCATGGCTATGACTTTGAAGAAGAGCAAGAGAAATATCACATGTTTTCTGGTCAATCTTATTTCTCAACCAATGTCTCTGGAAACGAGTGATCTGGTGATGTGTTTGTGAAATTTTATTGTGTGTAATTCAATTTGCAATGTTTTTGCAGGGTTCTGAAGAAGAGTCATTTAGACTTGAAGCAGTATCTTTGTTTCTCTGTGCTACGTGAACAATGACATTGTTTCTAACTTTGCAACAGTGACTCTAATGCAAAAATACTCACTTGGTCTGAAGTGCCTTAGGATCTCATGAAAGCTGCTATTGAAATGCAGGGCATCACATCATAGATTTGTTAGCAAAACTGAAGACTGTGAGATCAAAGGTGTAGTAATTGTAACGAGGTCAGCCAGCTGGACCACATAGAGTCTGAGGTGCCTGATTGGGACTGTTAATCTGGTCCAATCAGGGAGCCTTGGCTGACATAAAAAAGATTGCGTCAAGGATACTGTCACTCTCGTGCCTGAATCTGTATGAGGAGTATCAAAGTCAAGGATTGTTCATATTTAAATATAGGGTGGCTTGCTGACCGGATACCAGCCTCTGTGGAGTTATTTCAAAAGGGAGGCAGTATAAGTAGAAAATTGACTAAAGAAGAGCAAGTAGAGATTATCAGTGAAGGTTAATTTTTCAGAACAGGGAGAAGTATGCAGTGTTACTTTTTAGGCTTGGTATTTTCTATGGATATACTTTAATGACCTGCATCTGTGTAAAACAACTTAATATAAAAATTCCCTTATGCTCTCTGTAATTGTAACTTAGACTATGGTACTGGCTTCATGTCAAGAAGCTGAAGTGTTTTATTTTAATTGAGCTACATCCAGAAGCTTTTGTATATTAGATGGCAGAACAACATACCAGTTACTCCTTTGAAAGTAAGTGTGCATCACAGGCAGAGAGATAATTCCCCAATACAGCAACTTGCTCTGTGGCAGTGTGTCCTGTTGTAGTTGGAACATCTGGAAGTAGATTGATCCAAGCAATCACCTAATAAAATGCTGAAATCACTGTAGTGCCACTGGAAGAAAGATAGAGACAAACTGGTGACCGCTACACCTCAGGCAAGAGATGTAACTGAGTAGATAGAACCTTCCCAGTGGTCTCAGCCGATACAAGAATTGAACTCGTGCTGCTGGCATCACTCTGTAGCATAAACCAGACATTCAGCCGACAAAGCTGACTGTAGTCATCTGCGAATAGTATAAAACCTTAACAAACTTCCCAAATGATAAAACAAAACAGAAATTGCTGGAAAAGCTCAGCAGCTATGGCTGCTGAGCTTTTCCAGCAATTGCTGTTTTTGGTTCCGATTTCCAGCATCCGCAGTCATTTCTAACCCATTTGATGAACATGGACATCTTGACCTTCATGAGCAAGCTTAAAAATGGAGTATGAAACAGCCCATGTGTTTCAGCTACTGAAGTAAGGAATAATTTTATTGTGATAATCACTACAGCACACTGCTGGACCTTCAGGGTGAGACCGGGTCTCTCTAACTGTATGGCCAGAACCTGTGTCATAAATTGCATTCGTTCCAATCTCTTTTATGTCATCTTTGAGGTTTGAGCAATAATTTCTCTTCACAGGATTAACTTCGATTCATTCATTTCCCTAACCTTTGTATTTCTATCAAGCTGCTCAAAAACTGTTGACAATTGCAGTAGTAAACCTAGACATTGTTATCCTGCTATTTCCAGCCTGCTTTCAAGAAGCAATCAAGTGTATGACGGGAAAAAAGGAATTGACAGGAGCTATATGTTTCCATATTAATAAAAGCTCACGAGGCCACAGAAAGTCAGGGTAAGGTAAAGCATAGTGTCCATTCTTGTAAGTGTTATTTTGAATTCCTAAGGCCTGAGAACACAGCTAATAGTGTACACTTCCAGCTGTAAATACCTGGCCGTTTTGGAAAAGAACAGGTGATTTCTACTTCTACTGAAGCTTGGATTTGTTGATTTACCGATATAGCCCATTCCTGTATAGCCTTCTAATCATGGCTTCTGCAACTATCTCATGTTCTTCCAACCCCAACAACTAGCAATCTGGCTTTTCTGACAATGTTGCATCCTTTGCAATGAATTATGGGTGGAAAGGCTGATTTTTTTTTTCCCCTTAATTCATCCATGGGATGAGGGACATTGCTAGCGCCGCAGCATTTATTGCCCATCCCTAATTGCCCAGAGTCAACCACATTGCTGTGGGTTTGGAGTCACATATAGGCCAGACCAGGTAAGGATGGCAGTTTCCTTCCCAGAAGGACATTAGTGAACCAGATGGGTTTTTTCCCCAACAATCAACAATGATTTCATGGTGATCAGTAGATTCTTAATTCCAGATATTTATTGAATTCAGTTTCCACCATCTGCCATGGCAGGATTTGAACCTGGGTCCCCAGAATGTTATTTGGGCCTCTGGATTAACAGTCTAGCGATAATACCATTAGGCCATCACCTCCTCATAATAAAACAGACATAGAGGATGCTGGAGGAACTCAGCAGGTCTGGCAACATCTGCAGAGACAGAAACAGAGTGAATGTTTTGAGTTTGGAATGACTCATCAAGGTTGAAACTTTGATCGATGTTTCTCTCTCCACAGCCACTGCCAGACCTTCTGAGTTTCTCCAGCATTCTCTGTATCTGTTTCAGTTTTCCAGTATCTACAGTATTTTGCTTTTACTTTAATGTTTTTATCTGCTCAGGTGTCAGAGGGGCCTAGGACAGTCTTGAGGGGAACTAAATTTGGAAGTGTCCATTTCTGGATGACACTAGACCCTGTAAGTCCAATCATTTCCACTCAAAATGGCAAGGCCAGAGCAGTCTGGGATTGTGGTTCTTATAATTCATTGCAATAGAGTCAATATTGTAAGAAGAGGCCCTATTGCTAAAGATAGATAGATTTTGGATTGGTAAAGGGATTAAAGGTTAAGAGGAGAAGGCAGGAAAAGGGTGTTGAGAAACAAATCAGCCATGATCAAGCAGACTTGATGGGCCAAATGGCCTAAATTTGCTATTATATCAAATGGTCTTATGCTAAGTGTTTGGCTTGGAAGAACGTGAGAGAGATGCAGAGGCCACTGATGCACAATAGCAGCAGTGTATACCACCTACAAAATGCACAGCAGAAGTTCACCAATGACTCTTCGATACCACTGTCCAAATCCATGACCGCTACTATCGGGAAGCACAAATGCAGCAGCTACATGGGAGCAACGCCACTATCTGCAGTTTTGCTTCTACTTGGGAAGGTAATGCCCAGTGGTATCATCACGGGGCTGTTCATCCAGAGGCCCAGATAATGTTGTGGGGACCTGAATTCAAATCTTGCCATGACAGATGGGGAAATTTGAACTCAGTTAAACAAATTGTGGAATTAAGAGTCTAACGATGACCATGAAACCATTGCTGATTGTCAGAAAAATCCATCTGATTCACAAATGTCCTTTAGGGAAGGAAACTGCCATCCTTAACTGATCTGGCCTACATGTGACTCCAGACCCAAAACAATGTGGTTGACTCCTAACTGCTCTCTGGAAAATTAGGGATGGGCAATAAATATTGCCTAGCCAGCAATGCCCTCATGAATGAATAAAATAAACCATCCTGACTTAGAAATATACCGCTGTTCCTTCACTGTCACTGGGTAAAAATCCGAGAATTCCCTTCCCTCACAGCATTTTAGCTTTATCTCCCGTACATGGACTGCAGCGGTTCAGGAAGGCAGCTCACCACTGCCTTCTCAAGAGCAACTATGGTCAGACAGTAAATGGCAGCCCAGCCAGAAACAGCCACATCCCATGAAAATAAAAAAAAATTGTTATACTGATGTTCAGTTTCCCTATTCAAAATGGATTCAAAAGACATCATGATAGTGTTCATGGAAAGGAAGAGGTTTATGTGCAATGTTTTCCCCATAGCCAATGACACCAAAACACTTTACCTGGTCATTGATCCTGTTTTGTGGGAGCTAACTGAACACGTACTGATTGCCACATTTACCTGGAAAATAATAGGGTCTTCATATCGGAAATAACTCAGGTTCTGTAAAGTTCATAGCTAACATTCATTCACAGGATCATAGAATCCTTAAATTGCGGAAGCAGGCCATTCAGGCCACTCACCGACCCTCTAAACAGCATCCCACCCAGATATACCCCCCTACCCTACCCCTGTAACCGTGCATTTCCCAATCCACCAAGCCTACACATTGTTGGACTTTTGATAAGTCCTCCACAAATATTAGTTATTCCTCAACAAAAACCAAAAGAATTGCAGATGCTGTAAATCAAAAACAATAAACAGATATTGCTCTAAACGCTCAGCATGTCTGGCAGCATCCGTAAACTGAGGAAGGGTCACCAAACCCGAAACGTTAACTTTGGTTTCTCTGCTCAGATGCTGCAAGACCTGCTGCAATTTCTGAGATAAGAAGGTGTAGAGCTGGATGATCACAGCAGGCCAAGCAGCATCAGAGGAGCAGGAAGGCTGATATTTCGGGCCAAGACCTATTTCTGCTGTAATTTCTGGGTTTTTTCAGTCATAGAGCATAGAACAATACAGCGCAGAACAGGCCCTTAGACCCTCGATGTTGCGCCGCCCTGTGAACTAATCTAAGCCCATCCCCCTACACTATCCCATCATCATCCATATGCTTAGTCATTCGTCCTTTTCAAAAATAGAGCACATTTGTAAAATGAACACTCCTATCACAGTGTGGAGCTGGAGGAACACAGCAGGCCAGGCAGCACCAGAGAAGCAGGAAAGTTGTTGTTTTGGGTTGGAACCCTTCCTTTTCTGAAGAAGGGTCCTGAACCGAAACGTCAGCTTTCCTGCTGTTCTGGCTGCCTGGCCTGCTGTGTTCCTCCAGCTCCACACTGCATTACCTCCGACTCCAGCATCTGCAGTTCTTACTATGTCCTATCACAGCGACTCAACAGAGATTTTGGAGATATCTAAAATTGTTGGGCAGGACCTGATTCCAGGAGTCCTGATGATTGCAATCCTTGCCAGCATGAGATACTATATTTATGGTAGATTAGAATCCCTATAGTGTGGAAGCAGGCCATTCGGCCCATCATGTCCACACTAACACTGCAAATAACATCCCACCCAGATCCACCCCATCATCTCTGTAACCCTGCATTTCCCATGGCCAATCCACCTATCCTGCACATCTTTGGACTGCGGGAGGAAACCAGAGCACCCATAGGAAACCCACGCAGACGCAGGGAGAATGTGTAAACTCCACACAGACAGCTTCCTGAGGTTGGAATCAAACCTAGGTCCTTGGTGCTGTGAGGCAGCAATGCTAACTACTGGGCCACTGTGCTGTTCATTTGGACCTGATGAAGAGGTGTGAGGTATTTGAATCCTCTGTTATTGATATTTTATATTCTATTAACATTTCAGGCCACTCACCGACCCTTCAAACAGCATCCCACCCAGATATACCCCACTACCCTACCCCTGTAACCGTGCATTTCCCAATCCACCAAGCCTACACATATTCTACTAACATTTCAAAAGTTTGCAGGACAAATGTTCTTTCAGAGGAACATACAAATTATGAGCAGGAGTAGGCCATTCAGCCCCTCGAACCTTCATTGCAAATCTGATTGGAATGTCTAATCTGCATTCCCTCCTACGCCTGGTAATTCTTCATTCCCTCGCTCGAAAAGAATTTACCTTCCTCAGCCTCAAGAATATTCAAGGACTTTGCTTCATCCACCTTTTCAGTGAAAGGTTTCCAAAGACTTGTCACACTCTGTAAGAAAAATAAATCATCCAATCTCTGTTTTAAATGGATGATTTCTGACTTTAAACAATGACCACTAGTATTAGATTCTCCCACCAGAGGAACCATCCTCTCCACATTTACATTGTATGTTTCAATCATGTCAACTCTCACCCTTCTCAACTTCCGTGGATACATGTGTAGCCTGTCCAAGCTTTCCTCTTTAAGACAATTCTCTCATTCCAGATATTAGTCTTAGAAACAATCTCTGAACTACCTCCAACGTATTTGCATCCTTCCTTAAATAAGGTAAGAAATGCTGTGCACAGTACTCTGGGTGTAATCTCACCGGTGCCCTGTATATTTGAAACATAACCTTCTTCTTTTTGTATATGATCACCCCCTGCATCCCATGTTAAATGGTAACATCCTATTAGCTTTCCTCTTTACCTGCTGTACCTGCGTGCTAACATTTTATGTTTCACAAAGACACCCTCGCACGTGAGCTCTGCAATCTCCCACCTCTTACAGGAATATTTGTGAATACTTTCATTTTCCTCAGCAGTTTCACTCTTGCCATTGTTTTCCTATGATTTATTGGATTTGTATGAATTGCATCCTGTATGTAATATTGTGCATGAAAAATACATTCCATTACCTTCACTTGGTAGTGCAGTAGAGAAATGGCAACAAAATTTGTCAAAACGCAGATAAGGTTAAAATGACTTCCCAATGTTTCAAAAGTGACATTGGATCTCTTTTTTCTTTTAGTGGAGAAGATTTCAGTTTCCTCAGTTCAGTTCGTCAGTCACAAGTTATCAATCAGTCTGGTTGGTACTAAAGACTAATGCCAGATTTTTCAACGGTGAAATTTAGAAATTCTTCAACACACAGTTTTATTTATTCATTCTGGGATGAGGGCATCAGTGGCTAAACCAGCATTTATTGCCCATCCCTAATTGCCCAGAGGAGAGTCAACCATGTTGCTGTGAATCTGGAGCCACATATAGGCCAGACGAGGTAAGGATGGCAACGCCCTTCTCTAAAGACATTAGTGAGCCAGATGCATTTTTCCTGATAATTGGCAATGGCTTCATGGTCATCATCAGACTTTTAAATCCAGGTTTTGTTTCATTGGACTCAAGTTCCGTCATCTGCCATGACAGGATTCAAACCCATGTCCCCAGACCATTACTTGTGCACGTGGATTAGCCGTCCAACATTAATACAACAAGGCCGTCATCTCCCCTGTGACTTTCTTCCACAATGACAATGGATGTTTGGTCAATGATAAGTTTAAATCTGAGATTGATAACGTTTTGGTATCCAAAGCTATTGCGTGATGTAGGGTAAAGGTAGATGCATAGGGTTTGTTCGCAGAAGAGTCAAGATCACATTGAATGGCAGAACAGGCTTGAGGGGTGAATGGCCCACCCCTGTTCCTATTGTTATTTAGGTAGAGACAATAAGTGCTTTTCTAGCTACACCCACATTGTGTGAACAAATAAAAAAATAAATTTTCTATCTTCTTTCTTGTAAAAATAATAAAAAGAGCCAATGCACATAAAAGGAGTAACAGAAAATTGATCAGGAAATGGAGCTATAAATGGAACCACAATTAAAAGCTGAAATAATAACCCAGGATAGTAAGATTTTAAATCATTTTAATACTTTGAGCTTTCAACTATGCAGTTCACAGAATTTTTAAAAATCTGTTCATTGGGCATTGCTGGCTAAACATTGCCCATTCCTAATTGCTCAAAGGACCGTTGAAAATAAAACATTTGTTGTGGATCTGGTGTCACATGTAGGCCAGAGCAGGTAAGACTGGCAGATTTCCTTCTCTAAAGGGTATATTAGCCAGATTTTTTTTTAACAACAGACATGAATAATAATATTTTTAATTCCGGAATGATTTGTTATAGAATTCAAATTTCACTATCTGTCATGGTGGGATTTGAACCCTGACCCGAGAATATTGGCCTGGGGTTCGACATTATTTGTTGAGGAACATTACCACGATATACATATATGACTGCCTTGTGATAAATCAGCAAAATCAACCATTTCAAGAAAGCTTACACTAAAAAAAAACTGAGCGATCACAATCTAATATTGGAGTCCTGACAATACACACATTCTGATATTTCACAAGGTCAAAATGCTCTGACACATTTTAAATCGGAATTATATTTAGTGCTCACTCTTGTGAGAACTGATATTTCATCCTTCACAGACAGGCTGAGACAAAGAGACATTGTGTTAATTGATAAAGATTAAAATAACCAATACTTGCCAGACCAAGGCAGACAATACGAATGGCACTGTCATTTCCTTAAGAAAAAATTCCTCTTTGATTGTAGTATCATGAATTTAACACAGTGCAAAATGAACATAATAGTAAATCCAACTGTGAATGAAATCGCTAAATTAATGAAGAAATTAAATCGCAAACATCTTGAAGGTACGAAGCAATTGATCCAGACCATGAATCTTTGCCAAAATAAAAATGAAAAACAACTTAGATTTTCTGATGAAGGGTTTAAGCCCGAAACGTCAAGTTTTCCTGCTCCTATGATGCTGCTTGACCTGCTGTGTCCATCCAGCTCCATGCTTGTTATCTCGGATTCTCCAGCATCTGCAGTACCTTTTATCTCTCTTCACAACCTCTTGGCTCAGAGACATGAACCACAAGATAAAATACAACATACACGGGCACACAGACATGAATCAATGTTAAGGAGTTCTCCCTCACCAAGTAAACACAGAACAATAGAAGACGGTCTCAAAGTGACACAGATTTTTGAATCTAGGTGAACGTACTTTGAGGACTAGACACATTAATCAGTAGCATAGAGTTGAGTCTCTGAAAAAAGCACCCATCTTAGAGACTAAGACAGCACAAAAACCTATGAATTTTACTGAGATTGCACAAAGACGACATCTTTTTATTGACTCTGATGCCATGCTGTGGGCTATAAAATGAAGATTCTGCTTTAAGCTATTGAAACAGTATAAAGGAATAGCTGCAGCCTTGTAAATCATTTTGAAGGATAAATAACAAGAGGATATAATTTTAAGTTGAAAGGTGTGAGGTTTGGATTGGATTTGAGGAAAGCAGTGTTCACAGAGGGGCCTGGGGTCTGGAATGCAGAGCCTGGGAGGGTAGTTGAGAGGTGAAACCTCACAGCCTTTAAAAACTACTTGGATGAGCATTTGAATTGTCGTAACATTCAAGGCTATAGAGCCTAGTGCTGGCATATGGGACTAGTAGAGATTTAACCAGTTTTGGCAGTGTGGACTCGATAGGCTGAAGTGCCTTTTTCTGTACAGATTCTATGCTTATTGGACGATATTGTGGGTTGCCTTTTCCTGGAACAGTGAGATCAAAAGCAGTCAGAACGAAGGCTGATGGGTTCTGAACTAAAGGACATCTGCTTGGCAACAGTGTTTTGATTGGCTCCTGACCAGGTAGTCAGGGCTTGTGTGAGATCGTATGGCAGAAACATGGGGCATGTCCTCAAGGGATTGGGATCCACCAAGAGCTTTTCAGGAGCATGATCATCACAATAAATCAGGGCATGGTGGCGTAGTGGTAATGCCATTACGCTTGTAACCTAGTGGGCCAGGCTAATGATCTTGGGGAAGTATTTCAAACCACATCACAGCAAATGGTGGAATTTAAATTGAATTGATAAATCTGGACCACACAACAAATTGGCTCCTAACTACTCTCTGAAATGACAAAGCTAGGCAATTCATGATATGCCACAAGGGACGGTCTTGTCAATGGCGCCTGCATCCCATGAAACAGTGGCTAAGGTTGTGCCTTTATTTAAGAATGGCTGCAAGGAAAAGCCAGGGAGCTATAGACCAGTAAGCCTGACATCATTGGGAAAGCTGTTGGACGGGATTTAGAGAGACAGGATTTACATGCTTTTGGACAGACAGAGACTGCTTAGGAAGGACTGTTCTGAGGAAGGATCACTCAATCCGAAATGTTAACTCTGATTTCTCTCCTCAGTTGCTGCCAGACCCGGCTGAGCTTTTCCAGCAATTTCTATTTTTGTTTCTGATTTACAGTATTCACAGTTCTTTTGGTTTTTGTTCAGGAGTGATTCGGGATAGTCAGCATGGATTTGTGCATGAGTTTTTTGAAGATGTGACCAAAGGATAGATAAGATCAGTGCAGTAGATGTTGTCTGCATGGACTTTAGCAAGCCTTTTGACAAGGTTCTGCATGGTAGACTGGATAGTAAGATTAGATCACATGGGAACCAAGGAGAGTTATCCAACTGAATACAAAACTGGCTTAACAGGAGGAGGCAGAGGGTGGTGGTAGAGGGTTATCTTTTCAGACTGGAGGTCCGTGACCAGCAATGTGTCACAAGGATCGGTGCTGCGCCCGCTGCTTTTCATCATTTATACAAATGATTTAGATCAGAATACAGGAGGCATGTTTAGTAAATTTGTGGATGACACCAAAATAGGTGGTATAGTGGACAGTGAAGAAGGTTATCTAAGAGTACCTCAGGATTTGATCAGCTGGGCCAATGGATGAAGAGTAGCAGGTGGAGTTTAATTTCGATAAACGCAAGGTGTTGCATTTCAGTAAAACAAACAAGGATAGGATTTACACAGTTAATGGTAGGGCTCTGGGGAATGTTGTCAAACAGAGAGACTGAGGGTTTCAGGTACATAGTTCCTTCAAAATGGTGTCACAGGTATACAGGGCAGCGAAGAAGATATTCGGCATGCTTGCTTTCATTGGTCAGAGCGTTGAGTAAAGGTTTTGGGATGTCAAGTTGCAGCTGTACAAAACAGGGTGAAGTCATTCTAAGAGTATCGTGTGCAGTTCCGGGGGGCTTACTATAGGAAGGATGTTATTAAATCGGAGGGGGTGCAGAAAACATTTATAAGAATGTTACCATGACTGGAGTATTTGAATTATAAGGAGAGGCTGGATAGGCTGGGACTTAATTGCCTAGAGCATAGGAGGTTGAGAGGTGACCTCATGGAGGTTTATAAAATCACAAGGATCATAGATAAGCCAAGGTATTTTCACTAGGATAGGGGAGACTAAAACTGGAGGGCATATGTTTAGGTTGAGAACTTAAGAGAGGAGCAATTTCACACAGCGGATGGTGCACATATAGAATGAGCTGCTGAATGAAGCAGTAGAGTCAGGTACAATTACAACATTTAAAAGACATTTGGACAGGTGTATGAATAGGAAAAGTTTAGAGGGATATCAGCCAAATGCAGGCAAATGGGACGAGTTCAATTTGGGAAACTTGGTTGGTACAAATGAGTCAGATCAAACAAGTCCGTTTCTGTGCGGCACGGTGGCTCAATGGTTAGCTCTACTGGTTCACAGTTCCAGGGCCCTGGGTTTAATTCCCCCGCGGGCAACTGTCTCTATGGAGTTTGCACATTCTCCCTGTGTCTGCATGGGTTTCCTCCCAGTGCACCAGTTTCCTCCCACAGTCCAAAGATGTGCAGCCTAGGTGGATTGGCCATGCTAAATTGCCCATAGTGTTCAGAGGTGGGTAGATGAGGTGGGTTTGAGAAATGGTTCTGGGTGGGATTCTCTGAAAGTCGGTGTGGACTTGTTGGACCAAAGGGCCTGTTTCCACACTGTAGGGATTCTATGGAAATGACTTCATGACTCTTTTCTTGCTCCCACCCCTCACATTAGTAAAAGTTACGCGCACTATTTCTTTGGTTGCAGTCTTTCATCTAATTGGATCACAGTGGGGATGTCCGTAGCCAGGTAATTGTTGAAAATACCAGCAAATTGTTAATGAGATACACTTTATGATCAGACACATGAAGAAAGTGGTAACACATGGTGAAATCCTGCTCAGAGGGTGACACTGAAGGAAATGAGACACGCAGGTAATGAAGAGCCAAAAATCTATCTTTTCCTTTGATTGGGTTCAATCTATCAAACGTTAGTCCCTCTCAGGCTTATATTAGACAATAAATTTAAATATTAAGGAAAGTTGCGTAAGCTTGGTTCATATTCCCATGAATTGAAAAGATTGACAAGTAATATTAAAGGGGAGTTGAAACTGATAAAAGGGAGAGGCAATGGCCTCGTGGTATTATCGCTGGACTGATAATCCAGAGGCACAGGTAATGTTCGAGGTTTGAATCCTGCCATGGCAGGTGGTGGAATTTGAATTCAATAAAATATATCTGGAATTAAGAGTTTACTGATGACCATTAATTCATTGCCAATTGTTGGAAAAACCATTTGATTCATTAAGATCCCTTAAGGAAGGAAACTGCCATCCTTACCTGGTTTGGCCTACATGTGACTCCAGACCCACAGCAGTGTGGTTGATTCATAACAGCCCTCTGGGTATTTAGGGATGGGTAATCAATACTGGCCTAGCCAACGACGCCCTCACCCTGTGAATGAATTATAAAAAGAGAGAGAAGTTTAGGAGGGTAGACACAGAGCCAAGTGATTTCTCTGGAGAGGGAGTCTGATACAACAGAATACCATCATAAAATTGAAGGCAGATTCTAAGATAAAGATTGGAAGAGCATCTTAACATTAAAGATGTTAATATCTATAAGCTTCAACAGAGGTCAAAGAGCACTGAAGATGTCACCTAGAAGGGGGACAAAACGTTTACCCAAAAACCTGTCAGCTCGATGAACCGACCAACAACTCAAAATTAATCTCTGTCCTTTAAAGTCGGATGGGTATGAGTGGAGGTAAAAGTGGGAAGGGTGCAACTGAAACTCAATGAACTGAAAATAATTTTGTAAGGATGCAGGGCAAAGGCAATCATGGAGAGTTTTGAATAGGGTCTGGAAGTTTACAGTTGCATTTTCTTGGGCCATTTTGTTACCAGCAGGGTATCTTTAGCTGATGTGGCAAGGTTTATTATCCCTTGTAATATAAGAAATTAAGACAAGGATAACGTGGTATTGAAAGATCTAACAAAATATTTACGACTGTTTCCTAAAACATGCAGATATTGCATCCAAGGCACATTCATGGTTGGGTTAGCTTTTTATCAACAGGTCAAGTAGCCTGAGTGAAGACAGCGTCCTAGACCTTTATACCCTCAGGTCAGAGAGAGGGGAAGAATTTTGTTTTTAAAGAAATTAACCTTGTTGCAACTAACCATGGGCCGGGGAATAAAGAAAGGAGCCAATTCTTCTCTATTCCTCATCACTTGGAAGCTTAACAGTCTGGAGTATCCAGCGCGCAGTTACAACGAACCTCACTCAGGATCTGGTCATAACATTGGGTTGACATCTATTTGAAGTGATAGATGTGAAGCTGCCCAGTAGAGTTTGAAATTCCACCATAGAAGGCAATCAATGTTGTCATCCAGAATATACTCACTCAGATGGCAAATTGAATTGATTCACTTTGTTATTCCACATTTTGACAGAAGTTTCACTAATGAATTCCTAAGCCCTGCTGTTTGCATCAGCAGCACTCCCCCGTTAAAAGGTAAGAAATTAAGGCTGATTTTCTTGCAACAATGATTTGTATCATCAGTCTTGATCCACACAGTTTTATAAATTATTTTCTCAGAATAGATTTTCTATCACAGCTTTAGCAGCCTTCACCTTGTGTGATGCCCCATTGGGACCAAATGCATCAAACATTGCAATTTTCACTGGAAATATTCCTTGCTCACTCCTTTTACTACCATCACACTATCAACCACTTCATCTGCATGGCTTACTATTGATTGCTGAGTGTTGTGTGATGGGAATTAGAAAATAATTCAGGAATGGATAATTTTGCTCATCAGTTATGCTTTTAGATCTCTGCTGATTTGAAAAGTTTTACAGCAATATTTTGCTTGTGCGATCTACTTATGGGTTAGTGACAGCAACTGAGAACTCATGGACGATCAACATGTATTCCTTTTTGTCAGCTGAGGATTGTCCCTTACCATGCTTGACCCTCACTGATCTATAAGCCTGTACTTCGGCCCTCACCCCTTCTCCTTCCAGCCAGAACTGCGATAGGGTTCTGCTTGTCCTCACTTTTCACTCCATAAGTCTCCGCATTCAAAGGATCATCCTCTTCCACTTACACCTCTTCCAAAAGGACACGATGAGCAAAAACATTTTCTTTTCCTGTTTTCCTTGCCAGCATTCCGCTGGGACCTTTCCTTCTGTGCTCTTGGTACACTCCTCCATCGCTCCTAACTCATCTTCACCTGCCCGTGGAACTTTCCCATAAAATTACAGATGTAATATTTGCCCCTTTACTTCCTCTCTCATCATAGTCCAAGGCTCCAAACATACCATTCAGGTAAAGATAACAAGGTGTGGAGCTGGATGAACACAGCTGGCCAAGCAGCATCATAGGAGCAGGAAAGCTTGACGTTTTGGGCCTGGACCCTTCATCAGAAATCTGTACTAAGAAAGGTGATGTGGCTGTAGTACCTGGTTTACTTCAGGACATGGTCGAGCAGTTTCAAGGCCGAAGAGATTATGAGAGAGTTGCAGTGGGAGAGAGATCCCCTGAGGTTTGTCCGGAGGGAGGAGGGTAACTTCTTCAGGGTAGGCATCCTTAGAAGAGGCTTCGCAGTGGGGTTAAAATTGTATTTTAATTATTGTATTGTATGTATTGTAATTGTAAAATTCAGGTAAAGCTGTGTTTTACTTGGACTTCTTTCAATCCAGTCTACTGCAATGGCTACTCATAATGTGGTCTCCCCTACATGGGCAAGACCAAACACAGAACTGCGGGACTGCTTTGTGCATAATGATGGCCCCCACCTCCCAGTCACTTACCATTTCAATACACTATTGTGCTCAAATGCTGATATTTCTGTCCTCAACCTGCTCTCGTCTTCCAGTGAAGCCAAAAGGGAAAACACCTAATTCTCCACTTCAGCACTTGACCACCTTGAGGTTGCAACATAAAGACATAGAATACAGAACAGTACAGCATGGGAACAGGCCCTTTAGTCCATCATGTTGTGCTGAACATTGAGTTCAACAGCTTCAAAACATGAACCCTCTCCCATATTTTGGTTACATTGTCTCCACCTCCCATTCAGCACCTGCTCCTCCCCTCCACACTCCCACCACACCCACCAACCATATCTTGTTTGCATAGCTTTATTTCAGAAAAACGGAGCTATTTTATAATATTCATATCCATCATTAACACCTATTCTTCATCTATATCTCTCCATACTACCAGTAGCACTTGCCTATACTCCCTAATTGTCGGTTCTGCTTATTCTCTTCCCACCTTGTCGACTGCATAAAAATGTCATTTTCCAGCTCTCTTCAGTTCTGAGGAAGTGATTTATCAGACTCCAAATGTTACTATTGTTTCTTTCACCACAGATGCTGCCAGACAACTGGGTTTCTCCAACATGTTGAAAAGAAAGAAAGAAAGAAGGTCAGCCAAGAAAACATATTTTATCATGTCAAAATGTACTTGCAACCAAATGAATTATGAACTGTGGCTATTCTTGTTTCATGGGCATACATAGATGTCAACCTACAGTCAACAAATTCCCGCAAACAGTCATTTGTCCAGCCATAACAAAGTGTAGAGCTGGATGAACACAGCAGGCCAAGCAGCATCAGAGGAGCAGGAAAGCTGATGTTTCGGGCCTAGACCCTTCTTCAGAAA
>JAHRHZ010000016.1:58583377-58652389 GCA_024137785.1 Ginglymostoma cirratum | reverse complement strand
GCTTTCCTGCTCCTGTGATGCTGTTTGGCCTGCTGTGTTCATCCAGCTCTACGCCTTGTTATCTCAGATTCTCCAGCATATGCAGTTCCTACTATCTCTATGACCAGCCAGCTGGGTTTTAATTGAGGGAATAATATTGAGCAGGGCGTTGAGTAAAACTTACCTTCCCGTTTCAAAATCTGCGGTGGCATCTTTACAGGGTTCTACTTTTTAATGAAAGCTCCTCTGACTGTGCTGGAATCCCATCTGACTGACTTCACTTGTCAGCCTTTCGTGAGGAACTTGAGCCCTCAACCTTCAAACTTACAGCTAAAAGTGTTTACATTCGAACCAATTTGAAATTTCATAGCAAATTTTGTCATTATTTATTCCTCAGCAGAATCTCTTTCTGAAGTTGTACTGCTCCTTAGTTAGTAAGTTGGAGGTGTACGCTAAAACACACACAGAAAAATGCTGTAAGCGTTGTTTATCCTTGTGTTGTATCAATCTCTTTGAATCATGTAACTGTTCTTTTCCCTTCTTATGAACGAATGTAATCTAGCTGTGGAAAAGTACTGCAAGCTTTCACATTGTCTTGTAGTGGTGAAATGGGAAATTGAAGTAGAAATGTTACACTGACTGACAAACTGCATCGTGGGTATGACAACAGGCAGGGTGAGAAGCTACTGTGCAAAACACAGGTTTTGCTAAAGTCCGTATGGTGGAGGGGAAATGGACACTAACACACAAAGAAGATCGAAATTGCTAACGAAACTCAGCAGGCCTGGCAGGATCCATGGGGACAAAGCGGAGTTGACATTTTGAGTCTGGTGACTCTTCATCAGAACTCTGCATCCTCAGTTTTTTTGTTTTAGTTCAGTCCTTGATAATGTAACTGTAAATCAGAGCCTAACATGTCTATGATTACCATTAACAGCTGTATTTAGTGTAATATATAACCCACAAGATCTGGGTTCAAGTCCCACCTGCTCCAGTGTGTGTAATAACATCTTTAAAGAAGTTGATTAGAAAATATCTGAAATAAATGACATTACTTTGAACTCTAAATGAAAAAACAGTCCTTAACTTTGCATTCTCCTTGATCAGTCTTTCTTGAACCCAAACTCATATTGCGGCATTGAACCACTTGATAAAATGCAAGGGATGCACTGGGATTCACTCTCTGGGAAATTGTCACCACAGTGAAGGTTAAGGAAGGGCCCTGAGATCATTTGGAGAAGAATAGCCATAGAGTGAGTAATTGCCATGAAGGAAACATTTCTGGACAGAAAACTTCTCGAGCGAAACCGCAACAAGATTGTAATTCTCAAAACGCCCTAACATTTAGTGATAGAGGAAACAGGCCTTTGGGGACAAAAAGACAATGAGAGCAGTAAAAGCCCATCAGTAGCTCAACCAAATGCCGAACAGGTTTTACATGTTTGACTGCTGCTTGGGAAGAACATCAGATAATGTGTTAATCAGAGATAATTTGCTAAATAGCATTTGACAACCTTTAACAGCTTCTGATAAATATTTCACTTCAAGGACGAATACGACACTGGTAAGATTATGTTTGAAAAGCAAATATTAACTTCAAGGAGACTCTGTTTATAACATTATAATGACCTGTATGAACTGTCTGAGCTAAGCAGTTGTGGAAACTTTAAAAACTTTTTAAAAATCTCATTTTCAACAATATTGTCATCAGTCTCCCAGATAAATAGTGATCAAACTACTTGAATCAAAAGAAGATCTAACTCTAGACCAAGGACCCCAAATAACATTAAAAACAGCACCCTGAAACAACCTCATGATGATGTCTCAGAGCTGCACGTCACTGAGCATAAACAACACAGTATGGGTGGAGTGAGAACACACTAGAATGATTAAAAGGGCACATTGGTGCCACCACACAATTTTGCTATTGAGAGTAACTATAAACTATAAATCAGAGCATGACTGCCATGTATAGCCGTATTTGGTATTAATGGACAGTAAATTGGAAGTTCTGAGGAAGGGTCATCAGACCTGAAATGTTAACTCTGTTTTTACCTTCACAGATGCTGCCAGACCAGTTTTCCAGCAACAAGCATGGGGCTGGATGAACACAGCAGGTCAAGCAGCATCATAGGAGCAGGAAAACTTGACGTTTCGGGCCTAAACCCTTCATCAGAATTTTCCAGCAACTTTGTTTTTGTTCCTGATTTACAGCATCCTCAGTTCTTTCAGTTTTTATTTAGTAAGTTGTGTTAGTTTGAAGTTTAATCCTAAAGACTGTTCTGACTTTGTTTTCACCTTGATCAATCTTTCATGAATCCAAACTCCGTAGCATAGCAACAAACCACATGATTATTGCTATGAAACTACTGGATTGTTGGAAAAAACTCACCTGGCTTACTAATATCCTTAAGGGGAAGATTTTGCCTATCTTGACCTGATTTGGCTTAAATTGACTTTAGACCCTCAATAATGTGTCTGACTTGTAACTGCCCTCTGAAATGGTCTCACAACACACATCATAACATCAAAGTGATACGGAAGAAAAGGCACAATGGATTCACTTACACCAGATGCACTGTGCAATTCACCACCACCTTCTCAATCCATGAATGAGTGAAAATAAGTAAATAGAAAATTATGGCTACTTCTCTCAGTGAATGTATTAATAATCTTTTAACCAGCCTTGCCTCACTTTCACATTTATACATTCATTTGTAGGTACCTACCCTTTAAACCACAAAATATAATCACTTCCTTCCTTCACTCCTAGCACTAAGATTTGGAGTAGGTTAAGATTTATGGCAGTAGAATCATGGGTGAGTGGAAGTTTAAAGAGTGAGGAGATTATCAAGCAAGTTGGGTGAGCATTGGAAAGTTTCAGCCTAGAGATGTCAAAGACACAGCAAAGATTGCTTCGCAAATGGGCTAAGCCAAGAATAGTAGTTTAGAAGGGGATTCATGGAATGGGCGTGGTGATGCTATGGATATTGAAACAGATACATAGCTGGGATAGCTTTGTGTTTGGAACTCAGACTGGGATTCAGTTAGAGATGCTGATGCTGTGATCAAAACCCCCTGTAAAAAATGAAATAAGCGACGAGTGTTAGAACTTTATTTTTCAATTTATTGCCTATTTCTCATTGCCCAGGGGAAAGTTAAGAATCAACCATACCATTGTGGTATGGATTCACGAATAAGGACAGCACTTTCCTTCATTAAAGGGCATTAAGTGAGCCAGGGTAACAAGCCCAAAACGTCACGTTTTCCTGCTCCTATGATGCTGCTTGGCCTGCTGTGTTCATCCAGCTCTGCACCTTGTTATCTCGGATTCTCCAGCATCTGCAGTACCTATTATCTCTGATACAAGTGAGCCAGGTCTCTGGTTTGCAACAATTTACCCTGGTGTGTTTTTCATATTCTAGCACTTCTTAAAATTGAATTCCACCTTCACCATCTGCCTGGTTGGATTCAAAGCCATATTCCCAGAACATTGGCCTGGGATTCCGGGTTATTTGTCCAGTGCCATTGTTACTTTCCCACCACCTCCCCCAATGTAGCTGATAGATTTTGGTTGTATCAATTGCTGGAGGCAATTGTATTGTCTCCAGGACTGGGTGTTGGGGAAGTGTTGTGACAGAAAGAGGAGATGGCGAGGTCAAGAGCAGTGATTAACAGATGGAGCTGTTTGTCATCATATATACATTGATTAAACCTGACTCATGTCTGACCACAAACTTACTAAATGTCTCCTGAAGTTGGTATGCACTTGTTGCTCCATAAACGATTTACTGTTTTGAATAAACTAACCACAGAGTTAATCAATGCTTGATTACTAAACCGTTACCATTAAAGTGACATGCTGAAAGCAGTGGAAACTGTTGTGCTGACGAAGTCAATTGTGCTTGAACAGCCAGCAAGCAAGTTAATAGACAGGTGAAATACATGGCTGACATTCTTAGATCATGCTAAATTGCATTGAGAATCCTGATTGTCTTTGTATCTTTTCGGGTCAGAGGCTGTTCAACGCGCAGCTTGTTCGTAAGTTGACAAATCCTTATTGAAAAGCCAGTTTAACTCACTTTGGAAAAGCAAGTGATAAGGACATTTCTGAAGTAGGGTTTAGGCCTGAAACGTCACCCTTCCTGCTCCTTTGATGCTGCTTGGCCTGCTGTGTTCATCCAGCTCCACACCTTGTTATCTTTGATCAGGACATGGGCTGGAGCAAATAGTAAACAAGGGTAGGTTACAGGCATATTGTCAGAATGTTCACAAATTGCCCGGTTTAAATTGATATACAGAGGCTTCCTATCAGAATAGAAAATATTTAAACATCACCAGGAAAGCAAGACATTACAATTTGCTTAACAGTTGGGAACAAAGGTCTGCACAGATGTAATATGTCAAATAAATAGACAAGGAATTAAAACATCCCCAAAAAATACAACCACATTATAGGATCAATTTAGTCTCAAGTTAACTTCAGCATTCATCAATGAGAATAAAGGTTGTTACTGAGGCAGAAGCCTACAGAATCCTTAGGTCACTTCATCAACAGATGCAGAGTAAAAGGCTCATTTTGTGATTTTTTCAGATAGACGGCAATCAAACAGAATTATTGAGGCATCCTGGAAAGACTCGTTAGAGAAGCTGAAAACTTATATCACTGAGGAGATACTGAGGGATGAATGTAAATATGAAGTGATCCTCGCAGGTTAATGAAGCTCACAGGACCTGAGTACACACTCAATGATCAACACTGTATTTCAATACTTAAACAAGGCAAGACTTGCGAAGATGTAGACTTCTGCATGCACCAAGGAAGTGCCCAACTTTCAATTAATTTTGCAAGGTATGTGGCAGAGAAACATTGCACTTAAGCACAGGCTGATGTAGCTGCAAAAAGATATATATAGGAGCATGTAGGATTTTTAAAGGGCTTAACATGGTAGATGCTGAGCAGATGTTTCCCATCATGGGAGAGTCTAGGATTAAAAGGCACCAAATTAAGACTGAGATGAGGAGGAATTTCTTCTCTCAAGGAGGATTTTAGTATATATTTAATCAAACTTGGTTTTAAATTTCTGTATTTGGGGCCCCTAAAATGAAGAATCAATCTTAGAGAGTCATACAGCATAGAAACAGACCCTTCAGTCCAACTCACCCATGTCAATGAAGTTTCCTGAACTAAACTCGTTTCACATGCCTGTGTTTGGCCCATATCCCTCTAAAGCTTTCCTATCATGTGCCTGTCCAAATGTTTTTGAAACGTTGCAACTGCACCTGCATCTATCACTTCCTTCGGCATCCTCCATGTGTGAAACATGGTCTGTGTGAAATGTTGCATCTCAGGTCACTTTTAAAGCTGTCTCTCACCTTAAAGTCATGCCCTGTAGTTTTGAAACCCCTCCCTAGGGAAAAGACCATTGTTATTCACTTTACCTATGGCCTTCTTGATTTTATAAACCTCCATAAGGTCACCCCTCAACCTCCTACACTCCAGTGAAAAGAGTCCCAGACTATCCAGCCTCTCCTGTTAGCTCAATCCCTCCAGACCCACTAACATCTGCACCCTCTCCAATTTAATAATATCCTCCCTCTAGCAGGGGCAACCACAACTACACAGAGTACTCCAAAAGTGGCTTTGCTAATGTTCTGTACAATCGCAGCACGACATTCCAACTCTTATACTCAATGGTCTGTGAAATAACTCCACGAAAGCCAGTATCCCATCACCAAGTCACCCTTTAATTACACATGCATAGTGCATGGCACTGACGCAGCTAGCACAAAGCCAGTTCCTAGAGTGAGCAGAACTCTTGACACTCCTATTTATAACTGTCAGCCAGGACTCCCTGATTAGACCAGGTTAATAGCCCCAATCAGGGAACTCATATCCAAGAGGTACCCCCTTTGTTGACCTTATTCTAAAAACTTCAGGCTGGGCATCAGTAATTCAGTTGGTACCATCATTGCCTCGGAATCAGTGAGGAGTATGTTCATAGCCGCGCAGCAGCAATTTGAAACACGTTTTTTTGGGGCTGATGCTCCTAAACAGTACAGAAGACGCTGTTGAACTGTCAATGATCCCAGCCTTCAAGTTGAAATAGCAAGAGCTGTCCTTGAGGTTGGAATGCACAATTGTGAAGAAGAGCAGTAGAATTCACCCCAATGTCCTGCTAATATTTGTCCCTCCGTTATCAGGAAAAGTGAAGTAGCTGGTCATTATCTCACCACAGCTTGGGCAAGGTGCTGTTGTGCAACATAGCTGCTGCGATTTGCTACACTGTGAAACTTACAGAGTACTTTATTAACTGTGAAGAGGTTGGGATTGAAAGCCTCCATAAACTGGTTCATCTCATCCAGCATAAGGGCTTAAGACTGTAAGACCAGAGGTGGGCCATTCAATAATATTCACTCTAAAAACATTTTCTTAAGACTAAATATTATCTGAAGGAAAATTGAATCTGTTGTATGCCAGAGCAAGCACATATCAGCTTTAATCAAAGGAAAACAAAAAAAATGCTGGAGATCACAACAGGCCAGGCAGCATCTGTGGACAGAGAGCAAGCTAATGTTTTGAGTCTAGATGACTCTTCATCAGAGCTGATGATTTCTAACATTTTTTGTTTTCAGTACAGATTCTAGCATCTGCAGTAATTTACTCCGATAGCCCTAATCGAATGGTGGAAGATTTAAACAAGATTTAAACTGCAACTCCCATTTTCACCCGTCATTTCTGTTGAAGATATTTTGAAATTGCTTTGAATTCACAGGTACATAATTCAACTATGTTGTTCTTCATCTGATATTTTCAAACCCATTAACTTTAATGTCAAATACTTCGCTTCTTCATCTTTTTTTAATGCCTCAATTGATCTACAGCCATAGGGAAATGACCATAAGACTATAAGATCATAATACATAGGAGCAGGATTAGGCCACTTGGCCAATAAAGTTTATTCCACCATTCGATTAGGGCTATCGGAGTAAATTACTGCAGATGCTGGAATCTGTACTGAAAACAAAAAATGTTAGAAATCATCAGCTCTGATGAAGAGTCATCTAGACTCAAAACATTAGCTTGCTCTCTGTCCACAGATGCTGCCTGGCCTGCTGTGATTTCCAGCATTTTTTTTGTTTTCCTTTGAGTAAAGCTGATATGTTTCTCAACCCCAGTCTTCTCCCTTCTCCCCACAACCTTTGATCCCCTTACCAATCAAGAACCTATCTATCTTTATCTTAAATAAAATCAATGACATGGCCTCCACAGCCTTCTGAGGCAGTGAGTTCCACAGATTCACTGCTCGCTGGCTGAAGAAATTCCTCCTCTTCTCAGTTCTAAAGGGTCATCCCTTTACTCTGAGGATGTGCCTTTGAGTCTTAGTCCCCTCCTACTCACCGAAACATCTACACCGCATCCACTCTAGCCAGGAAGTGGAAAACATTCTCGAAAGGAATACAACAGTCAAAAAATACTATTCCAATTTTCAAGAAAATCACAATTGCTATCTCAATGGATTAGTGAAAACTCTTGACAAATTCATACTTCTATCTTCAAAACAACATTCAATTTAATGGTGAAGTTTGCACAGTCAAGTCCTGCCATTTACTTGTCTGTCTTTTAAGAGTTTGCTTAGTCAGGCAGAACCACCTATCTACCTTTTGGCCCACTGTGAATATGATTTTTGCTTTTCTGTGGTTTTAAAGAAAACGGAGAAAACATACTACATGGAGCATTAAGCATGCACTGCGCAAGCATTTTCCACATGTTTCGACATTCGTTGTTGCAAAAAATGACTGTTTCCAATGTTTTGACCTTACTATACATCAACCTGGTCAAACTGAGCTATTGAATATGTATTTTTGTGATCTATGAATGCCATTTTTATAAAGCAGTACGGCGGCCAATCATATCGCCTCATGGCAGTTCTTACAGCTGTAAACATGAGGATGACCAGGAAATTTGATGTGTAATGTTATTTGGAAAACCAGCAGAATTTCAATGTAATTCGAGATTGGCAACTGTGCCCAGGGAATGAAAGCTCGACCCAAAGCTCAACCAACAAAACTGCCTTGTCTGAGATCAGGATGTTCACGATGGTGGCTTTCCATTGGTTCTGCTGGTTTAGATGGTTCTTCAATGTCTCTCTCCCACGGAGACACCAATAGAAACACTGAAAACATTTATGCATGTGAAAAAATTGAACTATCTAGTGTACCAACTAGCATACATGAGTGGCCCTGCTATACAATATTGCTTAGACTTTTGACAATAATTGCAGTTAACTTAAAATCAGATTACTCAAAGATGGAGGATAAGATACTTAAGATAAGCTATTATTACTGTATGATAATCCTATTTTCAGCTACGTCAATGAAGTTGTGCCACACAGTGATTTTAAGATTTATGAATTCCCCCCCTCATTCCATTGTGGGTCTACATACAGCACTTGGACTGCAGCAGTTCAAGAGGCTGGTTGAAACCACCTTCTGAAGGGCAATTAGGATGGGCAATAAATATTAGGCCCTGCCAGCGAAGTTCATGGCCACCAAGTGCATTTTTAAAAAGGTTATGTTTTATTATGTTGTTCGATTAGATTACATCGTGATGGATATTACATTTGCAAATATGCAATGAATGATTTGAAGTATTCATACTCTGTGCTGATTCTGTGAACTACAATGGGGAACTTTCCATATTTTGCCTGGTCTGGAACGAACTGCCAGCTCTCTTTTCCACATGAATTGTGATCGATGGTGTTAAAAGTCCTCACTGCACCTGTGAAAACCAACTTGGTTACACCCTGTTAACCACAGATGGCCCTGATCCCTCTGTGAAATACAGACTGTGTTTCTCAACCCATTGTTTCCAGCAGAGCACTGCTGCGACCAAATGGCTTTTTCTCAATTCATTTTGGTTTTTAAAAGAATTATTCTCCGATTGTGGCCGTCAACATTTGTAACTGAGAATATAGTATTCGTAGGCCTTCTTTCAGATTGCTAGCTATAACTTAATACAGGCCTCACATACTTTTAATCATATATGCAAACATTTGTGTAAAATTCCTTCAAAGAAGTATGTGTACATGCATTTCACACAGAGAGGCATTTGGCAAAATGGTTAAAGTGTACTGGACATGTATCATACAAATGAAAACACTGTAATCATAGGGTCAACAGCAAACTATATCCTGCTCCTATGATGCTGCTTGACCTGCTGTGCTCATCCAGCCCCATGCTTGTTATCTCTATATGCAGTATGATGTTGTTAGCCGAGTAAAAATGATGTTAGCGACACCTGGATTCAAAAATGACTACATGTGCATTCTGATAAAAGTATTTTTAATATGGCTTTGGGGTGTGTTAGTGTCTCCAGTCTTTTTTTCATTCAATCATTCATGAATTGAATTGAAATGACTTAGCCTTATTGTCACATGTACTCGAAATAGTATAGTGAAAACTTTATACGTCACCACTCACAGCACCACCTTATGTACAAGGGAACCTGGGTACAGCTTCTTTAGTAACAAGATCTTAGAAAATAGAGAAATAAATTATCCAGGGTGGCAGAAATAAAAATTCAGAACAACAGTCTTCCAACCCAGACTCCAGACTACACCGGGCCTTGGCTTAGACTGTGTCAGGCTTCACCTTGAGGATCGTAAGGCTTGGAGATTGTTCTAGCATCGCCTCAAGACCGGGAGACCACACTGAGGCCATGTCAGGCCGAGAGACCTTCATGTTGGTGGGGAATCACACCACTCCAGAGGTCACCATGCCAAGCTGGGAGGCCGTTACGCCAGGCTGGGAGGATCCTTGTCGTGTCTGTGCTGAGGTCAGGAGTTGTTCGAGACTGGAAGAGAAGAAGGAAAAACACAAAGAGGGGACCGCTGGCTGAAATGTCCTACTCTGTCACCGCCTTGGATTTTGTGAGCGCTGCTGGCTATGCCAGCAATATTTCCCTTCTTCAATTGAAGGTGGAGTCACAGGTAGGCAGGATGGTGAAGAAGGTGTTTGGTATGCTTGCCTTTATTGGTCAGTGCATTGAGTATAGGAGTTGGGAGGTCATGTTGCCACTGTACAGGACATTGGTTAGGCCACTTTTAGAATACTGTATTGAATTCTGGTCTCCCTGCTATAGGAAGGATGTTTTTAAACTTGAAAGAGATCAGAAAAGATTTACAAGAATGTTGCCAATGTTGGAGGGTTTGAGCAATAGAGAAAGGCTGAATAGGCTGGGGCTATTTTACCTGGAGCATCGGAGGCCGAGGGGTGACCTCACAGATGTTTATGAAATCGTGCGGGGCATGGATAGGGTGCATATTCAAGGTCTTTTACCTATGTAGGGGAACCTAAACATTGGTTTAAGGTGAAAGGGAAAAGATAGAAAAGGGGCCCAAGGGGCAACTTTTCCACGCAGAGGGTGGTGCACGTATAGAAGGAGCTGTTAGAGCGAGTGATGGCGGCTGGTATAATTACAAAACTTTAAATTTTTGGATTACGTGTTACTTTTGTTAGGCCCTCGGCATGCGACTCTCATACCTGTCATGTTATTCCAGTCATTTGATTTGTCTCCAGCACTGCCTTATTTTTAACAATTTTGTCATCATCTCTCTGCCTTAATTAATCAGATTATAGGTCATCTGTTCACTTGTTATTCAGCTGTTAACACTTTACTCACACTGACTGATGATCTTGATTGCCTGCAGGGTCTTATCATTCGGCCGTTGACACTCCACTCATTTGTGTGATATTTTGATCTCTCTGATTATAAATTCTATGCCCATGTGTCACCGCTTCACTTCATCTGATGAAGGGGCAGCACTGCAAATGTTTGTGATTTTAAATAAACCTGTTGGACTGTAACCTGGTATCATGCGACCTCTAACATTCAAAAGGCATTCTGATGGGTTCATGAATAGGGAGGGTTTAGAGGGAAATGGGTCAAATGCTGGCAAATGGGACTAGATTAAGTCAGCATGGAGAAATTGGACCGAAGGGTCTGTTTCTATGCTGTACCACTCTATAACTCTATGACTATGACTAATTGTCCTAAGACCAGTCCAGACAAGGATGACAGATTTCTTTCCCGAAAGGTCATTCAGTGAACTAGTTCGGAGTTTACAGTAGTCAACAGTGGCTACATAGTCATCATTAGGTTGGCTAACTGTGGAATGAAATCCTCTCAGAACCCTTTCCTTTCATTTAGTTAACTCTCCCACAACAAACTTGTGCTTTAATTCACTCAACGGTGCTCCAGCGCAGCAACAGTAGTATTTACTGCCAATCACATGACTGTAAAATTGCTGAACTTACTCATTCTACATCATTGTTTCCAATATTTTGAAAGCAAGGAAAGAAGGATTTGTGATTGTAAGACTGTAAGGTATAAGAGCAGAATTAGGCCCTTTAGCCCATCAGCTCCAGAATTTGATCATGGCTCATTGTAGGACTCCTTTCCAGATCTCAGGATCCCAAAGCACTGCACAGTTAATTGAGCATTTTTAAAGTAAAATTACACTTACACATTAGGAAATATGGTAGCAATTTGCAAACGGATGTTCCCACGAGCTGTAATGTGATAATGAATGGTTGATCTGTTGCAGGTGTTAGTCATGGCCATACCTTTTATTGCATCACTTTCTCACCTCTGAATAAAGAGGTTATGGGTTCAAGTCCCACTCCAGGATTTGAGTCGAAATGCCAAAGGTGACAGTCCCTGAACAAAAGCAGGAGGGTTGCTCTACAGCGACGTGACCAATATTTATCACTGTAAGTGATTACCTGTTCAATACTTCATTGTGGTTTGTTAGGCCTTGCTGAGGTCAAATTGGCTGGTGTGTTCATTTATTGCAACAGCACAGCGTGGCATCAGCTGTCCCCATATTCAAGAATGATGTTAACACAGGGTTGTAAGTTTTTGTCATTGATCTTCCCATGACTGAATCGACTGATTCTCACTTATGGAGGGCTACTGGGGGAGGAAGTCCAGTGAGGTAATGGGATCCAAAGTAACAGGTTTTGTTTCATTTTCTTTCCTTCTGTGTTGCCAATTAGCCTCATCATTACAATGTGGAATGGCACTTCAATAGTACGTAATTTTCTGGAAAGCCCTTTGGGACATATAGAGGCTGTAAAAGCTATGGTACAAAGGCAACACTTTCTTTCCTTATCAGTTTTACTGTTGTTAGATGAGAAACAAATATTGACTGGCACATTAGAGGTCCAGGTTCTTCTTTCAAAAAGTGCTTTGGAATCTATTAGAACCTTAAGACAGGGCCTTGGTTTGATCGTTTAACATCTCATCCAAATGACACTTTCTCCAACAGTACAATGTTCGCTCAGCACTGCACTGAACAGGTTGGACTGAATTTTTGCACCTATTCAAGTAAATAGCTTAACATGTCAATTACAAAGTAGAGAAGGGAAAGTGATAGCATTGCATTAGACCTTCATACTATGAGGCCAATAGCTACAGTTGCTGATATTTAGAAAATGCACTGCACTCTCTCCAAGTGACATTCCAGTCCTGCCACAGTGTTGTTCACCAGTTTTCTTAAATCCATCAGTTTAACCTAGGTATAATAAACATCATACAAATGGTTTGTATCTGTCCACTATCACCATGAGCAGCAATCTGCAAGCTCCAACGATGATACATAAAAGCCATTCATTTGTCTTATGTGGGTATCTGCCTTCTGACTAAATCCTGATATAATTATTGACATTACAGCTGGTGCAGAAAGCTGTAAAATTTCCTGTGTACATCAGGCAGCTTATTGCTCCTTGTTATGAAACGTTTGCATTTTCAACAACATGTGGAGTGGCTGCAGACTCAAGGTACAAAGGGTGAACTACTCACAAAGCCACTGGAAATATTCTTTCTTTGAATTAATTTTGTCTGAATAGATTTTATAAGTTTTCCTCCAAGGATTGAGTTCAATTTAGAATTCAGGCCCTGATTCACCTCACAGTGAACCAAAATTCCACAGCGATTTATGTTAAGTCTTTCTTACTGCGTAATTCTTTTTTTGAATCAGCACCATTATTTTCTTCATTCAGGCAAGATTCCTCTATCTTATGTGATTTAACTTTTACAGTTATAATGAGAAAACATTTTCATTATTTCCTGTGAACATCTCCCATCATATATTTTCAATGTGCCTTGTGACTTCATTGCTGCCTTTTGAATGTGATTAGCTAGTCTCAACTTATGAAAATATAATTTCATAATTCATATGTGTTAGGGTATAACTTTCAGCTTTGGGACTGATGTTTTAAAGCAAAATAAGTGAAGTGCAGGCGCTGATGTTGGAATGGAGTGGACAACGTCAGAAGCCACACAACACTAGATTGTAGTCCAATGGGTTTATTTGAAATCACAAGCTCCTTCGTCACGTGACATGATACACAACATCTGATGAAGGAACAGGGCTCTGAAAGCTTGTGATTTCAAGTAAACCCCGTTGGACTATAACCTGGTATTGTGTGACTTCTGAAGATAAATGTTTGCACATGGTTTTAGAAGCTAGTAAATAACTAAAAACTAATTCAAATTGGATGGATTTTCCATGTTGTCAGTGATAGAAGTGCAGATCCCTTTAAGGGCAATGCAGAACATCTTCAGAGTTGATTGAGAGCAGTTTCTTTGTAATTTAGTTTTTCAGTAATTTGACAAAAACAAACAAAAAGTATTGTCTCTAAAAGCTGGGTCCTTAATGCCTTCCAAAGGCAGTGCTTGCAATTTGGATGATTGTTGAATTGGTATGCATTTGTTTTCTTTATTCATTCACAGGATGAGGGTGTTGTTGGCTAGGTCAACATTTATTGCCCATCCCTAATTGCCCAGAGGGCAGTTAAGAGTCAACCACATTGCTGTGGGTCTGGAGTCACATGTAGGCCAGACCAGGTAAGGATGGCAGTTTCCTTCCCTAAAGGGCATTAATAAAACAGATGGGTTCTTCTGATGAAGGGTCCTGACCCAAAGCGTCAACTTTCCTGTTCCTTTGATGCTGCCTGGCCTGCTGTGTTCCTCCAGCTCCACACTGTGTTATCTCTGACTCCAGCATCGGCAGTTTTTCCTATCTCTGATTGGGTTTTTTCCTGACAATTGGTTCATGGTCAGCTCTAAATTCTTAATTCTGATATTTAAATTTATTAAATTCAACAGCCATGGGGGTGGGATTCGACCCTGGGTCCCCAGAACGTTGTCTGGGTCTCTGGATTAACAGTCCAGTGATAATGCCATCACCTCCCCATGATCAGCAAAAATGTTAAATCAGAGCTACCCCTGTTGAGCTTGGTATTGGTTTCCTTTTAACACTGGTGGTAAGTCTTTTTAAATAAGAAAAGAAAACAAAAAGCTGTGATCTGGGGAGTGGAGTACATTCTTTTCCCATTCAAAGGTATTTTTGTGGCAATTTTCTCCTTTCTTTTAAATCAATTAAGTTACAGTCCCTTTCATTAATTTGGTTTGAGTTCGTTATTTGGTTTAAGTTTAAAAAAAAAGCTTCTGTACTGGGGTTGGCCTCTGTACAGGGATACGGTCCAAGGAAAATGTGGAAACTGGTGTTTGTACTAAACTATTGATTTACAATTAAATCCTAGTGAATCTCTGTTTTCCTGCCTCACTGAACATATGAATATCAACCTGTTAAAATGCTTCTTCCTTAAAGAGGTTAGAGTTTGCAATTCGAAGGCAGTGAGCAATAATCGGTCCCCTCTTAAATTTGTAACAGAGCCAATTATTTTCCTCATGAGAGATGTGAATGATTCATCATATCCCAGAATCAAAGGGATAAATTTGAAGGCAAAATTAATTAATTTACATTTCTATCTGGAACATCCCAAGCATGCCATTTTGCCATGGAATTAGGTTATGAAGGGAGGTAGCATTTTGTTTTGGGATTGTCAATGTGAGTGCTGATAGAAGGGAAACCAAGACTGTCCTGTATAGTAGCTCTGAGATAAGCAGCAAGTGATGATATACCTGGAGCCATAGACCAGTAACAAAGGGATATCCGAAGCCCAGGATATTTTTAGATGTGAAGTCGAGAAATCATGATACACTTAATGAGAGTTCCGGAATCAACAAGTCACATGCCCAAGGCATCCCATGCCTGAGACAGCAGTGGAAACATCAAGAAAATCAAAGGAAATGCCAAAAGGCTGAGGCGCACCTTGGTTAGAACCCAGGAGGATTGAAGAAAACCTCAAGATCATGCAAAGATTTGGGGAACGAGAGGGTGAAAAGTACTGTAGAACAAGCATTGTCCTGTAGAGATTTTCCATAGTTTTTACAAGATGTTGTAAGTTAATTTATTTAACACATACAGTAAAAGTATTTGTTTAAAGTGAGCAATCTAGTCGTCTGGTCATTTTTGTTAACATCTGGATGAGCCTTGTCGACACAATGGCTGCAAGAGTAGGTCAGAGGCTGGGAATACTGTGGTGAGTAACTCACTTCCTGACTCCCCGAAGCCTGTCCATCATCTACAAGGCACAAGTCAGGAGTGTGATAGAATACTCCCCATTTTCCTGGATGGGTGCAGCACCAACAATGCTTAAGAAGCTTGATGCCATCCAGGACAAAGCTGACCGCTTGATTGGCACCACATCCACAAGCACACATAGCCTCCACCACCGGTGTTCAGTTGCAACATGTACAAGATGCATTGCAGAAATTCCCCTTGGCTTCTTAAACAGCACACTCCAAGCCCATGGTCACTACCATTTAGAAGGACAAGGGCAGCAGATACATGGGGACATCAATGTCTGTAAATTCCTTTCAAGCTTCAGACCACCCTGGCTTAGAAATAGTGTTGCTATTTCAAATTCCTGGAACTTCCTCCCTTAACAGCATTTAGGTCAACCTACAGCAAATGGACTGCTGTGGTTCAAGAAGGCACCTCACCACCACTTTCTCAAGGGATAAACAATACATACTGCTCAGCCAGTGATGCCTGCATTTCATAAGTGAATAAGAAAAAAAAAAGCTTGCATTTTGTCTTAAAATTACTGATTTCTAGTGAGATGGTAACACTTAACAATTGTCTCATGGCTTCAAAACAAATATGAACTTGCTGAGCATCAAATATGCATTTTGCTTTTTAAAAAGTTGTACATCTATTATTATGGAGGGGCTTTTATGTTTATGTATTACGTCTAAAAAATGAATTTGCATTCTCACTGAATGATATACCAGTCTAATAAAAATGTCGTATTGTTTTGTCTCACATGTGATTTGTACATGGATCCAGGTGGAAGATTTTAATCATCTCTGCTGGTATCTGTACATACAGAGTTATGTTTCAGGTATTACAAACTCTTATGGTATCTAGCTCTGTCACTTCTCTCAACCTCCTCTAGGTTGCTTATTCAACATCCAGTTCTGGAGGAACCACAATTCCTTCCAGTTCAATAGTGGGAAGACTCAAAACATTGTCTTTTATATGTAGCACAAAATCTTTTCTTATCTTCTAAAATCCTCCCAGTCTTCAGATTAGTCACTATTTATGGCAACTTTATAGTCCTTCATTATTAATTTTGTACAATCTTTAAATTCCTTTGATATTTATTTTTTGTTTTGTACCATGGAGGAATTATCATTGCTGTAACAGTCCCTGTAATAATGTAATACTCCTTTAAATTAGGCAATAGAGGCTCTAACCTATTCTATAAAGAAAGGTTGATTAGGCTGGGTTTGGTTTTGTTGGATTGTAGGAGGTTGAGGGGGCGACCTGATAGGAGTTTATAAAATTGTGAATGGCATGGATAGAGTAGAGAGTATAAGGCTTTTTCTCAGGGAGGAAGGGTCAATTACCAGGGGACACGGGTTCAAGGTGCAGGAAGGGGGGAAGTTTAAAAGAAATGCATGAGGCAAGTTTTTCACACAAGGGTAGTGAGTGCCGGGAACGTGTTGCCACAGGAGATAGTGGAAGCAGATACAATAGCAGCATTCAAGAAGCACCTGGACAACAACATGAATAGGAAGGGAACAGTGGGATACTGATCCTGTAAGTGAAGACAGTTTTAGTATGGAAGGGCAAAATGTGTACATGCAGGCTTGGAGGGCCGAAGGGTCTGTTCCTGTGCTGTATTGTTTGTTTTTCTTTGTTCTTTGTTCTAAACTCTGAATTTCTTTCTAAAAACCATCTCCAGTTCTAACTAAAAGAGAAGTTGCTGGAAAAGCCCAGCAGGCCTGGCAGCATCTGTGAAGAGAAATCAGAGTTGACATTTCAGGGCAGGTGTCCCTTCTTCAGAAGCTCTATCTTGTTTTAAGATGCTCTTTAAAATCTGCATTTTTATTAGGTTTTGACCAATCTGCCTAATATTGCTTTCTGTGGCTGAGTGAAAGCTTTGCCTCTTCTATTAAATGCCTTGGGACATTTTATTAGGTTAAAGGTGCTATATAAGCTCTAACTGTCATCTTTAATTGCAACTTCCTGTTACATCTCTCAAAATCTATTTTGGACCCATAAATTAATTCAAAGAGTGAAAAATAATGATGTTTTAGATGAAGCTGCTTAACATTTTGCATATGGGAGGACACTTCAAATGCCAATTTTCTGAACAATTATTTGATTGACTTTTTATGCTGCGATTAGTTGGGTATTCGACATAAGCTTATATTCATTGAAAACTCTGCTGCTCCTATTCTAAGTCTTGTTCATTCTTCTACTGTTGTGCTTACAGACCTACATCAACCATTGGCCGATCAGTAAAATTACCATGATGGAGTGTCACTAGATCCAAAACATTAACTCTGTTTCTCCCTCCACAGATACGACAGATCTGCTGAGTTTTTGCAGCAATTTCTGATTTTTGTTTGGGAATTCCAGCATCAGCATTATTTATTTTCTTTTGTAATGAGATTGTCATACTTGCTTTTAATTCTCTCCATGGCCTCACCACCACACACACACAGACACATACACACGCAAACACAAGCACATACACACATGCAGACACAAACACACACGTGTGCCAACACACATACAAGCATATGTACACATGCAAACGACAAACACGTGTGAAGACACAAACACACACACAAACGCACAAACACATACAGGCGCGCGCACACACACACACACACACACACACACACACACACACACACACACAGACACACATCTATTTCTGCTACCTTCTCCCTCTGAAATTTCTCCAAGCCACAGATTCTGTTCTCTTGATTTTGAAAATCCGGATTTTAATTGCTCACTTTTGGTTCCATCTTCAGCAGGTTAGGCCTTGAGCTCAGTAATTCCTTCCTTACATCTCTCTTCTCATTTCTAATGCTCCTTAAGACCTACCTCTGTCATTCATCCTGACATCTCCTTTCCTGGCTCAGTGTCAACTTTTGTTCCTAAAGCTCGTGCAAATGACTTTGGGAAGTTTTCCAATGTCAGTCCAGTATTTAGATGCAAGTTGTAATTTTTGATAATGCATATTTAAGGGTTTAGGAACCAACATTCCAAAAATATGTTATATCGCAAGGTTTAGTTCCAGTACAGATGTAATATGTTTCTCTAGTTAATTAAATCTGTGACCTACTTTTAGCCTCATATGAAAAAAATATTTACAGTCTAGTTTGCCATTTTCCTGTGAGAGATGATGCGGTTATTTCTTCAATTTAGGTTCTAACAGTCTAATTTCAGAATAGAAATATGTGTTTCTTTTTGTTTATTGACCTATTATATCTGTGTTTGTACAGGGGCCAATAGATTAGTTGGTAACAGGGGAGAGTAAATTCTGCTACTGCAGAGCTGTTAATCGGTCTGCTGCTTCTTCATCCACAGATGCTCTCTGTCCAGATGACTAGCATTTTCTGCTTTTATTTCATAATTCACCTCCTCTTGACCCATCCTTTGCATTTTCACTTATCTAACCATTTCACCCTGTGCCATTGTTTGCCATTTAAGCTCTCTGCCCTGCACTCCACCCTGCAGACCATCCCGTTTGTTCTTTCCTCCATCTTCCTGATTCAGAATTTACTGCAACCTTACCGAAAGTCTAACTTCTTCCAGTTCTGGCAAAAAAAAGATAATTGATCCGAAATGTTGGACTGGATTTCAACTTTCTGATCCTCTTGCAGTGGAAGACTTGGGTGGGGTATGTCAGGAACTCGAAGGTTCCAGCATTGCATTCTTCATTTTTTTTTTAATGTGTCTACCACCTTTGAGTTTGATTTCTGTGTTTCTCAAGCAACTAGACCCAGAAGATGCAACGGTGACTCAAGGCAGTCTGTCTCAGCTGACTAATTTGACAGGGTTTTTTGCATCCTGGAGCATTGTTGAAGTGCTTAGACTGAACGGCACTGGCATAGCTACAAGACAAATGCATAGCAGGACTTGTAGAAGTATGGACATACAGTTCAGGAACAAGATTAGGCCACACAGTCCATTGAGCCTGCTCTATCATTCAATAAAATAAAGGCTGATCTGATCTTAACCTCAACTCTACATTCTTACATATTCCTCCCAATAACCTTTCATCCCCTTGGTATTCAAGAATATCTCCACCACTGCCTTAAAAATATTTAGAGATTCTGCATCCACAGCCTTTTGAGGAAGGGAATTCCAAAGACGCTCAACCCTCTGAGAGAGAAAATGTTTCCTCAACTTCACTTTAAATGGCCATTCTCTTATTTTTAAACTATGATCCATTTTTCTAGATTCTCACGAGATAATAAACATTGTTTCAACATCCACCCACCTAGTCCCTTCAGGACCTTATATGTTTCAATTAGCTCACTTCTAACTCATTAAACTTGAGAGGATACACACTTTTCCTCCGAAAGCAATCTGCTCAATCCAAATATTAATCTAGCAAACCTTGGCTGAACTGTATCTAATGCATTGATATCCATCTTTAAGGACAGTTACCAGTTCTGTACACAGGACTCAAATGCAGTCTCACCAAGGTAAGCTAAGTCTTGTCATAAAGTCAGAAATTGCTGGAGAAGTTTAACACATCTGGCAGCATCTGTGGAGAGAAGCCAGAGTCAATATTTCAGGTCCCATGACCCTCTTGCAAATCTTACCATGTGTGAGCATTAGACATGAAAATATCCAAGCTTCCTAGTTGTCTTGGGGCAGAATTAAGTATTGTCTAGCCAAAGGGTCATTATTACTAAGGTTCTCAGTCATTTTGCTAGCAAAGCCGTTTTGCCATGTAATGGAGACTTCTTGTAACACAAATAAAATTTTTAACTGATGAATTATGCGATAAAACACATTTAAATTTTATTTTTGTTGTTTTACTCATATAATGTGAAATTTGTTGTTGGCGCCCAGCAACAATTTTAACAGCATAAGACATGGATGTTTCTTCAACAGCACACCGTATCTCAAGGTTAGTTTCATCCTGGCTCCCTCTTCTCATGTTGTTGCCGAAAATCCAGCTTCAAGTAAGTAATTTACACTAAATGGCAATGATTCTGATCCTAGCTAATGTTACGACTGGGGACAGTCAGATCCCAAACTGAATTCTGGTTTCTTTGTAGGCTTAACAAGGTGGTCTCATTGAAACACAAACATGCAATACTGAAGATTTGGTTTTAACAATAAAACATAAGTTTACAACATAAAAGAAATGAATATAAAATAGATTAAACCAAACTATTTCCATATAACATAAGTTTAAAGATTTTTAAGCATGCAGTAAAATGCAATCATATCAATTCCAAAAGCACTCCATCACGGTTCTCAGAAACTTCCCTGTCACATTGTTGAGCTCAATTCAGCTTTATATTCAATTCCCAGTCTTGAGAAACTGACAGCCTTTTCCTCAAGTTGCAATATAACTGAGTTTATATTTTCCCAGCTTCAAATAATCCCACCATGGCTTTAACCAAACACTTCTACTTTGGAACTTAAAAATAATGTCTTTATACTGAGAAACTTATTTCTTAACTGTCTCTCTTTTTCAGGAGCAACTGTTTTACATATTCAGCTTTAACCAAGACTTCTACAAAAAAAATGCCAAATCGAAACTGAAAGGTTTTATTTTTCAGAACTAAATGTATTTTCCCTAATCAAAGGGAAAAAAATAAATTTAAATGCTCCCAAATATAAACAAATTTCCATTAGCCAACAACAGCTATCTTTCTCAAGATGTTTTTGAAAATAAAAACCCATGGTTACAGAAATGCTTACAAGTTAATCATTAAACCCCTTCAGATCAAATCCACATGCCACTAGTTCAACCTCTATTAAAACAAATGACATTAAAGTATAGATAAATCACGCTCTTTGCATCACACAGCAAACTTTAGATCAGCTCACACACAATGAGCAAAATGGTCTCCTTTTGTGCCATAATTTTCTATGTGTTTAGGTTCTGGAATGCACTACCCGAAAGTGTGGCAATGGCACATTCAACTGTGGTTTTCAAAAATAAATTGATTAATAATTTGAAGAGAAAATTTTTTTAGTTCTACAGAGAATAGGTGAGGGTGAGTGTGGACTAGGTGAGTTACTCTTAAAGAGGGCTGCTACAGATACAATAGGCAACTTTGCATCTTTCTGTGCGGCAACAATCCGATGATTCCACGTTCTGTATTTGTATGGGCGTCCATCACTTCAAAGTTCGGATACTGAAGTGGAGAACTATTGACGTGTAGTTGCATTTTTCATTCAGAAACAGCTTTACAAATGCTAAAGAACCTTAAAGAGAATTGTAATGTTTTTGATCTGCCACTGTCTTACCAGACCATAGGCCTGCTCTATCATTATAGAGAGAAAGATAACTGGTGGTTGTATAACTGAGGGTCATCATGCCACAGGAGAGGGGTCAGGTCAAGAAGGAGAGTCATTCACGGTGAATTCAGCCAGTGTGGGAATTCAACCCATGCCATTGGCCTCACTATGCATCACAAAGCAGGTGTAGGAGGGTGTGGAAGCCAATTTACGCAGAACAAGATCTCTCAATCAACAATGAACTAAATGAACTAGGCTGAGATAACAAGGTGTAGAGCTGGATGAACATGGCACGCCAAGCAGCATCAGAGGAACAGGAAAGCTGATGTTTCAGGCCTAGACCCTTCTTCAGAAAGAAATCATCTGTGGTTCCTACTATCTCTAAATGAACTAGGCAATGGCTTTTATATTCAGTGGGGAGATGTTGGTTGAGTGTTATAATGTAACCAGGTCACCAGGGATACTTCCTTACCCCTTCTTCAAAACATTGCCCCATCCACTTGAATGGCAAACAGTCCTCTCAGTTTAAAGTGCTTTCTGAATGGTGACACCAGGGGGACACTAGCTTCAGGCTCACCCTGGGAGAATAAGCCCAGATTGTGTGGTCGGGTCTGGTCAGTGGGATACACAATGTTTGACTCAGAAGTCATTACTGTTACCTGCTGAGCTACAGCTGACACTTCAGATTCTGTCTGTCTGTGAATTTTTGTATTATTTCACTGCAGTTTGCACTTTAAGTTCAGTAAAAGAGCCTAAAGACAGTTAGAAGGTTAGCACTTAAAGAAAATGACTAGTTGAACACTGCATGCAGCTTTTAATGATAATTTGATTGTAGTAGATACCTGATGAGGTAGATCTGAACTGTGTGCACTCATGTAAAATGAGAAACAGCAAGTCAGTAGACCATTGGACATCTCTCTTCAATGAAGTCCGTGGGCATAAACTTGTGAAGAGATATAAACCAAACTGCAGACTCTCTATTACACTTTTTACATTGCCACGCAACGTAAAGAATCACCACCCTCCGTCTTGTATTTGGCCCTCTATTATAATTTGGCAGCTTGCCTGTCAGTCACATATCTACAGTGGCATTCACCTTTAGATCTAAGCATCTGTTTTCCTGACACATGCAAAGTTTTCATCTGCTACGACTGTAGGAGGGAGGTAGATTTACATCAGTGTGGTTTGGATGGCATCATGTTCCATTTGAATTTTTTGTATTTCCTGCACTACACCAGTGGAAGTAACAGAGACAAGCTCATTAAGATTTGCGGTTCCATGTATCTTTTCCCTTCAGACAAGCAGTTCTCCTCAATGTCAGAGACAATCTCAGGCAAACTGTGCCAAGCACAACTATTTCAGTTTAGAGTCTGGTTGAACATGCTGTTTCATCTATCTTTTGCCACATGCAGTAATTGGCTCATGTTGGAGTGTGAGATTTCAGGCGAGAATCTTCAGCAGTCTCTGCAACTGCACGTGAAACTAATACTGCACAAGGCAGTCTACTCCACATGCCCGAGACCAAATGCAGGTTAGGTCACCACTTTACAGGTCACCTCTTGAAATAATTGCACACAGGCCAGTTCCCATCAACAAGTCACTCTTTATTTACTTGTGCACATTATGCTGGCTATGGCCAGCCAGCTCAGAGTCAGTCCTCAACTGAGGAGATTCTAATCTCTTGGTTATACTGGTCAGCCAAGGCTTTCCTGGTTAGCCCAGGTTAACAACCCCAATCAAGAACCTTGTAGTCAATGAGGTCTACCGGTTCTGATCACTTCACCTCTGAACACTTGACAAATATGACACCAAGCTTGCCATTGTCTGTCACTTAAAAACTCCATCTTGCTCTATCACTGATCTCACCATCCCTGGCTTCCAGAAATATTCCAATGAAACTTGACGTGAGTTCGGGGAACAGAGTCTCATCTTTCAGCTTATTGGTCTAAATCTCAGCATTGAGCTCAACAAGTTTAAGCCATCATCTGTTTTCATTATCTTTGCAGGTTTCAGTTTTAGTCTAATCTTTTCTTTTATTTTCTATGGCAGTTGCTTGTTGTTGATTGGTTCCTACTCGTAAAAGAAAAAAAAAACGAGAGGGCATAGATTTAAAGTGATGTGAATGTTGACGCAGTGAACAGTTGGGGTATGGAATGCACTGCTTGGAAATATGGTGGAGTCAGGTTAAACTGTGGCATTCGGGAGGGCATTGGATGGTTACATGAATAGTAATGGTGTGCACAAATGTAGGGAAAAGGTAGGAGATTGTCATTAGGAAATAGAACAGGTACAGGCTTGATCGGCTGAGTGGCCTCTTTCAGTGCCGTAACAATTCTGTGATTATTTTGCCATTCACACTTCTTTGAGGCACATCTTTTGCTCTTTTCTCATCCTATCTCCTTGGGCCTTATCACCAATCCCTCCGTCATCTAACCTCTCCTGCCTTACACCCTATTGAAGATATTTTCTTTTGTTCTTTTTGTGCCATCCCTGTGTTTTGCTTCCTTAGAACCAACCACATAATTGCCTAGAGAACCAAGGAATATGAGGAGTATGTTGGGAAGTAAAGGTGACATTGATGAACAAGAAACTCTAATATCTACTCCTGCTCCAAATTCTTCCGATTTTAGCCACAACCTTCTGAATCAGAACTGAGAATACAAACACAGCTCTGTGACTCTGTGCTAGTATTCTTAGGGCTTCAGATGCCAATAAAAATGAAAGATGTGTCCTTGATAAAAAAAAATAGGCAATAAACAAACTGTTAGAAATCAATAAAGGAAGTCCTAACCTTACATACCAATACCGTCAATGCTGCCAAGTCACTGAATATATTGAAGAAAGTATAGGTACATTTTTAGATTTAAGAGAATCGGGGATATGGGGAGAAAGCAGGATTATTGCATTGAGATAGAAGATCAGCCATGATCATATTGAATCATGGTGTCATGGTGGCTCAGTGGTTAGCACTTCTGCCTCACGGTGCTAGGGACCCGGGTTTGATTCTGTCCTTGGGCAACTGTTTGTGTGGAATATGCACCTTCTCCCTGTGTCTGCGTGGGTTTTCTCCAGGTGCTCCAGTTTCCTCCCACAGTCCAAAGATGTGCAAGTTAAATGGATTGACCATGCTAAATTACCCATAGTGTCCAGGGATGTGCAAACTAGGTGAGCTAGCTACGCAAAAGGCGGGGTTGCAGTGTTAGGGTAAGGGACTGAGTCTGGGTGGGATGCTCTTCAGAGGGTCGATCGGACTTGATGGACAGAATTGCCTCTTTCAGCGCAGTAGGGATTCTATGAATGGCAGAGCTGCCTTGTAGGGCTGAATGGCCCACTCCTGCTCCTAGTTTCTATGTCCACAGGATGAAATAAAAGAAAATCTTACTTTGTTGAGGAATCAGATAATTTAGAATGAAGCTACCTGTCAAATATGTGCAGATGCCTCAGGTTCCCCCTTCTGAATAGAATTCTGTGTCCCATTGCTAAGCTTCTGGATCTGCTTGAATCTGCCTGGATCCGTAACTTCCAGCTGCTGGGAACCTTGGCATTAGAGTTAAACAGTCATAGAATCAAACAGAGGAGAATGAGGTCATTTGATTCATTAGGTTGGTGCTGGCTCTTTTAAAGAGTTATCCAATTAATCTCATTCCCTTGATCCTCTGCCTTACCTTTCAGTGTTTTAACTGTCTTTTTTACGTGTCCCCTCTGCCTCACACTTCCTTATCTCCCAACAGGACAGCTCTGAGTTCAACTTGTCGACGAAGGTTACAATTGATGTCGCTTCCACCACTCTTCCCGACAGTGGATTTGAGATTGAATTACACAAAAAAAATTATTCCCCTGACGTTTTTTGCCAATTATCTTATATCTATGCCCTCTGGTTACCAACAGAAATGGTTTATTATTGTATATCCTCTGAAGGACACTAATTTAAATATTTTGAGACTGGAGGAAAGAGAATCCCTCTCTCTCTAATTATGCAATTTAAATAAAAGCAGAAAGACACGCCATCCTTGGGTTACAACAGACCCTAAGTTAATTTGAAAATTAGATCTTGCACAGCACAATGAAAGCTTATATTTGTACAGCATTTTGAATATGGTAAACTACCCCGAGGTGTTTCGCTGGAGAAATATAATGCACAACTTGACATTCGGGCAGATCACTAAAGGGCTTGGTCATCGTGACTGGTTTTAAGGAAAACTTTAAAATAAAAGAGAGAGTAGAAAGGCAGAGAGCTTTATATAGGGAATTCCAGAGTAAGACCATGGGTTGGTGACACGGTTTCTGATGATGAAGTCATTAACATCATACATGTGCAGGAGGCCAGAATTGAAATGTACTTCACGTTGTAACGAACCCAGGAAATTTGGGTTTCCATGGATATAGGCTACAAAAATAACAGACAGCTGGAAATCCAGGAGCCTTCTTCACCTCCCTATTATTCCCGGCTTCAGCAAGCAACAGTCTCCATACCAGTATAGAAGCTGGTTAGCTCAGTTGTCTGGGCAGCTGGTTTGAGATGTCGAGTAACGCCAACAGTGCCTGCTTGATTCCAGTTCTAGGTGACTTTACCATTCAGAGCTCCTGTTCTCAACCAATCTCCTTGCCTGACACATGGTGATGTCAGGTTAAATCACCAATAATCATCTGCCTCTAATGAGAGCAACACTATGACCTGGTAAGGTTATGGCGACACTACCTCTAAACATGCCAGGGGAAGCTTCCTGAAATAAAAAAAACTAAACAGGGACGCTTTAGTGTTGTGGCAATGTAGTTGAACTGTCAATCTAGTACCCCAGGCTAATGTCCTGAGGCCATGAGTTTGCATTCCACCACAATAGATAGTGAAATTCGAATTTGATAAAAATCTGGAATTAAAAAATCATAGACAACTGGCAGAAATGTAACCAGAGTCAATTGTCATAAAGACTCATCTAGTTCACTGATATCCTTCAAGGAAGGAAGTCTGCCATCCTCTCCTGATCTAGTGTATATGTGTCACAGCAATGTGATTGACATGACTGCCCTCTGAGCATTTAGAGATGGGCAATAAATGTGACCTAGCCAATGATACCTATATCATATGAACAAATTAAAAAACAAATTGTAGATTAAACTTCCTAAATCTACTTTTGTTTCCAGAATTGTGTTGTGAGCTCAGAATCAATTGAAATTATTTTACTTTCATGCAACACTTGCAACATAAAAGCACTGAGAAACATCAAAGAGCTCCTTGTATTCGATGAGATAGTTTATGTTTCCTACAGAGTCAACTATCATACTTGGACATGCTAATACAACGTTAATTATATTGCTAAAGCTAGGGATAAGCCGAGGGAGAGAATTGATTTATGAAGTATTTTGAACACATATAAAGAGGAGCAAATTACTGCGGATGCTGGAATCTGGACTGAAAACAAAAAATGCTGGAGAACACAGTGGGTCAGGCAACATCCATGGAGAGATGAAGCAAGCTAACGTTTCAACTCGAGACGATTCTGTATCCAGACTCACATGTTAGCTCGCTGTCTCTCCAAGCATTCCACCTATAGAGAGGGACTGCTTGTTGGCCTTCTATACATACCATGGCATTCCATTCTGCCATGCAGGGGAGGTAGTAGTTCCTAGTGGGATGCTTTCTACAAGGGAGTACCCTTCTTTACCATCAGGGAACTTGTATGAAGGGTTGCATGTAGCAATCACATATAACAGGGTGTTTCTGGATTCCCAAGCCACCTGTTATTTTTATAGCCTTTGTTAGAACCCTGACTCTATTTTCATTATGTTTTCATTTTTATTCTTTTATCAGCTTTGGTTTGGAGCCTAAACTGGGAATTGTGAGCTGAAGATGACTTGTGAACTTTGGGATAGCTTGTAGTAAAAGTAAAAGAACAGACAAAACGAGATTTAGTTTGTTTCTGAGGCCAGTCCTGGAGGTTATTTACAGCCTTACTCTTGATTACAAGGGTTTCTACAGACACAGTGACTCTGGGAGGAGTATTGTGTTTAAACAGATAGCAATTGTTGGCTATTAGCAAGGTCAGTACCTTGGAATTGATTCTGAAATGTCTGGAAAAGATCTTACATTCAAATAGATGGCTGATGTAGAATGGTAATTGAGGCCTCAGGAGGAGACAGTTCATCTACAAGGGCAGGCCCATAGGTGAAGTTCGTTTTTAGAACTACGTTTTCTGTTAAGATGGGTTTGGCTGTTGGTGACATAGCATGGAGATTTGAAAGCACACTGTCTAATCTCCCACACCATCTCCGGAAGCCCAGAAATTAGAAAGCTGAGTTGGAAGTATTTCTACTTGTTCCAGAGTGAACTAAAAAGGTGATGATGTTTGATATTTCCAGAAAAGCAACCAAGAAGTCCACACCCATGCCGATGAAGAAACACATCATGAAAACCATTTAACTAATTTGACCAGTTTTGTTATTTTAGTTATCTCAAGTAAAGCCACCATCAGTCATCTCTGTCACTCTAATGAGAGAGCAGCCCAATGATCTAGCTGGCTTATGAAGAGTTGACCCTTTTGTAGTTTTTGTGCTTTGGAACAATGCCTCTTTAAGGCTAGTTCATTAGTTAACTATATTTAATTTTAGGTACCTCAAAGGGATATACAGAGGGAGTGCTGGGTCTTATCACTATTTCTGAGCCAAAAGATTTGGTTTCAAGTCTTACCTGCCCGAAGGTGTGTTCTGTTATTTTGGAACAGGTTGATCAAAACAACGACAGAGGGAGCACTGGTACCTTCGGGCTTGGTAGGTCAGAAACAGAGAGCAGTACTGTTAAGCAAGTCTTCAATGAAGAAAAGCATCTGTGCCTAGTTCTACATTTCATCATCCTTAATGATTGCTCAGCTGTCAAAGTAATAGGAAAATCCATCATCATCATCTTTATCTGGCTTGAATCCAATTAACAATGCATGCAGTTCCTTCACACTCCCTGAGTTTTTATTTTGTTTTTCTTTTTTTTTTATTAGGCCTCCTTAGAGAATAATTGGGAGTCAGCCGCATTCATTTATTTTTTAATATCACTCCCTACTGGCCTTTTATGAAGTCTTCAAATGGGTCTTAAAAATGTGGAACCGTGAAAAGCTAAAAAGATTGAGGTGTATAAATGTCAATAAAACAAGTCAACAGTTCCCTGACTCCAATCTAAATACCTCACAATTAGGATTTCGTGGTCACAAGGCTGGAAGTGAACTTAGAGCGGGAGATGGGAATCAGCAGCAATGCTTCATTTCCCAACCATCCAGACTGCTGTTTGTAACCTGGGATAATGGTGCAATCTCGAATTGCGCATGCAGCATTGAGTCATAAAGCACGAAAATGGACCCTTTAGTCCAATTCATCTATGCCGATGAATTTCCCAAAGTTTCCCAAACTAAAACTAGATCCATTTGCCTGCATTTGGGCCATATCCCTCTAAACCATCCCTAATTCATGTACTTATCCAGATGTCTTTTAAATGTTGTAACTGTATGTGCATCTACCATTTCCTGTGGCAGTTCCTTCCACGTACAAACCACCCTCTGTGCGAAAATGCTGCCCCTCAGATCCCTTTTAAATCTTTCCCCTCACCTTTAAAATATACTCCTCAGTTTTGAACTCCCCTACTCTCGGGTAAAGAACTTGACTATTCAGTTTATCTTTGTGCCACATGATTTTATAAACCTCTGCAAAGCCAATTCTTAAATCTTACAGTCCAGTGAGAAAAGTACCCATCTATTTAGCCTCTCTTTATAACACAAACCTTCCAGGCGCAGTAACATTTTTGTAAATCTTTTCTGCACCCTGTCCAGTTTATAATATCCTTTCTATAGTTGGGTGACCAGAACTGCACACAGTACTCCAAAAGTGACCTCACCAACATTCTGTACAACCTCAACATGACGTCTCAACTTCTATACTCAATTCAAACACAGATTTAAAAGTCAGGTTCTGTGCCAAGGAACAGCACTGGTACCAGGCAGGAATCCAACACCTCACTGGGCACAAACCCAAAATATGACACAAACCAGAGGTGAAATGGTACATTGCTCATGAAATTAGTGACTATACACAGCAAAATTGATGGAAAACATTATGAGACATCTGTGTCCTAAGAACTGTGATGACACAGAGACAAGTAGCCAAATCAAATCAGCCTCCTTATCCCTGTCTATGCAACACCACAAAATTAAAAAACTCAATGATCCTCAAAATTGACTTTAATGGTTCTTAACCAGACTTTGTGAAAAATCAGACACAAAGTTCACAGCATAAACAAACGAATTAACAATTTAAAATTAATATTGTAGCTTTAACAGAGCAAAGTTAAACCACAAAGTAATCTACTTAATGCCCAAGACTTAAACATAATCCTCTTTAATTGTAGAACCCACTCTCACACAAGGACAGGCAGATAAACAGACACAGTTAAGGAATAAGTCAAAAAGGGGGAAAAAAGAATAGAGATGTAACAGGCCATGTCACTTAAACAGAATCCACAATCTGTAACCTCAATGTCTGAAGACACTGATGTATGCAGATAGCTTCCAGTAGGCTCTGATGAATATTCACTTAAATCTTTCAACAGAGATTCTATTTTCTAAATGGACAGACAGGACGACCAAGGAGCAATCAAACCTCTATCCTGTAGCTTTTGTAGGTACAATCCTTCTGATCGAAAGACAGGTTCAAAAACCAGTTCAAACTTTGGCCTCTCTTAGTTAGACGGACTATCTCCCCACGAGGTCCCAGTTAATATTCAATATCTGCCATCTGCTTGAACAGAAGGCCTCTCTGGAGGTAATGCATCTATTGAGACTTTTTAACAAGAAACAAGCTGCAATTAATTTTCCGGCCTGGCCTCATAAGCAAATAAAAGTCTGTGGAAAATCTGTCAGAAACATTGATCAGCAATTTCAGACTAGCTGCTTTCCCACATTTGCTGAATTCCTTCTTCCATTCATCACATATGGAAAGGTAAGACTCTTGTTTCCTTATCTCCACTTTCAATTTAAATACCATGCTTCCAGCTTTCCCTACTATTTACCATGTTAATTGATATTGTGGAAGGTAGTCTGTCCTGTATGTTGCTTGGAAGTAGAACTAAGACAGAATGGCCAACTTGACAAAGGAAGGAGTTAAAATTTATGGGGGAAATGGGCAGGAATGTGAAAGTTGTAGTGCTGTAAATCATAGCTTAATCCTTTAAGAGGCATGCTTACAATATCATCATTGTATTATAGCTTGTTACCTGATCTCTGTAAACTCCATGTTAGAATCCCTACAGTGTGGGAGCAGACCATTCAGCCCCACAAGTCCACACCAGCCCTCCGAAGAGCATCCCACCCATCCCCATCCACCTACTCTTTCCCTATATTTCCCATGGCTAATCCAGCTAATTTACACACCCCTGGGCGCTACAGGACAATTTAACATGGCCAAACCACCTGACCTGTACATCTTTGGACTGTGGGAGGAAACAGGAGCACCCAGAGGAAACCCACGCAGACATGGGGAGAATGTACAAACTCCACACAGTTGAACCCAGGTCCCTGGTGCTGTGAGGCAGCAGCGCCAACTACTGAGCCACTGTGCTACCCCTCAAGCTACTTGAAGCATGACATGCTGATGGAAGTGTTTGTAATTAAGTAGTTTCCTATTAGCCTAGACATTGAGGTGCCTGTGATTGTCATATATGTATATATCAGGAGCTGTAGCATATGTCTGTTAAATCTTTCAATACCACGTTGCTCTCATCTAGCCCTTATGTTATGGGAGCTGACATAAGCTCTGCTGCTTTAGGTACAAGTACTCTACTGGTTGTCAGGGTCACATCACATTGGCTGTTCACAATTGAGGGCACTGTCAGATCAACCATGATCTTATCAAATGGCAGAGCAGGTTCAAGAGGTCAAGCAGCTTACTCTTCCTAATTTCTGAGTTCTTATGTATATTCATACATGTGATAAAGATCAATTAAATGGGCCATTCACAATAAGATGTTAATCTTTAACTGTGCAGGATTTCGAGCATACGTATGAAACAAAGCCAGCTGTGAGTCAGATATGATTGTGTTTGTTCACTTAGATAGTCAGAAGTCTGACATCCCACTTCTGCTTTTAATATTAGTGAACAACTGACAAGGCATTTGTGCTGACACTTCTTAAAATGTATGAAAAATAGGGCATTGAGTCATAAAAAGACAGTAGCTCTGACCTTGACAATATGTCCCTTAATTTTGTGATTTGACTATTCAGAATGCCTGAATCAGAGTCTGAACAGCGGTGACACACAAATGATTCAAACCTTTTAGGGGTTATTAAAGCTAATTTCATTTTTATTGGAAGAGATGAAATTAGAAGGTGAATGTGATAAATCCAGGTTTCAGCACTGAAGATCACAGGGAAGGTTGGAAAATACAGATGTCAGTGAGGCATTTAACTAGCCCTGCATCCCCACAACAAGAAGTGGAACATTAATTGGCCTCAAAGGCAATCAATTTGGAAGATTTCATTCTTCTTCACAAATTAGAGTGCTCTATAGACTCAAATAGTGGTTAACTGCTTGAAAATGAGTGTCTTTGATATATTTGTTTGAGATGAAGATTGAAAGTTGAATTGGCAGGAAAGGACAGAGATGAATAGATAATGGATAGAACAAAGCATCCATGGAAAACAAGTCATGCAAATTTTTGTTAGGTAATTATTTTAAGATTTTGCCATTAGAGAGCAATGTCTCACAACAATATGTAGCTGAAAGTTTTATCTGCGATTAATTACTCTCCTCAGGCAAAGGGAGAGAACTGAACAGTTAAACTTGGGGATTTGTGCTGAGAGAACAAGCTCACAGTGTGTGACAGCATTATCTGGTCCAGTAATGCTTATGTTAGCTCTTGCAAAGTAACAAATAACTCTTCTTTTGTTTTGTTCTAGTACTCCATGTGTTTTTATTGGTGGTTATATGTTTATACACACACGTATGTGTGTATGCATGTTTGTGCGTGTGTGTCTTTGTGTGTGCATGGATGTGTCTATGTGTGTGTGTATCTGTCTCTGTGTGTCTGTGTGTGTGTGTTTGTGGGTCTTTGTGAGTATTTGTGTCTGTGTACATCTGTGTGAGTCTTTGTGTGTGCATGTCTGTGTACATGTGTGTGGCTGTGTGTGGTGTGTGTGTGTGGTGTGTGTGTATGTGAGAGAGTGTGTGTGTGAGAGAGTGTGTGCATGTCTGTGTACATGTGTGTAGCTGTGTGTGGTGTGTGTGTGTGGTGCGTGTGTGTGTGTGTGTGTTGGGGTGTGTGTGTGTATGTGAGAGAGTGTGTGTATGTGAGAGTGTGTGTGTGTGAGACAGTGTGTGCATGTCTGTGTACATGTGTGTAGCTGTGTGTGGTGTGTGTGTGTGGTGTGTGTGTGTGTTGGTGTGTGTGTATGTGAGAGAGAGTGTGTGTGTGTGTGTGAGAGAGAGAGTGTGTTTGTGTGTGTGAGAGAGAGTGTGTGTTTGTGTGTGTGTGTATGTATGTCAGAGAGTGTGTGTATGTGAGAGAGTGTGTGTGTGTGTGTGTGTGTGTGTGTGTGTGTGTGTGTGTGTGTGTGTGTGTGTGCATGTACAAAAGAATCTTTCCTGTACTGCCTCCAATATCATCATTATCCTTCTTAAAGTACGGTGTCCACACAAGATACAATATTCCAGTTGAGATTGAACTAGAGTCTTAACCAAGTTCGACTTAACCTTCTGCCCTTGCATTCTATATCTTGATTAATGAAGCCTTGGTTACTGCATATTTTATTAGCTGCTCTCTCAACCAATCTTTCTGCCTTCAATTATCTATGCACATATAGAACCTTTTGTAGCTGTTCCCTTTAGTTTGTAATATCTCTCCAAGATTTTCCCACTGTTATGGACCAGCCCAAACTCCTTAAAACATGTTGTGGAGCTGGGTGAACACAGCAGGCGAAGCAGCATCATAGGAGCAGGAAAGCTTTCCTGCTCCTGTGATGCTGCTTGGCCTGCTGTGTTCATCCAGCTCCACACCTTGTTATCTCGGATTCTCCAGCATCTGCAGTACCTATTATCTCCCGAAAACATGTTAAGGAAATAGCCCAGATCCTAGCATTTTCTTATTTTAAAGGCAAATGCCAGACATCGAAGTCTGGATATAAAGATAGAATCCCTACAGTGTGGAAACAGGCCCTTTGGCCCATCAAGTCCACACTGGACCTCAAAGCATCCCACCCAGACTCATTCCCCTACAACCCACTTAATCTACACATCCCTGGACACTACAGGCAATTTAGCATGGCCAATCCACCTAACCTGCACATCTTTGGACTGTGGGAGGAAATGGAGTACCTGGAGGAAACCCCTGCAGATGCAGGGAGAATGAGCAAACTCCACACAGACAGTTACCCAAGGGTGGAGTCGAACCCAGGTCCCTGGTGCTATGAGGCAGCAGTGCTAACCACTGTGCTACCCTCAACTGGTCAAGCTGCCATGTTTGAAGGAAAACACATTTCATTCATACACAACGGTTAAAATACAGAAAAATAAAGTTAACAGAAGTGGTTCAACTGTAAATCTATTGAAATATTTAACAAAATACTCATTAACTGGCCCAATAGAGTAACGTCCCCCAAGCACACCCTTGGCAAAGGCAAGTTCAGTAAAATAGATAGTCTCACATGTAAATCTGGCAGCAGGAAGAGAACCCCAGGTTTTAGCTATAGCACAGACAGAGAGAGAGAGAGAGAGAGAGATAGCAACTTTCACAATCCCAGCAACGACTGAAAGCTGAAACTAACAATCCTGGTTCTTTGGGAGATTCAATCCGCCTGATCAGGCTGCTGCTATTGATCCAACTTTTTTTACAAAATGCATCACAAGCTGTTAACTTTGTTGGCTTGAAGCAGACCACTCGGTACCTCTGCCTCAGCCTCTCTTAATTGAAACAAAAGGACAAAATGCATCTTTTAAAGCCATCGCATCATCAAACCTACCAAAATGAATCAATCCCCATTTCTTTGTGGTTGAACATCATCTGCCATCGACCACCCATTCCAACCTGTCAATGCTAATTTTAAGACACGCACTGTCTTCCTTAATTTCAACAGTTTTGTATCAGCCACACACTTTGAAACAATGCTTTGTACGCCAAGAGCTAAGATATTCATATATACCAGGAAAAGGAAGAGAGACTGACACTGACTCCTGGGGAACTCCATTCAAGTTTTCATTCAGATTGAAATAAACATCTATTTCCCAATACTCTGCTTTCTGTCACTCAGTTTATCTCATTTCAATCTTGCTAATGTCCTTACTTATTCCAGGAAATGAATACAAGAAATGACTGTCCAATTATCATGATAGAGGCATGTGGGCCATTCAATCAAATGAGGAGACTGGTCAGGAAATCTGTGATGTCTATAAGCAGGTGAGGAAATTGTGTTGAAATGGTAATTTTGCTGGACAAGTACTGTAATCCAGAGACCAGGTTAATGACCTCAGGATATCGGCTCAAAATCCAATATGGCAGCTGGAAGGATTTAAATTCAATTCATAAATCCAAAAGTGAAAGCTTATCAGTAATCACTGACCATTGTGAAAACACCAACTTCTTATAGTTAGACATAGACCTTATGTCTGATCACACTCCTTTTGGAATATTAGGAGCAGGAAGGATGTGCTGGCCTTGACGGGATGTCTGGAGGAGGTTTGCATGAGTGATCCTGGGGATGCAGGGTTTGTTATATAAGGCGTAGTTGAGGACTCTGGTGTGTATTCGATGGAGTTTAGAAGGATGAGCAGGCATCTGATTGAAACCTACAGAATAGAGAGATGCCTAGATAGAATGGATGTGGAGAAGATATTTACGCTAGTGGAAGAGACTAGGACCTGCGCATCAGAGTGAAGAGACAACCCTTTGTGGTTATAGTAAGTTTCTGGAATTCTTATGTGGTAGACTACAGGTTCTGGCACTCACACAGCTGCAGATAATTCCTTCGGCTAGTGAAGACCCTGGTACTGAGCTCGAACTGTCTTCTACCTCTCACTCCCTCTCTCCAGCTGCCATATTAGGGAGGTGCTGATGTCGCAGCTGCCATATTAGGGAGGTGCTGATGTCGTGGTAATGACAGTAGACCAGAACACCAGGCTCATGCTCTGGAGACATGGGCTTAGCACTGGCCGTGGACAAAGGTGAAATTTTTATCTAGCATTTAGATGTACACTTGCAACACCAAAGCTATGGGCCAAATACTGGAAAACGGGATCTAAAAAGTTGGGTGGCTGTTTCTGAAGGGTGCAGATTCTTTGGGCTGAAGGATATATTTCTATGCTGTATGTCTCTATGACTGTACAATTCCCTATGACACCCTGATGCAGCCTGATTCCCCATGCTCTCTGCCTCCTGCTGTTCTGTTGTTGGTAGCTCTGAGCCCTTTTACCCTTTGTTTCCACCTCTCTGCCACTGCCTGGGGGTCCAAGAGGATTGGGTGGATGCTTCCCATCTTTCAATGACACCACCTTGATGACATTAGCTGCTGCCCTTGGACGCTGTGCCCTGTTGTCACCTCTCACCTCACCTGCTCACTTCCTTTATCTTTCCTTCTCATGAATGTTTCCACTTCAACGGAAGGCAGCTCTAGACCTTCCCCTCAGAAGCTGAGACATCACCAATAGGCCCACCTTGGAATTTTTGACCATCTAATAATCTCTGCTCATATTGCACCACACATTAAATCCAGACAGCAACATTTAATTCCATTCACAAACATGTTATTTCGGGTCAATGACCTGTTTAAGCAATCTTAATCACTGTCTCGGTTGACACTTGGTGTGTGGCATCGTTGCCACGTGGTCTTCTCACTGCCAATATCAATTAGCCCTCAGCCCCTGAAATTCAACCACCTAGCCCACTCTGCATTCCACTGCCCAATCACCACAGTTCCCATTCCAGAGGCTGCATTCAATATCCTCTGCCTGTGTGTGAATGTGTTCTGTATGTGTGCGTTTATATTTCAATCTGTGTGTTTGTGCCCTGTGCCCTTGTGGGTGACTTTGTGTGTTTGTGTCTGTCTGTCTGTCTGTCAGTCAGTCTCCACTTGTTTGTGCCTCGTGCGCATGTGGGTGATTTTGTCTGTTTGTGAGTTTTTGTGTGTTTGCCTCTATTGGTATGTCTCTGTGTGTCTGTGTCTGTCTGTGAGTCTCCACGTATTTATCTCTGTGTGTTTGTGTCAGTCTGTGCGTCCACTGTTTGTGTTTGTGAGTCTGCGCATTTGTGTCTGTCTGGGTGTCTCTGTGTATTTATGTTGTCTGTGTGTCTCAACGCATTTGCCTCTGTGTTTCTACATCTATCTGTGTGTCTCTGTGCATTTGTGCATGTCCATGTGTTCTATATTTTTGTGTCTGTCTGTGTGTCTCTGTGTTCTTGTTTTTTTTAATTAATTCACAGGACCATTCCTAATTGCCCCGTGGGCAGTTTTGAGTCTACCACATTGCTATGGGTTTGGAGTCACAGGTAAGGATGGCAGTTTCCTTCCCCTAAAGGACGTTAGTGAACCAAATGGGTCTTTCCAACAATCAACAACGGATTCACGGTTATCATTAGACTCTTACTTCCAGACATTTATTCAATTCAAATTCCACCATCTGCCATGGCGAGATTCGAACCCGGGTCCTCAGAATGTTATTTGAGTCTCGGGGTTAACAGTCCAGCGATAATACCAGTATCTCTATTTGAATTATTGCTCTCCATGTGCATGCACCTGTCTTAGTGTCTATATGTCTGTCCTTGTTTGTGTGTCTGCAAATGTCTGACTGTCTGCATGCATGACTCCAAAACAGGAAAGCACAAAGCACACACTTAGAAGGGAAATGGAACATGGAATTGTCTGCATGTGTGAAAAAGAGGCAATATGGAGGCACATTGGTTAGCATTGCTGCCTCAAAGTGCCTGGGACCTAAGTTTGATCCCAGTTTTAGTTGGCTGTCTACGAGGATGCTGTATGTTCTCCCCATGGCTGTGTGAGTTTCCTCCCTCATTCTAAACGTATGCAGGTTAGGTGGGCTGGTCATGCTAAATTGCCCTGTGCAGGCTACATAGGTCAGCCATGCTAAATGTCGGAAGACCGGGTGGGACGCTTTCTGGACAGTTGATATCGACTCAATGGGCCAAATGGCCTCTTTCTGCATTGTAAGGGATTCTGTGAAAGAGAGAGAGATGCAAAGGTGGTACACACTGAACTACTTAGGGCCTGCCAATTGCATTTCAAGTTAGATCGACATTGGTTGAATAGTTAGCTTCTTCTGAAAATTGGAATGCTGTGTTAAAATTAACATCCTGAGGAATTCCAGCCTGTACCAGGCTAAAAGTAATAATAAAAAAACCTCACCCAAAGACCTCTGCATTTATTCAGAGTGCTGAGCTGTTTATTGCTTTGAACACTTTGGGACCCCTAACTTTCTGGTTTAATTAGATATCACCAATTCATTCTTATTTGTTGGTTGGAAAAGTTTGCCCACAGGAAAAAATATACGTGTCATTTTGAAATTTCTCGAGGTTCAGCTGATGCTTTATTGAGTGCAGTGAGCATTAGACTGAATTCCAAAGGTTGTTAAGGGTCACAGCTAAGCCCCAAAAGGCATAATTCAACAGAAAAAATACAGTTCAGTCAGCACATTTAATTTTCCTTTAATACAGCAATCTCCAAGTGGAAACAAAACACAATAATCCAGCTATAACAAGGTGTAGAGCTGGATGAACACAGCAGGCCAAGCAGCATCAGAGGTGCAGGAAAGCTTGACGTTTCGGGCCTAGACCCTTCATAGAGATGGGGGAGGGGAAGAGGGCTCTTAAATCAACCGCGAATCTAACCCTCCCTCTACTGACCCCTTCTCCCGCCTCCAACACAAGCCCTCCTCCTGGACACCACCCCAAGGCCTCCTACCCTCCCTCGACCTCTTCATCTCCAACTGCCGTCAAGACATCAATCGCCTCAAACTCTCTACCCCTCTCAAACACTCCAACCTCTCCCCCGCAGAACGTGCAGCCCTCCGCTCCCTCCGCTCCAATCCCAACCTCACCATAAAACCCGTGGACAAGGGAGGCGCAGTCGTAGTATGGCGCACTGACCTCTACATTGCTGAGACCAGACGCCAACTCTCTGACACCTCCTCCTACCGCCCCCTGGATCATGACCCCACCCCCGAACACCAAACCATCAACTCCCAAACCATCCACAACCTCATCACCTCAGGTGACCTCCCACACACCGCCTCCAACCTCATCGTTCCCCAACCCCGCACCTCCAGCTTCTATCTCCTTCCCAAAATCCACAAACCTGAATGCCCTGGTGGACCCATTGTCTCCGCCTGGTCCTGCCCCACCGAACTCATCTCCACCTACCTAGACTCCATTTTCACCCCCTTGGTCCAGGAACTCCCTATCTACATCCATGACACCACCCACGCCCTCCACCTCCTCCAGAACTTCCAATTCCCCGGTCCCCAACACTTCATTTTTACGATGGACGTCCAGTCCCTATACACCTGTATTCCCCATGCAGATGGCCTAAAGGCCCTCCGCTTCTTCCTGTCCCGCAGAACTGACCAATCCCCCTCCACCGACACCCTCATCCGCTTAGCCGAACTCGTCCTCACCCTCAACAACTTCTCTTTCAATTCCTCCCACTTCCTACAGACAAAGGGGGTGGCCATGGGTACCCGCATGGGCCCAAGCTATGCCTGCCTCTTTGTAGGTTACGTGGAACAATCCCTCTTCCATACCTACACTGGCCCTAAACCCCACCTCTTCCTCCGTTACATTGATGACTGTATTGGCGCCACCTCGTGCTCCCACGAGCAGCTCGAACAGTTAATCCACTTCACCAACACCTTCCACCCCAACCTGAAGTTCACCTGGACCATCTCCAACACTTCTCTCTCCTTCCTGGACCTCTCTGTCTCCATCTCAGGTAACCACCTCGAAACCAATGTCCATTTCAAGCCCACTGACTCCCACAGCTACCTGGAATACACCTCCTCCCACCCACCTTCCTGCAAAAATGCCATCCCCTATTCCCAATTCCTTCGCCTCGGCCGCATCTGCTCCCAGGATGAGACATTCCACTCCCGTACATCTCAGATGTCCTCATTCTTCAAGGACCGCAATTTCCCCCCGACAGTGGTTGAGAACCCCCTCGACCGTGTCTCCCGCATTTCCCGCAACTCATCCTTCACACCCCGTCCCCGCAATAATAACCAAAAAAGAATCCCCCTCGTCCTCACGTACCACCCCACCAACCTCCGGATCCAACACATCATCCTCCGACACCTCCGCCATCTGCAATCCGATCCCACCACCAAAGACATTTTTCCCTCCCCTCCCTTGTCTGCTTTCCGGAGGGGCCACTCCCTCCGCGACTCCCTTGTCTGCTCCACACTCCCCTCCAGCCCCACCACACCCGGCACTTTTCCCTGCAACCGCAGGAAGTGCTACACCTGCCCCCACATCTCCTCCCTCACCCCAATCCCAGGCCCCAAGAAGACTTTCCACATCAGGCAGATATATACTGCATCCGCTGTACCCGTTGTGGCTTCCTCTACATCGGGGAAACCAAGTGGAGGCTTGGGGACCGCTTTGCAGAACACCTGCGCTCAGTTCGCAACAAATAACTGCACCTCCCAGTCGCGAACCATTTCAACTCCCCCTCCCATTCCTCAGATGACATGTCCATCCTGGGCCTCCTGCAATGCCACAGTGATGCCACCTGAAGGCTTCAGGAACAGCAAATCATATTCAGCCTGGGAACCCTGCAGCCCAATGGCATCAATGTGGATTTCACAAGCTTCAAAATGTCCCCTCCCCCAACCGCATCCCAAAACCAGCCCAGCTCATCTCCACCTCCCTAACCTGTTCTTCCTCTCACCTATCCCCTCTTCCCACCTCAAGCCCCACCCCCATCTCCTATCTACTAACATCATCCCGCCCCCTTGACCTGTCCATCCTCCCTGGACTGACCTATCTCCTCCCTACCTCCCCACCACACTCACCTTTACTGGCTCCATCCCCGCCTCTTTGAATTGTCTGCCTCCTCTCCACCTATCCTCTCCTCTATCCATCCTCTATCCGCCTCCCCCTCTCTCCCTATTTATTTCAGAACCCTCTTCCCCTCCCCCATTTCTGATGAAGGGTCTAGGCCCAAAACGTCAAGCTTTCCTGCTCCTCTCATGCTGCTTGGCCTGCTGTGTTCATCCAGCCCCACACCTTGTTATCTCGGATTCTCCAGCATCTGCAGTACCTATTATCTCTGATACAATAATCCAGCTGTTAACTTGTCATGCGCATTGAAACATTGAGTATTGCAGAACAGAAGGAAGCTACTCGATACATCAGATCTTTGAAAGAGTTGTCCAATTATTCCCAACACCAGCCCCCGGCCCAATGCCCCTCTTTAGTTTTCCTATCCCCCTGCCATTATTTTCCTTTTCAAGCGGAGACACAAATCTCTTTCAAGATTCGTATTGAGTCTATCTTCGCTGCCTTTGCTATCTTTGTTGCAGTTGTTTGTTTCCATGCAATGCATTCTCAACCACAATAACTCTCTATGTTGGATAGCCAGTGACTTTTTCCCAGGGCGGAAATGACTGTTCCGAGATGGCATAATTTTAAGGTGATTGGAGGAAGGTATAGGGGAGATGTCAGAGGTAGGTTCTTTACACAGAGAGTGGTGGGTGTGTGGAATGTGCTGTTGGCAGTGGTAGTAGAGTCAGATACATTAGGGACATTTAAGCGACTCCTGGATAGGCACATGGATGATTGTAAAATGTCGGGTCTGCAGGGTAGTTTGATCTTAGAGTAGGATAATAGGTCGGCACAACATCGTGGGCCGAAGGGCCTGTCGTGTGCTGTACTGTTCTATGCTCTATGTCCTCTGTTCTATGTTAAAAAAAAACTTCTCCTCCTCTTTCCTGTCCGCTACCCTAATCCCAGTTTTGTTTTAGTGACATTTTAACTTTAATCTTTTCTGGTTACTGTTATGAGTTTACACCTAACAAGATATTTCACCTGATGTTCTTATCTGCAACATAAGAAACTGAACCTGCTTACCATGGTATTGAAGATTCCAGCAAAGTTTATTACAGGTAACGATTATGTACAAATATTATAATTCTTGGGCACCTAAGGGAATGGGCTAATATTAAACTATTCACTTACAACAGAGGACCATACTACCAATACAATCAGAAAATGGTTTTCTGATGAAAGGTTTAGGCCCGAAACGTCAAGCTTTCCTGCTCCTATGATGCTGCTTGGCCTGCTGTGTTCATCCAGCTCCACACCTTGTTATCTCAGATTCTCCAGCATCTGCAGTACCTATTTCCTCTGATACAAGACTATTGACTTCTTCTTTAACAGCATTCATGGGAGATATACTAATATTTTATAATAGCCTCATCAAATTGCTCTGTCACCTTCAAAAAATTATCTTAATATGTTGGGTATTTTCTAATTCTTCAAAGTTACAGAATTTGAATTCATTTTTTTATTTGCTTTTGGGACATGGACAACTCTGGCTCCAGAATTTATTGCCCTTCCCTAATTGTCCTTGATTGACTTTGAATGTCATTTCTTTTATCAAAATGTATCACTTAGTCCTTCACTGAAGTTTACTGATTAATATTTAATCTTTTAAAAATGTATTAGTGTAATTATTCAGAACAACACTGCAATGGTTAAGATTTTTAAAATTCAGTTTTGTGATGTGAGTGTCACCTGGATGTGATTTTAATTATTCATTCACAGGATTTGGGTCTTGCTGGCTAAGCTAGCATTTATTGTCCATCCTTAAATGCCTGTCAACTGTGTGGCTTATTAGACCATTTCAGAGGGCAGTTAAGCATCAACAACATCGCAGTTGGTCTGGAGTCACATGTCAGCCATACTAGGTAAAGATGGCAGATTCCCTTCCCTAATAGATCAAGGGTTATGGGGAGAAAACAGAGGAATGGGGTTGAAGAACTTATCAGCCATGATTGAATGGCAGAGCTGAATCGATGGGCCGAATGGCCTAATTTAAGACCATGATGGCTTATGATCCTAAATACTTCAGCAATTATTCCCACTCAAAAGTCGCCCTTGAGAAGGTGGTAGTGAGCTTCCTTCTTGAACTGCTGCAGTCCATGCGCTGTAGGTAGACCCACAATGCTGGAATGGAGTTCCAGGATTTTGACCCAGGGAAGTATAGGCCAATTTTACATCTGTAACAATTTGAAATCTTGGAATGTAAAACAAACTGTTAAAACTTGTCAGTGGAAATTTTGGATTCGGGCTGAAAGTGGGAACAGGGATTGTGATGTATGGTTCACCCATTCCGAATTGTTGCTACACAGGGAGTACACATCATAAAGGTTCTATCTGATTTGGGGAACAAAGTCTTGAGATGTTAGTGTGATTCACAACAATATTTAAGCGAGCCTGCTCCTGTTAAATGAAGAGATCGTTTTGACCAGTGTAGATCCTGTCATTCTTTGCAGCAGCAACATAGACCTAGAAAATGCTCAGAAATGGTCTAATCTGGCGCAGAACCCAATTCAACATTCTCCGATGTAGGTCGATGAAGCCTTGGTGCAGGAGGCTGATAAGTAGAGAGAGGTTAATTATTATCAACAGTGACCAGAAGTTCATCGAGGTCAATGTCAGGACTCCAGTGTCATGGACTGGATCAATGGAAGAAGTTCAAAGACTATCTTGAGTAGCCATGGTCAATGAATACACCTTTCAAATGTCATATCCCAACAAGTGCACTACGAACCTCAGGCACTCAGTGTACTTAAATCTACCATTCGCCTACTTACAATTTATCAATCATATTGCAGAAATTTCTAGCTGAGGGTGAGCTCAGAGAAATGTGTACTGATGGCCTGTTCTGATCATCCTCCTCCCATTGTCCCTCCTCCACCTGGAAGCAGCTAGCTCTTCTTTGCGCTGTCTTGGTTTGATACCCCAGTGACCTTTCTTTTTAATTCACTTGTGGGACATGCGAAACGGGTGGCCAGCATTTATCGTCTGTCCCTAGCTGCCCTTGTGAAGGTTGTGGTGCCATGCCTTCTTGAAGCACTACCGTCCATGTGCCATTGATTTACACTTAGAGAGGGAATTCCAGGATTTTGACCCAGCGACTGGTAAGGAATGATGATATATTTCCTAGTCAGAATGGTGAGTGACTTTGAGGGGAATCTAGCAAATGGTGGTGTTCCAATACACCTTCTGTCCTTGTCCGTGGCTGTGACTATGTCAGGCTGTTCCTTGGAACGTAGGAGAATGAGGGCTGACCTTATTGAGGCGTATAAAGTCATGAGGAGCATGGATAGGATGAATGCATATCATCTTCCTCCCAGGGATTGGGAATTGAAAACTAGAGGGCATAGGTTTATGGCGTGAGGGGAAAGATTTAAGAAGGACCTGAGGGGCAACTTCTTCATGCAGACAGTGGTGCATATATGGAATGGGCTGCCAGAGAAAGTGGTTGGGCCAGGTACAATAGCTACATTTAGAAAACATTTGGAGAGGAACATGGATGGGAATGGTTTAGAGGAATATGGACCAAATGTGAGCAATTGGAATGAGCTGAGTGGGCACATGGTCAGCATTGACCAGTTTGGGCAGAAGGGCCTGCTTCCATTCTGTATTACTCTATGACTCAATGGCTATGTTGCTTGACCAGTCTGTGAGACAGCCCTCCTAGTTTTGGCACTAGCCAATAGATGTTGGTAAGGAGGACTTTGCAGGGTCGACAATGCTGTTTCTGCTGTTATCTTTTCCATTGCTGAGGTCGATGCCAGGCAAACCAACCTGTTTAATTTTATTGTTGAACTAGAGATGAAGGGGGAAATCAGCAGCCTTGTTTGCAGAAGTGGTCAATCCAGAAACATTGGTCTCAGAAGCAAGACTCCTACCATCTGCAGCACTAATTATTCTGGAATTTAAACAGTTTAATAGTTTTAAAGCTTTAAGCCAACTTTAAACAGCACTGGAAAACTTAAGAAGATTCTATAAAAACAGGAAGATCCTGCAAGTTATGCCCAGGGGTAAAGCTGAGAGTGGTTGATGGTCCCTTTAAATCATTGGCAGGAGTTTTTCCTGCTATAAAGCACAGGTTCAGCTTTGCGCATTTGACAGAGATTAACCGGAGAGTTGAGCTATTGCTACAATCAATTTATCATTATAGTGATAGTAGGACCTGCAGATGCTGGACAATCTGAGATACCAAGGTGTAGAGCTGGATGAACACAGCAGGCCAAGCAGCATCAGAGGAGCAAGAAGGCTGACATTTTGGGCCTAGACCCTTCTTCAGAAATAAGGTTTCTGAAGAAGGGTCTAGGCCCGAAACGTCAAGCTTTCCTGCTCCTCTGATGCTGCTTGGCCTGCTGTGTTCATCCAGCTCTACACCTTGGTATCTATCATTACAGTGATATTACCCAACGTCTTCTTGTGCAGTGTTTCTGTCCCTTCATCTGGACCTCAGTGGTCTGAAGTTCAAAACCCACCTGCTGCAGAAATGTCTCACAACACATCTGAATACATTTTTTAAAAAAAAATCGACACTGGTCTACATGATTTCCAAGAATGAGAAAATATACAGCTATGAGGATAGATAGAAGGAGGATTTTATTTTCAATCTTTTATTCATTTGCAGAGCATGGATGTTGCTGGCAAGGCCAGCATTTATTGCCAATCACTAATCGCCCACAGGGCAGTTCAGAGTCAGCCATATCGCTTTGGGTCCGGAGTTATATGTGGGCCAGACCAGGTAAAGATGACAGATTTCCTTCCTGAAAGGGCATTGGTGAATCAGATAAGGTTTTTACAAAGAATCAATAGTGGGTTTCACCGTTATCGTTTGCCTTTTATTGAATTCAAATTCCATCATCTGGCCTTGGCAGGATGTAAACCCAGGCCCCCAGAATATTAGCAGGGTCTCTGGATTAACTATATAATGATCGTACCATGAGGCCATTTCCTTGGAATTTTCAAGAAGTTAGAAATTTTCAAAATCATGATCAATTTGCGTACAGTCAATGGGGAGAAGGTGTTCGCACTTATGTTCTAAAGGAACAAGAATAAGAGGGCGTAGATTTAAAGTAATGTACAAACGAACCAAGGGTGAAGTGAGGGAAGAGAAAACATTCTCACACAATGAACGCTCAGGATCTGGAATGCACTGCCTGGAAATGTGATGGACAGGGGTTCAACTGAGGCATTTGAGAAGGCATTTGACGGTTATTTGGATAGAAATCACGTGCAGGGATACAGAGAAAAGGCAGGAGATTGGGACTAGATAATAGAACTTGTTCAATCATGATGGTGCCAACTGTCCTCCTACTGTGTCATAACGAGTCTGTGATTCTGTGGTATGACAACCTAGTTGTTTTGTATTGTACCTGCACTAACATCCTCAATAGAATGGTCTCTAACATGCGCCAGAGTGTGCTCAAGGGCTGTGAACACTAGTTTGCACCTCCAGAACTGAAGATGGGGCACTACAGACCCATATTTTGTTACTAGTCTCTCCACATGTAGCTCTGCTTCTGGAGCGAAGCCATCTTACATTGTGGTTCATTGATATACAGAGTCACAGTGGCAGTAACTAGCACAGCCAATCCATTGCTCATAACACAGTCGGCACTCTTTAGCTCAATATCCCAACACGATAAAGACTGAGGCACTGCAGTTCTGTTCCCACACTAATCCTCAGGAACTGTGTGTACAAATTGTACATAAACAAAGCCCTTTAATGCCATTCTGTATCCTGTAACTTATTCTTATCAGATGCAAATTGATTTGTAGAGTGAGAAACTCAGGAGGGCTCCAATCTGATGCTTTTTTAAAATCTTGACCATTCATCTTGAGAAGAAATAGCCTTTGACACTTTCTGGGTTCTCTGTGTTGCCCATTCAAGCCTTTCTTGACAGCAAGATGTGACAACTTTAAGCATGTTACGACAGTTTTATAGGGACATTAGCTTCATTATCATTTTCCTTATTCTGAACAAGGAGTTTGTGTTTCCAGTACACTCTTTATAGTGTTCAAACAATTTCCTTCTTTTGTGATCAAAAGGGAATTAACAACTTTTTTTTAAGTAACACAGGGTTGAGAGGAGGCAGTGGGGGATGGGAATATTTGAACCAAAGAGACAGGGACTGGCTCCATGTTCTTTGGGTTAAAGCCACCAAAGAGGATAGGGAGAAAGCAGGAACAGGCTTCCAAGTTAACGGAATGGTAGAGCAGGCTTGAAGGGCCAAATACCCTACTCCTGCTCCTATTTTCTATGTTTCTGTATCCAGCCTGAAAATTCATTGACTTTTGATGATTTGGGTGATGAGAATATATCTTAAATGCTACAAGGCAAAGGGACAGAGAATTTGGGAATTAGGTTAGAGAAAAGGAGTGGAAGGATTCACATATGTGGAGGAGAATGTGATGCCCAGGCATTGAAGAACTCAGATGACTGTAAATTAGTGAGCATGTCCAGACAGGAGTTTGTAAGGGATAGGGCACAAATCACAGCGATCAAAAGTAAAAAAACATTTTGGCATGCACTGAGCAATAATGGTAAATATAACCACACACTTTCCTCACTGTCCTGTCTACCTGCAACTTCACCTTCAAGGAACTATGAACTTGCTCTCCAAGGTCTCTTTGTTCAACAACACTGCCCAGAACCCTACAATTAATTGTACATGTCCTGCCTGATTTGCCTTACCAAATTGCACATATCAGATTTGCCTAAATTAAATTCCATCTGTCACTCCTTGGCTCATTGGCCCATCTGATCAAGGTCTCATTGTACTCTGAGATAACTTTCTTCACTGTCCACTACACTACTAATTTTGGTGTCATCTGCAAACTTACTAACCATTCCTCCTATATTCATATCCAAATCATTTACATAAATGATAAAAAGCAGCAGACCCAGCACTGATTCTTACGGCACACTGCTGATCACAGGCCTCCAGCCCGAAAAGCAACCCTCCACTACCACCATCTGCCTCCTACCTTTTAGCTAATTTTGTATCCAGGTGGCTAGCTCTCCCTGGATTCCACGATCTAACCTTGCTAAAAAGTCAACTGTGGAGAACATCTTCAAACACCTTGCTGAAGCCTACATAGGCAAATCATGAGGGGCATGGATAGGGTGAATAGCCAAGGTCTTTTTACCAGGTCATGGGAGTCCTCATCATCTTTGTAATTTCATCAAAAAACTTAATCAAGTTGGTGAGACACAATTTCCCATGCACAAAGTCATGTTGACTATCCCTAAAGTTATAGAGTGGAGCTTCACCCCTCCCAACTTTGAGAACTAAAACCAAAACACCCAAAGAGGAGCACCTTGCTCTATAATCTGCAAAAGGGGTGTAAAAAGTAGTGTAACCTGCCTTTCAGCAACCTCTAGTGCTTAAATAAAATAAATCCCTGGTACGCTCTTTAAAATCAACAAGTAATAATTTACTTATCTAAATCTAACAGTGAACAAATTAACTAAACTATTAACAAACTGAATAAATCCCTTTGAAGTACTACATACTCCCAAATAAAATAAGATGCTAATGATATGCTGTTCCAATAAAAATAAGGCCCACTTAAATAAAATGAAAGAATTTAGTTTCGCGAAATTACAGCTAGGTTACGTGTTTTCTGGAATGTTCTGTGCCTTCTCCTTTGATTAATCTGTCAGGAAGAATCCATCAAGTATTCTGTCAGGAATATTAACCAGTTGTGTCACTGGTACTGTCGTTATTTAGATGGTGCTTTCTCTAAGACATGAAGGAGTCTGTGAGAGCCAACGATTCTCTTTTGAGAGCTGAGGGATGTTAGCTTTGATGGATGGCAGTTAGCCCTGCGGACTTTGTCCAACTGCTCCCTTTTTTTAATACCCTTGATGACATACCAATGATTTTTACAAAAGGATTGGTCCTATGTTGTCAAGACCACCAGACTTAAATTTAATAGTTTTTTTTTGGTATCTAAGCACCTGGTTCAAATTGATTGTCTAAATTCAAAAGCTTGTTTTCTTGGTAAAAACTGTTGTTTGATCTGTTAACTGTACGGCCTTTCAATACAAATGTTTCAATTAGGGTGCTCTCTGCGTACTTGTAAACTTTCAAAGTTGCTGTTCACAGACATCCATTTTAAATCTCTAAGCACAGAAAAAGTATGTAATCTTTTAAAGGAACCACATGATGCTTTCAACCCCCCCCCAAGCAATTTACAAACACAAGATTCTAATTTCCTGTTTTCCAATCCACAAATACTCTACTCAACTTTGCAACACTAATCAGTCCTTGCCTTTCCAAATACATGTTAATTCTGTCCCTCAGAATCCCCTCCAACAACTTACCCACCATTGACTTCAGGCCCACCGATCTATTGTTCCCTGGCTTTTCCTTACCATCATTCCTAAATATTGGCACCACGTTAGTTACCGTCTCGTCCTCTGGCACTTGACCTGTGGCTATAACAAATATTTCAGCAAAGGGCCCAGCAATCACTTTCCTAGCTTTCCACAAAGTTCTGGAATACTCCTGATCATGTCCCGGGGATTTAACCACCTTTATGTATTTTAACTCATCCAGTACTTCCTTTTCTGTGTTATAGACATATTTGAAGATATTACTAATTATTTCTCCAAGTTCTCTAGCTTCCATATCCTTCTCCACAGTAAGTTCTGACTCAAAATATTTGTTTATTTTCTCACCTATCTTCTTCAGTTCCACAAATAGACAGTCTTGTTGATCTTTAAGGGGCCCTATTCTCTCCCTGGTCACTCTTTTGTCCTTAATGTATTTGCAGAACCTCTTTGATTCTGCTTAACCCTATTTGCCAAAGCTATCTCATGTCCCTTTTTTTCCCTCCTGATTTCCCTCTTGAGTATACTCACATTATCCTTATACTCCTTGTTGGATTCACTCAATCCCAGCTGTCTATACCTGCAATATGCCTCCTTCTTTTTCTTGACCACAGCCTCAATTTCTCTAGTCATCCAGCATTTCCTACACCTACCAGCCTTGCCCTTTGCCTAACAGGAACATAATGCCTTTGGACTCTCATTATCTCATTTTTGGAGACCTCACATTTTCTAACTGCCCCATTATCTGCAAATAGCCTCTCCTAATCAACTTTTGAAAGTTCTTGCCTAATACTGTCCAAATTGGTCTTAATCCAATTTCAAACTTAACTTTTAGATCAGGTCTAACCTTTTCCATAATTATTTTAAAACTAATAGAATTATGGTCACTGGCCCCCAAGTGCTCCCCCACTGACACCTCAGTCACTTGCCCTGCCTTATTTCCCAAGAGAAGGTCAGATTTTGCTCCTTCTCTAGCAGGTACATCCACATACTGAATCAGAACATTTTCTCGTGCACACTTAACAAATTCCTCTCCATCCAAGCCCTCAACATTATGGCCTTCCCAGCCAATGTTTGGAAAGTTAAAATCCCTGACTATTGCAAAACCATCATTCATAACATCATAGAATCCCTACAGCGTAGAAGCAGACCATTAAGCATATCAAGTCCACACCAACCCTCCAAAGACATACCACTGGACCCACCTCCTCCAAGCTTATCCCTGTTACCCTGCATTTCCCATGGCTAATCCACCTCATCTTCACACCTCTGGACACTACAGGCCAATTTAGTTCAGCCAATCCACCTAGACCTTCATATATTTGGACTGTGGGAGGAATCCAAAGCACCCAGAGGAAACCCACGTAAACATGAGGAGAACGTGCAAATTCCACACAGACAGTCGCCTGAGACTGGAATCAAACCTGGGTCCCTGGCACTGTGAGGCAGCAGTGCTAATCACTTAGCCAATGTTCTGCCCAAATAATGTTATTCCTAACCAAAAACACCACTCCCCCTCCTCTCTTGCCTCTCCTTTCTATCTTTCCAATGGCACCTATACCCAGGAACAGTAAACTGCCAGTCCTGCCCCTCCCTGAGTCCTGTTTCTGTAAAAGCTGTAGCAGTCCCATGTTCCCAACCATGACCTGAGTTCTTCTGCCTTACCTGTTAGGCCTCTTGCATTGTAATAAATGCAGTTTAATTATCAGTTTTACCTTGCCCTGTGCCTTGGTCTTCCCTGCTTTGACTATTTGACTTGCTCCTCTTCTCAACTGCACCAGTCTCAGTCTTGTCTCTTTTCCCACTATCTCTTTGGGAACCACCCCCACCCCTAACCCCACCCTCTCCTTACTAGTTTAAAGCCTCTTGAGTAGCACTAACAAATCACCCTGCCTGGATATTAGTTCCTTTTCAAGTCAGGTACTACCCATCCTTCTTATACAAGTCACTTCTCCACCACAAGAGATTTCAATGATCCAAAAATGCCAATTCCTGTCCCGTTCACCAGCTCCATATTCAGCTGCTTTATCCTTTTACACTGACTCTCACTAGCATGTGACACCGGGAGTAATCCAGGTATTATTACCCTCAAGGACCTAATTTTTAATCTCCTTCCTGTATTCTCTCTTCAGAATTTTAGATCATAGAATTCCTACAGTGTGGAAACAGGCCCTTCAGCACAACAAGTCCACACTGACCCTCAGAGCATCCCATCCAGACCCATCCGCCTGTATCCCATCTAAACCACGCATCCCTGGACACTATGGGCAATTTAGCATGGCTAATCCACCTAGCCTGCACATCTCCGGAAACCGGAGCACCTGGAGGAAACCCCCTCAGACACGGGGAGAATGTGCAAACTCCACACAGATAGTCACCCGAGGGTGAAATTGAACCCAGGTCTCTGGCTCTGTGAGGCAGTAGAGCTAACCGCTGAGCCACCGTTCCATCTCTTCTCTTTCTTTTCCTATGTCATCGGTACCAGCATGTAAAATGACCTCCTGCTGGTTCCTCCCCCCTTTAAGAATATTCTGCACCTTCTCTGAGATATCCTTGACTGTGGCACCAGGGAGGCAACACACCATTCTGATGTCTTGCTGTCAGCCGCAGAAACGTCTGTCTGTGCCTCTGATTTGAGAATCCCCTATCACAATCGATCGCTTGGAACCCGAAAGACCCCTCATTACGCTACACCTAGTCTCGGCACCAGAAACCTGGCTGTCAGTGCTACATTCCCCTGAGATTCCATCACTCCCTACGTTTTCCAAACCAGCTCACTTGTTTGAGATGGGGACAGCCACAGGAGACTCCTGCACTACCTGCCTCCCTCTCCCACGTTTCCTGGAGGTAACCCATCGTTTTGACTTTAGCTGCAGTTTCTCTACCTTCCTGAGACTGCCACCCATCTCACATCCAGCTCCTATAAATTCCTCATTGGCTCTAACTGCCACTCCAATCCATCCATGCAATCCAATAGGATTCACAACCAAACACATTTTCTGCAGACATAATCATCAGTAACATGGAAGCTCTGCCTAATCTCCCACATCCAACAGAAAGAACACATCACTCCACTAAAGGTCACCTCTGTACCTTAATCAACAGACCCAGAAAATGCCACAGTCTTACTGCTCTAAAAACGGAAAATCAAGAGACAGATTCCTCACCCTACTCACTATTATAGACGTACAAAAATAACAGATTAGGACTTATAAGTTTTAAAAGTCTTAAAAACAAACACATAGCTGCTTCAGGCTCTGAAACTCCCAGCTGTGAGCAGTTCCAATAATGAGGTCTCTCCAAGTTCAGCTGTGAAATTTCACTGTTTGTTTGTGTTTTTTTCAGAATTCCGACTTCCAGAGATGCTTGTATTTTCACAGTCAGTCCAACAGTTCTAAACATATAACTTTGTCTCTGTTGAGAATTAATATACATTTAAAATCTCTGTCAAGTTCAGATGATTGTTATCAGACCTCTGCAGAAAATGAAAGCCCTGGGTGTTCCAGGATTTTGACCCAGTGACGGTGAAGGAACAGCGATATATTTCCAAGTCAGGGTGGTGATTGGCTCGGAGGGGAACTTGCAGGTGGTGCTGATCCTATGTTACCGCAGATCTTGTCCTTCCAGCTAGCAGTCATCATGGGTTTGGAAGGTGCTCTCTAAGGGGCCTTGGTAAATATTTGCAGTGTATCTTACAGCTGGTACACATTGCTGCTACTGAGTGTAGGTGATAGAGGCCTGAATAAATTATCTAATGCAGAAGCTAAATCATATTATTTCCATGAAACAACATAACCTAACCCAAGTTTCAGAAGGGTATCACCATCCATCAATAATTTCACACTCCAACCAGTTTTATAGCATATCTAAAGCTGATTACTTCATGCTTTGAGTGTAATTAATTAAAGGAACTTTAATTTGAAATCCTTTTGGCAATCTCTCAGGTTTGCGCAACTTAGTACAGTACACTTGCTGTGAGGAAGAATGTGCTACAATTCATAGAAGTGAGTAGATAATTAGAATGTACCTGTGTGATACCCAGCTACTTGTTAACTTCTAACTATGAGCTTAACAACCGTCAAATTTGCTCGTTCTCCAGAGTGGTGAGTATACTTCATATGTTTCTTTCCTCTGATAGATTTCGCTTAAGTGCTAAAGACTTGCTGTCTTCAGAAAGATTTGCATTACTACGTCAACCTCAATGGTACAACACCGAAAAAACGTCGCGCCATATCAATAGGTAAAAGTATCCAAACTTTGAATTGATCCTCAACATAATCACCATAATTCTAGATAGCATACGTAGAGTCACTACACCCTTTCTCTCGTAATAGCTAATGCGCATAATGAACAATGTTATGTCACAATGATATTAGATTACATGATAGCAAAGGTGTGAAGTTGGAGGAAACCAGCAGGCCAAGCAGCATCAGAGGAGCAGGAAAGTTGACGTTTCGGGTCAGGACCCTTCTTCAGAAATTTCTGAATTCAGATTTCTGAACAAGGGTCCTGACCCGAAACATCAACTTTCCTGCTCTTCTGATGCTGCCTGGGCAGCTGTGTTCCTCCAGCTCCACACAGTGTTGTCTCTGACTCCAGCATCTGCAGTTTTTGCTATCTCTTAGATCACATGAGTTGAGGCATTCCAGATTTGCCCTCGCATACCATCTCTAGTATATATATTTTATATTTAGTAAAGGTTGGTATTGTTGAATGACATGAATTTGGATTGCCTTCTATTCATAAGCCACATCTCATCTGAGTGCACGGTGACTAGATCCGCAGAACTAGCAGAAATGGCAGAGGAGTATTGAAGATAAATCAAGCAGCAGTACAACGCCACAGTTGAAGGATGTGTGACCACCACAATGTACCATTTTGGGTCTTAACGTGCTCTTTTTATAAAGAATACAAAAGAATGAAATCATTGCAAAGTCAGGTAATCGATTGGAAGAGTTCTTGAATCTTGCTACACTTTCTGCCTTCACCGGCGATCATTATTAATTCTTTCCTCTCTCACATCAGGAGAATCATTTCTTTTTTCACCCCAGGTCAATACTGAACCATAAGACCAGAGACAGAGAAACAGAAGTAGGCCATTCAGCCCATCAAGTCTTCTCTGTCATTCAATGAAATCATGGTTATTCTGGTAATCCTCAATTACACTTTCTTGCTTTTTCCTCATAATCCTTGATTCCCTTACTGATTAAAAATCTGTCTCTCTCAGCCTTGAATTTACTTAATGACCCAGCCTTAGTAGCCCACTGTGGTAAAGAATTCTACAGATCAACCCATCAACAGCATTTCCAAAAGCCAATAAAAAGGAGGATTAAACGTTTAACTCCAAATTACATGAAGCCAGAAATGAATGGTCAGCGATTATTAATCTGTTCAAAGTCAGCTGCAGCCTGCAAATGAATCTCATCAGCAAACCACAGAAATAAATAAGTTTCCTTTCAGATAAGAAAGAGAACCAAACTGCAGATCTTCTATATCTGGGGAGTGCCCTAGGTTTAAACTCGAACATCAAATAGACCCTGAACATAGTGCAATGAAAAAGTGAATGAACTAAAAGCTCAACATCTGGCACCTAGTTACAAGGCACTATCAAACTATGCAGCAACCAACTGAGGTATCCTCACTCATTGCTAATCCTATCACCCATGAGGCTCGTATACAGAAAATGTGTGAAGCTGAGGCTGAATCTTTTTTTATTATTGATGGTCCTGCAGGCCCATATTCTGCAGGAGATCCAGACATCTCCTCATCTGCAGATGTCTGTGGGAATGTCGTACTTCACCAGTGAGGGCTTGAGGGTATCACTGAAGCGCTTCCTCTGTCCCCCTGGGGTTCCCCTGCTGTCTCGAAGCTGGGAATAGAGCATTTGCTTCGGGAGTCTCATGTTGGTCATGCAGCAATATACTGTACATTAGCAATATCACACATTCCCATCAAGAATGAGGGTGATTATCCATAATTTCCATCAATGCTGCCTGGTGACCAGACTGTCATAAAGGACAGAGATTGATTGTCACAAAAGAAAATTTGCAAATGACATATACTGGTCTGACTCATCTTGTAGAGTTTTAAAGTGGAACTCCAGTATGTTTATTTCCAAGTATGTGTGTTTTCCTTTTTGACTTACTTTTCCTTCCGGATTATATTCACATCATTTTTATCATGTAATTAGCTGCCACTCACTGGATACACCTAGAGGAATAATCCTGCTATAACCAGGAAACTCGGCTGTATTTTAGCCATGAGTTCAGAAATCTGTAAATGAAAACCACACGTCTTCCTCCATCTCCAGCCTGCAGAGTTTTACAGTAACTGTATGGGTATTATAACTAGACAGTTACTTCAACGTATTCCAGCTAAATCTGCTTGGGAACTGGGTTCAAATCCTGCAATGGTGACTTTTGAATACATTTTTAAAAAATATAGAGTTAAAAGTCTGATAACAACGATGAAACTTTTCCTGTATGCTAATCCCCAGAAGATTGTCAATATTTTCACAACTTCTAACCAACCTGAGCAGTTTCAAATCCCATATTCTGAGCAACGAGATTTCACACCAAACATAACACGAAGAGGTTGATAGGTATTTGATATTTACATGGGCCTGACTTTTAATACAAGTTCAGATGCTTTCATCCGGAATAAGGTTATTAATTGGATCCATTATAAAATAATGCATGATAAATTATAACTGCAAGGAGTCAGGAATATTTTTGAAATTCTATGCTAACATTATAATGGCACGATGAAAGTGGGTTAGCTGTGCTGACTAAACAAAGGGATTTAAAGCAAAGAGTTGTACCTCCTCTGACTCCATGATTGAATACCATCCCAAAGGCACTGATACATACAGACACATGGAGAGATGTGGCATGCTAATGGTCTTACTAAATGAGATTCTGTTATGAGAGGTTAGAGGGATTCTGAAAAGTGATTTACTTCCTTGAATACAAAACTGTTACTGATAACACGAAGACAGATGACTGTTGGCTGTTTTGGATCAATGTACTGAAACAATTAGCCAGAGGAACAGAGGAAAGGAACTATTACCTTGTGGACAGTTTCTTGTTGTTCAAGTAAAGGCAGAGCCCATTTTATCTCAGGAAAATGCAGAATTAATTGCAGCCAGAAATTGGGGTGGGGTCTAGAGACAGATTTTTAGTAAAGAATAGAAACAAGGCTGATAGGATAATGCAGCAAAGTGGTGTTGAGGCTTATCAAATCAGCCATAGAATCATACAACTCCTACAGTGTGGAAACAGGCCAATTGGCCTTTCGAGTCCACACTGGCCCTCCAAAGAGCATCCTACCCAGACCCAGCCCCTACCCGATCCCTGTAACCCTGCATTCTCCATGGCTAACCCACCCTGGACACAGTGGGCAATTTAGCATGGCCAATCCAAATAAACTGCGCATTTTTGGACTGTCGGAGGAAACCAGAGTACCCAGAGGAAACTTACGCAGATATGAGGAGAATGTGCAAAGCCCACACAGACAGTTGCCCGAGGGTGGAATTGTATCTGGGTCCCTAGCATTGTAAAGTGGCAGTGCTGCCCATGACCTCATTGATCGGTGGAGGAGATTCAATGGAATGAATGGCCTACTCCTGCTCCAACGTCTTATGATCTTATCAGTAAATAAGCAGATATGGCTCATTCACAGCCACAGAGGAAGATCTGGGAGAAGTTTGGAACTAAGTTATCCACATCAAGTTATAAGAACAGCTCTGCTCTTTCTAACTCAGCGCTCTTCCTAACTTGCCATTAACCGTTGGAAAAAAGAGATATATGTCGTCACTTAAATTAGTTTGCCTGCTGCTCTGGAGGCATTCAGCCTCCTTATGCTCAAAGGTAGATAATGTTGAAGAGGCAGCACCTTGGAAATATGGAAGATGTCTCCCCTGCCCTGTCAGATCCACAGCCTGCATCATTGATTCCATGCTGGTGAGGTAGATGGCATTTGTTTATAATAAGCCTGAATGAATTTCTGAGCAAGTGTTACCTCCTGAATAGTGAATACAATTTCACATGGTCTTTCTGCTGTACATTTTATTTCTGAACAATGGCATACAAATTAGACAATGGTTTGTAGATAATTTTTCAGCTGTTACACTGAACAGCATACATGAATTATATCTGTGTGCTAAAGGACTTCTTTCCATTAGCTAATTTCCTGAGCGTTAGGAGCTTTGTTCAGCAATCATCCAACATGCGGTAAGGCTTTCCTGGTCCCTCTAATGTGCACTCAGTAAATAAATGCCCTCCAATATTTTAGTATTAATTAAGAAAAAACACATCACCGTCCATTTAATTAAAATTGTTTCCTAAATTCAAATCTGTTGTTGGTCAATCCTGTTAGGATTAAGTAAATGCGTTGATTTTCCATATCTTTAAAGAACATGATCAATGGTTTTGCAGATAGTCGGTAGTAAATTATTGCACCATTCACAATGCACTATCAAGGTAATTAACTAAGGTGTAATCCAAAGAATGATCAAAACATAGAATGACAATGTCATCTTTCGTGCATTGCATTATGAACACATAGAGCAGCACTTTGCAATTCCTTTCATCCTTAAAGATAGATTTGGATCTATTTTAGGGCAAGCTGGTGTATAAATTAATCATGTGCCCTCCTAATCTCTTAAATAATGCTGCAGAACATTTAGGTAAGAACTGGAGGAACAGAAGATCTTTCTGACAGTTTCTTGTCAGTCAATGCTACCTTTTGATCTGCATTAGAAAAATAATAGTAGAAACTGGTAAAATGATTAGCTCACTGTCATGGCATCCATGAAGCTATGGAAGGCTTGGAAGGTTTTGAATTCAGCAGAAGAGGGCAAAAGGATTGATCAAAAGGAGGAAAGTAGGCTTCAGAAGCAAACTATCAGTGCACTTAAAAATTGACTGTAATAGCTTTGATAAATATGTGAAAAGAGAAGGATGAGCAAACACAAATGTAGGTCACAGTCAGAAATGGAGGGAATTTTCATGGGGAACAAAGAAACAGCGGCTCAGTGGTTAGCATTGCTGCCTCACAGCGTCAGGGAACCAGGTCTGATTCCACCCTTTGGCCACTGTCTATGTGAAGTTTGCACATTCCTTTTGTCATCTGCTTGGGTTTTGTTTGGGTGCTCCGGTTTCCTCCCACCGTCCAAAAATGGGCAGGTTAGGTGAATTGGCCATTCTAAATTGTCCATAGTGTTTCACAGATGCGCAGGCTAAGTGGATTAGCAATGGGAAGTGCAGCGTTACAGGAATAGGGTCAGGGATGTGTCTGCATGGGATGTTCTTTAGTGTGAACTCAATGGATCGAAATGCCTGCTTCTACACTCTAGGGATTCTATGATTCTAATTGAACACATAATTGTGTTCCGTCTTCACAAAAGAGGGCACACGTAAATTCCCAGAAATGTTAGGGAACCCAGGTTCTTGTGAGAAGGAGGTATCAAAGAAAATCAGTATTACTAAAACAAAAAGTGTTGGAAAACCAAATGGGTTAAAGGCTTACAAATTCCCAGGGCCTAATAATCTCCATTCAGCGTACGAAAGGAAATGATGCTAGAAATACTGGTGGTCATCTTTCAAAATTATATAGACTCTGGTGCAGTTCCTACAGATCAGGCAGTGACAAATGTGATACACTATTTACCAATCAAAGGAAACATCAACAAAAATACATAAAAACAGATAAAAATATAAATGAGCTAGGCAAACATATGTAGTGGGGAAAATGCTGCAGTCCAGGAAAGAGGTGATAGCAGTACACTTGGAAAGCATTAATAAGGATAAGACAAAGTCACCATTGGTTTATGAAAGGCAAATTTTGTTTAACAAATCTACTGGAATCCATTGAAGGTGTAACTAGCACAATAGATGAGGAACCAGTGGGATGTGGTATATTTAGATTTTCAGAAGGCTTTTGGTGAGGTCCCACTTTAAGAGACAAGTGGGCAAAATTAAACCACACAGTATTAGGTCTAATATATTGGCATGTATTGAGAACTGGTTGACAGACAGGAAATAGACAGTGGAATAAATGGGTCTTCTTCTGGGTGTCAGATGGTGAACCTCCTCTGCACTGCCTGGAATACAACTACAAGTAAGGGGATCAAAATAACGCAATATTCCACATGTGGTCTCATTGATGCCTTGTGCAGTTGCAGCGATGCTTCCCAATGGATGACAAAATTCCACTTGCTCAGAGTCAAGTTTGGAAGTTCTGGATGGGTAGGTCAAGCAGACCCCAGTGAAAGGGGAGAGAGGTGTATTGGGCTTGAGGGGCCTCTGATAGATTCAGTGTTAGCATCACCCCAGTCCTGCCTGATAGATACATACCTTGCCTCCATGGAAGTAAAATAGCAACAGAGACAGAATGGGGCCCTTAAATAGACATTTATTGAACAATGGATGATAAATAGATTCTCTATTCCATCTCTAACATGAGAGGCCCAGTTTGAAGTCCCATCCGTTCCAGAGTGTCGAATAACATCTTTGAACAGGTTAGTGAGAAAATATCTAGACATATTTGTTTTAGGCAGAGGAGTCAAAGGCTATTGAGTGTATATGGGAATGTGGAAAATTCAAAACAGTCACAAAGTTATTGAAAGATGGAGCTGGTTCAAGGGGCTGAATGACCTACTTCTGCATCTAATTCATATGTGTTAATAGCAGCCACAACAGGACTAAGGATGGGCAGGTGGACTGCCTAGTATCTTTCTCAAATAGAAAGGTTCTTGATTAGTAAGAAGATCAAGGGTTATGGGGAGAAGGCAGGAGAATTGGGTTGATAAATATTTCATCCATGATCGAGTGACAGAGGAACGTGATGGGCTGAATGGCTTATTTCTGCTCCTAGGTCTTATGGTCTCACTAAACAGAACATGTGAGACAGGTCAGGAGTTGGTGGGAGGCAGTGTAAACGCAAGGAGTTTACTAAACGAGAGCCCAACCTCCCTTCAAATATGCCAGTGAGGCCATAAATTTAGCCCAAAGAAGCAGGAATGTCATTTATTGCCTGTCCTAGTTACCCATGAGAAGGTGATGGTGAGCTGCCTTCTTGAACCACTACAGTCCATAAGCGTCCACAATGACGTTAGGGAGGGAATTCTAGGATTTTGACCCAGCTGCAGTGATGAAACAGTAATATATTTCCAAGTCAGGATGGTGAATGGCTTGGAGGGGAACTTGCAGGTGGTGATGTTCCTATGTATCTGTTTAATTTGTCCTTCTACACAAATATGGTTGTGGGATTGGAAGGGACTGTGTAAAGATCTTTGGCAAATTTCAGCAGTGCATCTTGTAGATAGTACACATTGCAGCCACTGAGCGTTGGTGGAGGGAGTGAATGCTTGTGGATGTAATGCCAATTAAGCGGGCTGCTTTGGCCTGGATGGTGTCAAGCTTCTTGAGTTTTGTTGGAGCTGCAACTATCTAGGTAAGTGGGGAATATTTCAGCACACTCCTGATATGCTGCAGGGTATTTTGTACATGGCACCAACTGCGTTAATAGTGGAGGAATTGAATGTTTAAGGTGGTGGAAGCATTGCAGGTCAACTTTCTCCTAGAGTCTGTTGACCTGTTGGGCATTGTTGGAGCTGCACTCTTTCAAGTAAGTGAAAATTATTTCATTGTGATCCAAGCATGTGCTTTATAGATAATGATCATGCTGTGGGGAGCTGGAAGTTGCATTAACTGCACCAAAATTCATAGCCTGCTCTTGCAAACAGAGTGTGCAGACTTTCCTGATCCTATGATGCTGCTTGGCCTGCTGTGTTCATCCAGCCCCACACCTTGTTATCTCGGATTCTCCAGCATCTGCAGTACCTTTTATCTCTGGTGCAGACTGGTTCAGTTCAGTTTCCTGTCAATAATATTAGCACTAAATGTTAAAGGGTGATGGCTAGATTCCTCTTGTTGGAGATGGTCATTGCTTGGCACTTTTATGGCAATAAATGTTACTCACCACTTTCTACCCCAAGCCTCCCTTTTGTCGAGATTTTACTGGATATGAACATAGTACATGAAGAGCTGTGAATGGTCCTGACAACTGTGCAATTGTTAAAAGAAGTAGTTGAAGATAGCTGGAGTTAAGATACCACGCTGCAGCACCAGGAGTGGTAGTGTCCCTACCTCTGAGCCAGGAGACCTGGGTTCAAGTCTCACCTGCTCCAGATGCATTTAATGATATCACTGAACAGGTTGACTAGAAAATATTTAATCTGGGGAGCTATTGGGCTCTTGTTATGCATTGGTAGTGAATGTTTAGGTTCAAGGACTATGTGGTCCAGAGGTGTGTCATAACATGTCTGAAAAGGTTGATGTAAAAATATCATTGAAGAGCTCATCCAAAATTGTCCTAGGGCTGAAGAGATTGAACTCTAACAACCACCACCGTCATTTTCTGTGCTACATGTGTGTCCAAACAGTGGGCAGCTAGCCACCTGATTTCCATTGACATACTCAACAAATGTTGCCTTAAAGTTAAGGGCAGTATCTGTCATCTAAACCTCTGGGGTTTAACGTTTCAGTTCAACTTTGGACCAAGGCTGTACTGAGGTCAGAAGCTGAGTAGTCATGGCAGGACCCAAACCGAGCATCAGTGAGCACGTTATTGCTGAATAAAAGTCACTTGCTAGCATAGTTCACGATCCCTTTGCTCACTATGATATCAGACTGATAGGTAATTTGTTGGATTGGATTTGTCCTGTTTGTTGTGGGCAGAACACGCTCGGGCAATTTTCTGTCCAGTTATCAGGCTGTTCAGTAGCAGTACTAGATCTGTGCTCAATTTCCCTTGTTACACTTACTTCAATAAAAATCTATCAATTTCAATTGTGACAGTTTCAATCAACTCAACATTTGTGACCTCATGGAGAGAGAGTTTCAACTTCTTCCTGTGGTTTGTGCAAAAAAGCGTTCTTGATTTTCCCTCTAAACAGACCAGCGCGATTAAGATTGTGCCCTCGTGCTACCTGACATAGGTACAATGGACCAAATGGTTTCCTCTGTACAGTATTATGCTGTGATTCAATGACTCATCGACTTTAATTAGCAACTCTAGTCAGCAGTGATACATGCACAACGTCACAATGTTCCCTCTGCAGCTTACATGCCTTCAGTCGCTCCATCGAATATGTTTATGTAAATCACCAGCAACCGTCAAAAATATCCAAGAAAGAAATCCAAGGACTGTCAGTTGGTACGGTCTGTAAACTCTGGAAGAATTCCCAACTGCACAAAAGTGAAAAAGTTATACAATTGCTCTCCCACATTAACTGACAGTGAAAGTGTAAAAGGAATCTTGGGTGATTCATTATAGGCATTGTCACGAACTAGAAAAATGTGTCATCTTCTGCCTAGCTTTGAGTCAATCTGACAATCATGTTAATGACTCTCAATGCTGTTCCATCCAATGAGTGGGCTGTAAAAGTAAAGAAGCTGACTTCACACTGCAGCGTTTGAGAAGACTACCTGAGCAAAAACATATTCAGAGTTGACACTGATAAAGTATCCAATTTAAATTATTTAAATATAATGGTGTGTTTCTATATATAAAAGAAATCTTTTCTTCAAACATTGCCCCTTGTTGCACCTGTTTTATGAATGCTATCCACTTACTGCTTCAGGCATTTCTTAAAACCATGGAAGAATGACTGAGGAAAATGGGATCCAAATTCCACACTCATATCAACACACATCCCTGAGGAGGGGATAGCAATTCCAGTGGTGCTTCGGCATTCTGTTGGAATGATTGCGCACTTGAATTTTGGTCCATATTTTCAACCATCTCAAGTAAGCATTTCATGGCAGTGTCAGAAGATATGTCATTCAGGGTAAAGAAGAAAACAGCAAGAACAGTGATTGAAAGCTTGATTGTAAAGTGACGTTGTCTTAATGTAGAAAAATATGTGGATGGGATGAAGTGAGGGCACTCTCAGGCATTGACCTTGCCAGCCAAAGGCAGGTAATACTGGGACAAAATTATTCATGAGCGACAAAATCAGAGTAATTTGGATTTTGGTAGGTGGGAGGATAATTATAGACAGCCAGGAAGAGTTCATGTCAAAAAACACTCAAATGAACTCAAGTTTCTCAATGTTTACCTTTTTCTTCTCTTTCAAAACTCTGCTTTAAACATACCTCTTTGACAAGCTGTCATCCCAACATGAAATTATTTCACTTTCCCTTCACTGTTGCTAGAGCAATGTCACAGAACTTCTTTTCTAACAGAGCTGTGGGTGTCCCTAAACCATATGAATCGTCGTGGCTCAAGAAGGTGGCACATTAATACCATATCCAGAGCAATTAGTGATGAGCATTAAATGTTTGCCTTGCCAATGATCTCATGATCAAATTAAAATTTGCTTTTGGTCACGTCTTAATCTTATCCTATTACAGGAGGCTGGATACAATGTTAACATCACGGAATGTGCACTCCAGAGCCCAAAGCTAATTATCTGGGGTAATGGATTTTAATCCAAACATGGTCGATAGTGAAATTCAAATTTAAACTTATTTTCAAAAGGCTAGCCTATTGGTGGCCACATAGGAATTCTTGCTTGTTGTAAAAACCCATCTGGTTGATTTCTGACCTTTAGTGAAGGAAATCTGATATTCCTACTTACTCCAGCCTACGTGTGACTCCAGATACACAGGGACATGACTGACTGTTCCTTCTAAAATGGCCTGGACAGCAAATCAGTGAAAGGCAATGAGGAATGGAAAACAAACGCCTGTGATGCCGTACATTCTCTGTAAGGGTAAAGACAAATATCCGAATGTGACTTGGTATCAAATTCTGTTTTTTTTATCCATGAATAAATGTGCGGGAAATAATTGAACAGCATCTTCAATGATGAAAGAGCCCAATGCGTCAGTGCAAAAAGTAAGGCTGAAGCTTGCACAGCAATCTTTAGCCCGAAGTGCCAAGTAGATGATCCATCTCGGCTTCCTACAATGGTTCCCAGTTGCATGGATACCAGTCTTCAGCCAATTCGATTTGTTCCACATGATATCAAATAACAGCTGGAGGCATTAGATACTGCAAAAGCTATGAGCCCTGAAAACACTGTAGCAATCGTACTCCAGAACGCGTTGCTCCCCAGCCAAACTGTTCCATTACAGTTACAACCCTGGCATCTACCCAATAATATGAAAATTGCCCGGATATGTCCTGTACACAAAAAGCAGGACAAATTCAAACTAGCCAATTACACCACATCAGTCTACTGTTGATTATCAGTAAAGTGACGGAAGGTGTCATTAACAGTACTGTCAAGCAGCACCTGCTCAGATATAACCTGGTCAGTAACATCCAGTTTTTGTTCCACCTGGGACACTCAGCTTCTGGCCTCATTACCACTTTGGTTCAAACATGGACAAAACAGCTGAATTCTAGAGGCGAGGTGAGAGTGGCAGTCCTTGACATCAAGGCCATATTTAACCAAATGTGACATCAAGGAGTCCTAGCAAAATTGAAATCAATGGGCGTTGGGGCAAACTCATTGGATGGAGTCATACCTGGCACTTCGGAAGATAGTTGTGGTTGTTGGAGGTCAATCAGCTCAAATCGAGGGCATCTCTGCAGGAGTTTCTCAGGGCAGTGTCCTCGGTCCAACCATCTTCAGCTCCTTCATCAATGATTTTCCCTCCATCATAAGGTCAAAAGTAGAGATGTTTGCCGATGATTGCACAGCAACATTTGCACTTCCTTAGATACTCAACAATTTCCAAGCTTAGAATGAATAGTGGCAAGACCGGAGATGATAGCCAAGTGGTATTATCGCTGGACTGTTAATCCAGAGATCCAGATAATGTTCTGTGGACCCGGGTTCAAATCTTGCCATGACAGACGGTGGAATTTGAATTCAATAAATATCTGGAATTAAGAATCTAATGATGACCATGAGTCCATTATCAATTGTCAGGAAAAAACCCATCCGGTTCACTAATGTCTTTTAAGGAAGGAACCTGCCATCCTTACCTGGTCTCGCCTACATGTGTCTCCCAGACCCACAGGAATGTGGTTGACTCTTAACTGCCCTCTGGGCAATTAGGGATGGGCAATAAATGCTGCCTGGCCAGCGACATCCCTCATCTTGTGAATGAATAAAGAAAGGTAAAGTAACATTCACGCCACACAAATGCCAGGCAATGACTGTCAAGAGGAGATGATTTGATGCTGTCTGTTTGGAGACAGTCAATGGAGTAACTATCATTGAATGCCCCACTATCAACATCATGGAGGTTCCTATTGAGCAGAAACTGAACCAGGGCTACAAACATAATGGCAACAAGAGCAGCTCAGAGGTTGGAAGTCTACTGTGAGTAAATCACCCTTTACCACTTCCTCCCGATGATCGTGGAACATTGATTGTGGGGCTATCAAGATGATAGCAGTTTTAAATCTTTATCACATTTATTGCATGCAAGGGTTTACTGGGAATCTGAATATGATCTCTCACTCCTCAAGCCACAGGCGTATTAAGGCTGTTACCAACGCAATCTGTGTCAGATCACACCACTTTGCCTTGTTTCCCAATAATGATTATGCTATGTTTGGCATCAGGGAAAGAGCAACACTCCTTAGGAAAGGGTTAAAACAGGGCACATTTAGGGTTTAGGGTTAGTGTGAGGGTTAGTGTTATGATTAGGGTTAAGATTAGAGAGCTGTGTGAAAGAACTTGCTCAGGTTCATGGGAAGAAACCATCCGTGAAACTCCCTGCAATTGATACGTAAGTAATACTTGGTGAAATTGAGCTCCCAGTCTCTGGGGAAGTGGATTCCACAGACTCGGAAGTCTCTAAGAGAAACAATATCCTCTCAGACCAATTTACAATAGGAAACCCCTTATTTTAAACTGAATTGAGTCCTAATCTCTTCCACAAGGGGAAACATCATTTCAGTATCCACCCTGTCAATTTCCCTCAGGATTTAAAATAGGATCACCTCTCATTCTTCTAAACTCCAACAAGTATAGCTCCAATCTTTTCGTATAAGGCTTCAATCCAAGTAACAAACAAGTGAACTTTTTTGAACTGCTTCTAATGCTGTAATGCCTTTCAACAGTTGCGGAGGCCAAACAGTACACAGCTCTCATTCTTGCTCTGAGGTGGTGTTTATCTTGTCCAGCTCCAATGACACAAGTTTGAAGAAAAGCAGGTGTGCTGACCAACATTTGTCTCTCAAGTAAGATCTCCAAAACAATTTGTCTGAACATAATACTCATTGCTGTGTTTGGTATCTTAGTTACCATTTCCTTCCCATCCACCACTCCTTGCCAGCCTTGACATTTGAACAATATGTTAGTACTCACAGAGAGAATGGTAAGAATGGTTAATGCTTGTGTTTATTTGGCCTTGAATGGACTGCAGTGAAAATTTACTGGAATGATTCCTGGATATCAAGGCTTAAGTAACAAGATAAGATTAAATAAACTAAGGTTATATTGTCCGCAACTTTGAAAGTTAAATGTCGATTTAATCAAGGACTTGCAAAGTATAAAGATGATATTAAAGCCAATTGGGAGAAATAATTTCTTTTAGCTGATGAATCTAGGGCTAGGGCACATAGCCTAAAACTTCCATCCATAAGTTCAGGAGTGAAATTAGGAAACACTTCTTCACTCAAAGGATAGTTGAGGTTTGGAGCTCTCTTCCAGAACCATCAATTGATTCAAACAATTGCAATTTTTAGTTCTGAGATGAATGCATTTTTGTTAGGGAGAGACATGAGGATTTGTGCAGCAAAAACAGATAAATGGAAGTAGATCACATATCAGCTCTGAAACTGTATTCTAATGCAAGTCATTTTCTTTCAAGAAAGTGTAATGGGAAGAAAAAGCGAAGAATAGAAATTGCATTAATCACAACTTATTATATTGCTCAGAACCTGCCAAAGCACTTCACAAAGGAATAAAGCACATTTGTTGAAGGGTTTTATCAAGTAATTAGACTGTAATTGTGACTTAATTTTCTTATTGCCAGTACAGATCAAAGGTTTAACAATACATTTTTGAGGTTGATGGTTTCATAATAGGTGCTGCACGAGTGTTTAAATATAATTTTAAAACTCCACTTACATGAAACATACTTCAGCAAACTTAACAGCAAGAACACAAAAATATTTAGTGCTCTTGTGTTTTCGTCCCTGTTACAATCTGCATCTTACTTCACCTTCATTGCCTCTTTGACAAATGATTTGCATTTTCCAATAATATTAGAACGGTCTTTCTGACTCTCTTGAAAGCTACAGAATAACTTTGGAATGGGAGAAATATGGGAGTGTCTCTGGAATACATCCTGATCAAATAGCTCAATTTGCTATATTTACAAAATAATTGATGGGTTAACTCATCCACTGAAATATTGAGACTTCATAGTTAAAAGTTATCCTAAAGCAGCATTCACAGGTATTCTTTTCATAGAAAAATAGAAAATAGGTGCAGCAGTAGGCCATTCAGTCTTTTGAGCTTGCACCACCATTTAATACAATCATGGCTGATCATGCAATCTCAGTACCCCATTCCCGCGCTCTCCCCATACCCCTCAGTCCCTTTAGCTGTAAGGGCCACATCCAGCTCCATCTTGAATATATCAAATGTATTGGCCCCAACAGCTTCCTGTGGGAGAGAATTCCACAGGTTCACAACTCTCTGAGTGAAGAAATTCTTCCTCATCTCAGTCCTGAATAGCTTATCCATTATCCTCAAACTGTGATCCCTAGTTCTGGACTTCCTCAACATCAGGAATATTCTTCCTACAGCTAGCCTGCACATCCTATCAGAATTTTACATGTTTCAATGAGATCAGCCCTCATTCTTCTAAATTCCAGTGAGTGCAAGCTCAGTCAATCCAATTTTGCCTCAAATGTCAGTCCTGCCATCCTGGGAATCAGTCTGGTGAACCTTCGCTAGACTCCTTAATAGCAAGAATATCCTTCCTAGAATTGGAGACAAAACTGTGCACCATACTCAAGGTGGGGCCTCACCAAGGCCCTGTATATCTTTTTTTCTCTTTATTCATGCATGAGGGTGTCACTGGCTCGGCAGCATTTATTATCCATCCCTAATTACCCAGAGGACATCTAAGAGTCAACCACATTGCTGTGGGTCTGGAGTCACATGTAGGCCAGACCAGGTAAGGATGGCAGTTAGTGAACCAGATGAACTTTTCCCCAACAATCGACAATGGATTCATGGTCCTCATCAGATTCTTAATTCCAGATATTTATTAAATTCAAGTTATACCAAATGCTGTGGCAGAATTTGAACCCAGGTTCCCAGAAAGTTATGTGGGTCTCTGGATTAACAGTCCAGCGATGATACCACGAAGCCATTGCCTCCCCTAGCAAGGCATCCCTACTCCTATGCTCAAATCCTCTCACTATGAAGGCCAGCACGTTATTTGTTTTCCTCACTGCCTGCTGCACCTGCAGGCCGACCTTCAGCAACTGTACAACAATGACACCCAGGTCTCATTACTCCTCACCTTTTCCTAAACTGCAACTATTAAGATAATAATCCGACCTCCTGCTTCTGTGACTAAAATAGATAAAGATCCTTGTCTGAAATCACACTGAATTTGTGGTACGTACACAGTCCATTTTGTCTAACTCTGTATTGTAAAGGAGAATCTCTCACTGTACTACATCTTGCCCTTTCTTCATATTTTTCAATGCCTTTCAGCCTCATGTGCTACTCAGCTTCCCCATGAATATGTCTACACTCTTCACTTTATTTGCTCACCACCAAAATGAGTTCCACATTCTCACCATGGCGAATAAAAATGTTCTATCTGAATTCTCTGGTGCATTTCTAATGAATTTTTGTTTTGTATTTGATGACCCCTGTTTTTTTTCAAATGTCCCATACCTTCTCAATGTCCATCTTGTCAATTCCCTTCATAGATTTTTTT
>JAHRHZ010000016.1:58553328-58578377 GCA_024137785.1 Ginglymostoma cirratum | reverse complement strand
CGGCAGGGCTCAGTGCTGCTGTCTCCTCTGGAGCTGCTGGCTGTGGAGGCTGTGGGCGGAGTTACGTCTGCGTCGGCTGTGGGCGGAGTTACGTCTGCGTCGGGCGTTGTGTCTGCTTCGGTGGTGGGCGGAGCGGCGTCGGCGGTGGGCGGAGCGGCGTCGGCGGTGGGCGGAGCGGCGTCAACAGCGATGACGGTGTTGGTTTCGGTGATGGAGGCGGTTGTTTCTGCAGCGGAGGCGTTCGCTGTCCCGGAAGTGGGGTTCCCGGCGGTGGCGGATGTTACGTCATCAGTGGGTTCTCCGACAGTAGCCTCGTGGCCAATGGCGGCGGGTACATTGTGGGGGAGGTCCCGGGTCCGGCTGGGGATTTGGGGAGTGGGGGAAGCCCGTTTTGGGTGGGGGGCATCAGTAAGTTTACTGTACTTACGGTTTTTGGTGTCCAATAAAGCTGAGTAGAATTGTGAATTCAGGCTGTGGGTCCTACGGAGAATAAAAAACAGGAGAGGCCCTTTGCAGGTCTGGGAGAGGGAGGCTCTGAGCTGGGGGAGTCTTGATTGTAGTGCCTGGAGGTGCCTGCGCATTGCTGAAAGTGTGTGTTTCAGGAGTCGTAGGGAGAAATGCTTCTGGAGGCTCTCAATGTTCTCCATGTAGATATTGTCACGGTTGGGGCCAAATTGGGAAGGCTTGAATGTGGATTGTAGTCCATTGGGGATGATCTGGTTCCGTAGTTCAATGTTCTCCATGTAGATATTCCCTGTTCTGTTATGTCAGATGGTTCCTCTCCATCTAATCTGAAGACACACAAAAGCCCAGCAAGCTCAATGCAGCTACCAAGTGGGGATTGATGGTGTGATCTTCATGATACTGAAGATGTTATTATCCCTGTTAATGTTATTACTGCACATGTCAGATCCCAAAGTGAAATTTGCCTTGATATATCAAACTTTGAGTCAATAAATGTGGAACTGGAAAAGCACAGCAGGTCAGGCAGCATCCGAGGAGCAGTGAAGTCAACGTTTCTGGCAGGACAGGGGAGGGAGAGGGGACCCCGGATATAAATAGGTAGAGGGGGTGTGGCTGGTAGGAGGGTGGTGAGATGGAAATAGGTGGATACAGGTAGGGGATTATTGTGGTTGGTCAGTGGGAAGGGTGGAGTGGATAGGTGAGTAGGAAGATGCACAGATTGGGGATGAAGGGATTTTGAAGCTGATGAAGTCAATATTGAGGTCGTTGGGCTGTAAGCTCCCAAGGCAATATATCAGGTTTTGTTCCTCCAGTTTATGTTTGGCTTCATTCTGACAGTGGAGGAGGTCAAGGATGGACATGTCACCAGGGGTTTGCAGGGGGAGGGGAGTTAAAGTAGTTGGCAATCAGAAGGTCCGGTTGGTTGGTGCATGTAGAGCGCAGATGCTCTGCAAACCGGACCCCGAGTCTGCGTTTGGTCTCCCTAATATTTTGCTTTGGGAGCTCACAGCCCAATGGCCTGAATACTGATTTCATCACCTTCAAAATCTTTCCTTCCCCAACCGGTCCATTTTCCAACTCACCTATCTGCTCCACCCTTCCACAATAACCCCCTAGCTGCTGCCACCTATCACCATCTGGACAAGTCAGATCCCAGAGTGAAATCTGCCTTGATTGATCAAACTTTGAGTCAATAGATGTGGAGCTGGAAAAGCACAGCAGGTCAGACAGCATCTGAGGAGAAGGGAAGTCAACGTTTCGGGCCGGAACACTTTGTCAGAACTGGGGAGGGGGAGGGGAGCCCAAAACCTCCCCCCAGCCCCGATCCCCTCCTGTTATTTATTTCTGGGCTCCCCTCCCCCTCCCCAGTCCTGATGAAGGGTTTCGGCCTGAAATGTTGATTTCCCTGCTCCTCAGATGCTGTCTGGCCTGCTGCGTTTTTCCAGCTTCACATCTGTTGACTCTAGCTTCCAGCATTTGCAGTTCTTACTGTCTCCTAGATCAAACTTTGAATAGTCCTTTTTTTTAATAGAATACCCAGATTGTGGAAACAGGTCATTCAGCCTGATAAGTCAATACCAACCCTCTGAAATGCATCCCACTCAGACCCACCCCGCTACTCTATCCCTGTAACCCTGCAATTCCCATGGCTAACCCACCTAACCTACACATCCCTGAACACAATGGGCAATCTAGCATGGCCAATCCACCGAGCATGCACATCTTTGACTAGGATTGTGCCTAACTGAGATATAAGCAAGGAATGATGCAGAAATTGTTTCAACAATAAAAGTTTTTTTCTTAGCTGAAATAACTGAAAATTGAATAAACTAATCTATTGACATACAACACAAACTTAAAGGTTTTTAAACACATAGAGTAAGTGCAATCTTATTAAGCCCAACACACTCCTTGCACAGTGCACAAAATCATTGTACAGTATATATACTGGAGAACTTTTATTCTAATTCCTCAATGGACTTAAATTAACTGTGACTTTCACTCCAGTCTGGAAATTTTGAAAACGTCTTCCTGCAACTATTGTATACCTTAGTTTAAATATATTCTGTTTTAAATGACTTCTTCATAGCTTTACCAACCACTTCTGGTCTTGAACTATTACTAATTTCTTACTCTAAAGTAATGTAGTCTTAACAAATCTCGTCACCTTCTCTCTTTCTCAGCAATGAAGCTTTCCAGCTAAGGCTTTTTTCCAGAACTGCCTAAAACCAAAATAAAATGGAAAGTTTTCTATCTCTAAAGTTATGGATATTTCTCCTTAGCTCAGAATAAAGAACATGGAACTGTACAGCACAGGAACAGGCCTTTTTGCCTATGATGTTGCGTTGAAAATTACGCCAACTGAAACTAATCCCTTCTGCCTACCCTTGGTCCATATCCCTCCATTCCTTGCATATTTATGTGTTTATCTAAAAGCCCCTTAAACGCCCCTATTGTATCTGCCTCTACCATCACACCTGGCAGTGCGTTCCAGACTCCTACCACTCGCTGTGTTAAAGACTTGCCCCTCACATCTCCTTTGAACTTTCCTGCTCTCACCTTAAATGTATTCCCCCCTTGTAATTTTTTTCTCCCTACCACCCCTGCTCTTTTCCATGTACGGAGCAAGAATTTCAAATCTGTGAGACAAGCTCGAGGACTAAGGCTCCTTCAGTACTACCTCCTGGATCCCTCTATCTGCCTCACTTGTAGTCACACCCTTCTATCCATGACAACTGACTGAATTTGTGGAAGTTAATTTTAGGTGTGTGACTGCCTCCTAAAATACAGTGACAGGTAACTCTCCCCCTCCCTGATGTGTTGCAGTGTTTGAAGGCCAGGATCCAGAAGAAGACACAGAAATTTTAACAGACTGGGGAGGTCAAGTTACTGAACATATTTCAAGAAAGGATTCATAATTTTTTAGATATCAAAGGCATTAAGGGTATGGGGAGAAAGCAGGAATATAGAATTCATATTGGATGTATTGTAATCAAATTAAATGGTGTAACAGGCTGAAAGGGACAGAAGGCTTGTTCCTTCTTCTAGTTTTTCTATTTCTAAGTTTCCAACATCCTTGATGTGCAATTGTTTACCTTGTTGGCCATAAACACCTCTCCTGTACACAACAAAGAATCAGTAATTCTGAAGGTTGGCTCTCACAAACTGTTTTAAAATAAATCACCATGGCTATAGAAATATTCAGAGACAGGTAAAAGCCTGTGTATTGGTGATTTAAATTTTAAAAATCTAAACTTGGCACAAATGATATGAAAAATATATGTAAATCACACAGTCTACAACATAAAGGACAGACTTTGATGCCTGAATAAAGCGGACTCAAGTTCTAAAGTATATAGTTGACAGGACCGTTTGAACTATCATCCCATGTTCTTCCTATCATAAACTCAGTGATGCCAGAAGACAGAAACTTGTGGATCATGTCCAATCCAAGGACCACACATTGGCAACTGCAAGTGACAAGAGACAGAATATATGCACACAGCCCCCGATCCCCTCCCCATGTTTTCTGCCTACTTGAACACAACAAACTGACTTCACCAATTTGATGCCTGATACATAAATCTGTGTCCAGCACAAACATCTGCAGCTCTGAGCTGTAGTGAATAGAATCTTAGAATCCCTACAGTGTGGAAGTAAGCCATTTGTCCCATCAGGTCAAACCAACCCTCTGAAGAGCATCCCACCCAGACCTACTCCATCCTTGTAAATGGGCATTTATTGGAAATTATTGGAAAGATTCTTCGGGACAAGATCTATAAGCATTTAGGAGCTAATGGACTGATTAGCGATAAGCAGCATGGTTTTGAATGGAGGAGGATATGCCTCACCACCCTGACCGAGTTTTTTGTGGAGATGATTGATGAGGGAAAAGTGGTTGATTTTGTCTACATGGAGTTCAGTAAAGCCTTTGACAGAGTCCCTCATGGCAGACTGGTACAAAAGATGAAGTCAAGTAGTATCAGGAATGAGCTGGCAAAATGGATATAGAACTGGCTTAGTCATAGGAGACAGAGGGTAGCAGTGAAAGGATTCTTTACAGAATGGAGGGCTCTGACTAGTGGAGTACCATGGGGATCAGGGCTGGGACCTCTGCTGTTTTGATCTACATAAATGATTTGGAGGAAAACATAACTGGTTTCATTACTACGCTTGCGGATGATACAAAGATTGGTGGAGTTACGGATAATGAGGAGGATTGTCAGCAGATACAGCAGGATATAGATCAGTTGGAGGCATGGGCAGAAAGATAGCAGTTGGTACTTACTCTGGACAAATGTGAGGTGATGTATTTTGGAACATCAGGTACAGGTGGAAATTATACAGTGAATGGCAGAACTCTTAGGAGTATTGATATGCAGAGGGATCTGGGTGTGCAGGTCCACAGATCACTGACGGTGGCAGTGCAGGTAGATAAGGTAGTAAAAAAGGCCTATGACATGCTTGCCTTCATTGGAAGGGGCATTGAGAATAAGGATAGGCAAGTTATATTGCAACTTTATAGATCTTTAGTTAGGCCGCACTTGAAACAGTTCCAGTCAGCACACTACCAGAAAGATGTAAATGCTTTGAACGAGGTACAGAAAAGGTTTACCAGGATATTGCCTGTATGGGGGATTTTAGCTTCGAAGAAAGCCTGGGTTTGTTTTCACTGGAATGCCAGATGTTGAGGACCGACCTAGGAGAAGTTTATAAGATTGTGAATGGCATGGATAGAGCGGAAAGTATCTCTTGCAGGGTGGAGAGGTCAATTACTAGGGGCCACAGGTCTAAGGCGTGAGGGGTCGTTTAAAAGAGATGTCCGAGGCAGATTCTTCACATAAAGGGTGGTGAGTGCCTGGAACACACTGCCAGAGGAGGTGGTGGAAGCAGACCCAATAGCAGCATTGAGGAAGCATCTGGACAAATACATGAATAGGAAGGGAATAGAGGGATACGGATCCTGTAAGTGAAGGCAGTTTTAACATGGAAGGACAAAATGTGTTGGTGCAGGCTTGCAGGGCTGAAGGGCCTGTTTCTGTGTTGTATTGTTCTTTTTTGTTTCTACAGCTAATCTACCCTGCCTGCACATGGCTGGACACTACGGGCAATTTAGCACGGCCAATCCACCTAGCCTGCACATCTTTGGGCCGTGGGAGGAAACCAGAGCACCCCGTGCAGGCACAGGGTGAAGGTACAAACTCCACACTGATGGTTGCCAGAGGGTGGAATCAAACCTGGCGCTGTGAGGCAGCAGTGCTAACCACTGAGCCACTGTGCTGCCCGAATGCACTAACACTTCAATTCTCTGGCCGGCTGTCCTACCCTCTCATCACCCATTGTCACAGGAATTCGGATGATTCACTCACAAATCCTCTTGAGGAAAGAGCTGGATTTAAACAACATCAACGATATATCTCTCTCGATGTTCTCTCCAGGAGCCATTTGGCATCTTCAGGATTAAGTAGACAATCAGTGGAAGCTAGAATTTACTTATGTTGCACGCAGCAGAAATTGTTCATTGAAATTCTCTTGATGAACTGTGCTCCTGCCCCTCCATGCCCTCATCCAATCTTCCTGACTTTTTTGCTCTAAATCATCTGTCCTCAAATCTGCTCAGTGGCCTGAAGATAAATGCTAACCTCATAAAGCTCCTGTGAGTGACAATGTTTTCTACATTAAAGGTGTTAAGCGAATGGAAGTTGTTGTTATTAATATTTTTGCAAATCAACTTGGTAACAAGAGTCACGATACAGAAGGCCAGCCATACTTTTACTGATGGTAGTGAATGAAAAAATAATGTTAAAAAGCTTCCTATTAAAAATTTCCTCCGAGTGAATGTATTAAGTGCTTGCCCTGTAACATCAAACTCAGAATGTTCAAGATTTATTGATTTATCATAAAACATAACATAACAAGGTCCAAATTCAGTTTCAGTTCTGAAATCTGCACTGCCCAAGTGCATTTGTCTTTAAAATCACAAGCAAATGTAGAAGAATACAATTTAAAACTACATACATGACAGAGCTAAGGCTGGAGGATGGTATGAACTGTTAACCATGACTGATTGCAAAAGTCTTCTGATTTCGTCTTTTGCTCAGTTACTAGCAGTTGCAATAAATCATGCATCCAATTGATTATATCATCATGACACCGTACAGCTGTGTCACCAAGATAACATCTGGCCAATCAATTCTACAGATTGGATTTTTTTAATTCATGCTAATGAAGGCAGTAAGAATAGGTCTTAAATATTGTTTGATTACTGCTGATAGTAATGCTTAAACAAAATAGTTTTTCAAATTCATTCAGAGGCTGGCTATGCCAGTTTTTATTGCCTGTCCTAATTGCCCAGAGGGCAGCTAAGATTCAAGCACATTGCTGTGAGTTTGGAGTCACATGTAGACCAGACCAGGTAAGGATGGTAGTTTCCTTTCCTAAAGGGCTTTAGTGAACCAGATGGGTTTTTCCTGACAATTGATTCATGGTCATCATTAGATTCTCAATTACAGATATTTATTAAATTCAAACTGCACCATTTGTCATGGGTGGGATTCGACCCTGGGTCCCCAGAACGTTATCCGGGTCTCTGGATTAACAGGCCAGCGATAATACCACCACCTCCCCATGATCAGCAAAAATGTTAAATCAAAGCTACCCATGTTGAGCTTGGTATTGGTTTCTTTTCTACATTGGTGGTATTTATTATTCATCCCTAATTGCCCAGAGGGCAGTTAAGAGTCAGCCACATTGTTGTGGGTCTGGAGTCACATGTAGTCCAGACCAGGTAAAGATAGTAGTTTCCTTCCCTAAAGGACATTAGCAAACCAGATGGTTTGACAATCAACAACAAATTCATGGCTATTCATGGCTTGGGCCAGCACAGTGGCTCAGTGGTTAGCACTGCTGCCTCATATCACCAAGGGCCTGGGTTTGATTCCATCCTCAGGTGACTGCTTGTGTGGAGTTTGTACTTTCTCCCTGTGTCTGGGTGGGTTTCTTCGGGGTGCTCTGGTTTCCTCCCACATTCCAAAGAAATGGCCATGCTAAATTGCCCACAGTGTTCAGGGGTGTGGAGGTGAGATGGATTAACCAGGGATTGGGTGGGTCTGGCAGGGCTTCCCTTCAGCAGGTCGATGATGGGCTGAATGGCCTGCTTCCACACTGTAGGGATTCTGTGCTTCTATGCCATCATTAGACTCTTAATTCCAGATTTTTGCATATGGTGTAGCTTTCTTGACCACAGGGTTTTCAAAAGCATTTTACAGATCATGAAAATCTTCTGAAGTGGCATCACCAATGTAATGTAAGCAGCATGGCAGGCAATTTGGCTACAGAAAACTCCCACAAACGGCAACAACGAGCCAATCTGGTTCTGCAATATTGATCAAAGGGCAAACGTTGGCCATGATACTAGGTACAGCACCTTTTTCTCTGAGCAGTGTCTCCAAATGAAAGCCAAAGCTATTTCCATAAGACACAGGATAACAAAATTGCATAAGAATAGAAAAAGAAAATTTTGTTCTCAATGAAATCAGAACCTCTCTATACTTTTAGTTCCGAGGATGCTTTTATCTTCTGGGGTAAAGGGAGAAGACATTAGTTATGTAACGAATCAAAGGTAGCTGTAATTTTATTTTGGAAGATTGATAGCCTCATCAAAGCACCATGAGAGACTTCATCTGACCCTTTTTTGACTATTAACGTTGCCCCAGAAATTTGAACCAGCATCCCAAAGCACAGAACTCCTGTGAAGAGAGTTTGAGAAATGAATTTCTCTTCAAACTGGATCTGTAAACAAGTTTTTAAAAGCTTACATCAATAAAACCGGCTATGAAGCTATTGGATTTGTGTACAAGCCTAATTAGTTGGCAACTTTTTTTCAGGGAAGGAAAAAAGTCACCTTTATCCATTATGGCCTTTTTCACAAAATCACAGGTTAGCTACTGTGCAGACGGAGGCCATTTGGCCCTCAGTATCTGTGCTGACTCTTTGAATTATCAATTCATCTTATGCTTCTCCCCAGCTTTCATTATTGTGAATCATTTTAATGTACATTTTCTGCACTCGTTTTACTGCCTACATATCCTTTGTAAAATGTAATGCACACAGCCAGATGCAATAATCTAGTTGAGGCCATACCAGCATTCTTCAATTTAATTTAATACAATTTTTTTTTTATGTTTGTGACCTATACTCCACTAAAAAGCATCGAATGAGGTGTGCTTTGCTACTTAGTCCCTCAACATGTCTTATCATCTACACATAAACATGCCTATCTTATGGAATTGTCCTTTCTTTAGTCTTGTTGCCCCATATGCCAAAGATGAACCATTTTTCTGCATTAAATTTAATCTGTCTCTCAAATGTGAAACTGGGGATAAAGTAATGTAGTCCCAAACAGGGTCTTTGTGCTATTCATGTATCTGAATGCATAGAATTTGTTCCATAAGACTTTTGTATTACAGGTAGAAATTGCCAAGTAGATTTATAATGTTGTTATAAAGAGACCAAACTCAAGGAAGGGGCAAGAGAGGACAGGATAAAAAGGGTGACAATGTGGGGGAGAATATTAGGACAATAATATGGTAGTAATGGTAATGTCTTGGGGAGTGTTACTGAACAAGCAGACCTTAGAGTACAGGTTTATAGTTCCTTGAAAGTGGAGTCGTATGTAGACAGGATAGTGAAGAAAGCATTTCATATGCTTGCCTTTATCAGTTAGTTCATTGAGTATAGGAGTTGAGAGGTCATGTTGCAGCTGTACAGGATATTGGTTAGGCCACTTTTGGAAAACTGCAATCAATTCCGGTCTCCCTAACTTAGGAAATATGTTGTGAACCTTGAAAGGGTTCAGTAAAGATTTACAAGGATGTTGCCAGGGTTGGAGGGTTTAAGTTATAGGGAGAGGCTAAATAGGCTGGGGCTATTTTCTCTGAAGCATCAGAGGCTGAGGGGTGACCTTTTGAGGTTTATAAAATCATGAAGGGCAAGGATAGGGTGAATAGCCCAGGTCTTTTCTCCAGGGTAGGGGAGGTCATTACAAGAGGACATAGGTTTAAGGCAAGAGGGGAAAGAATTAAAAAGGGCAACTTTGTCACACAAAGTGTGGTGCATGTATGGAATGAGTTGCCAGAAGAAGTGGTGGAGGCTGGTACAATGATGATATTTTAAAAAAGTATCTGGATGGGTATTTGAATAGGAAGGGTTTAGAGGGATATGGGCCAAATGTTGGCAAATGGTATTAGCCTAGTTTAGTACATTTAGCCAGCATGGATGAGTTGAGCCTAAGTGTTTATTTCTGTGGTGTACATCTCTATGACTCTAGAATAGTCATCTCTGTATTAAAAGGTTTACTGTGAGTGTGAAAATGGATAATGAATAATCCAGAGTAAGAATAGTTAATTTGAGGAAAACCAACTTTAATGTTGTTAGAATGGATTTGGGCAAAATAAACTGGACTTAAAGGTTGGCAGGAAAAGCAATAGCTTAACAATGGACTACCTTCAAAGAAGAAAGGGTTTAGGCTCAGGCAAGGAATATTCCTTTGAAAAGGAAAGGTAGGGAAAACAAATACTGAGTTCACTGCATGAAAATACAAATAGAAGTTATGATAATCGGAGAAGCTCAAATCGGAGAAGCAATTAGGGAGTATGAAAAGAAACTGGCAGATGATATAAAATAACATTTCAAATGTTTTTATAGGCAAAGCAATAAAGTGTTGTAAAAGGAGGAGTGGGGCATTTGGAGGTAAAAAGAAGTGTTTACAAGTTGAGGCTGAGCATATGAATGAGGTACTAAACAAATATTTTGCATCTGTCTTTATTAAGGAAGAAGATGCTGCTTGAGCAAACTAGTTTGTAAAGAAGGAGGAAATTTAGTCACTACACGAGTTTAAAATTGAAGTGGAGGAGGTACAAACTTAAAGGCTGACAAGGTACTGGGACAGGATGTGATGTATCAATGGATAGCAAGGGGATGAGAATGCAAATTACAGACCTCTAGTGATATCGTTTTCAGATTTTCTTCAAACAGTGGTGATGCCAGAAGACTGGGGAATTGCCAGCTTTGTATTCTGGTTCAAAAAGTGTTGTAAGGATAAACCAAGTAACTATAGATCAGTCATTTAAACTTTGGGAAGAGGTAAAATGTTCAACCTGATTTTCTTACTTTTTCCCATGGCCCTTGATTCACTTACTGAGTAAAATTCTTTCTATCCCAGCCTTGAAAATACTTGAACACGCAATCTCTACAGCTCTCTCTGCTAAGGAATTCCACAGATTCAAAAAAAAAATTCGACATCATCTCTATTTTAAATGGGTCACCCCTTATTCCAAGATGGTGCCTCCTGCTCCTAGATTCTCCTATGGGAAGAAATAACTTTTCCGCAAAACTTATCATCAAATTATTATGGTCTTCATAAGGGGAGCTGTGTTTGCCTAATTTGGGGAGTTTTTGTTGAGGTAACACAGAGGGAGAATTGGAGCAGTGCTGTTTATAAGAAACAACATAGAACATTACAGCTCAGTACAGGCCATTCGGCCCTCGATGTTGTGCCTACCTGTGAAACCAATCTGAAGCCCATCTAACCTACACTATTCCCTTATCATCCATATGTTTCTCCAACGACCATTTAAATGCCCTTAAAGTTGGCGAGTCTACTACTGTTGCAGGCAGGGCATTCCACACCTTTACTACTCTCTGAGTAAAGAACCTACCTCTGACATCTGTCCTGTATCTATCACTCCTCAATTTAAAGCTATGTCCCCTCATGCTAGCCGTCACCATCCGAGGAAAAAGACTCTCACTGTCCACCCTATCGAATCCTCTGATCATCTTGTATGCCTCTATTAAGTCACCTCTTAACCTTCTTTTCTCTAACGAAAACAGCCTCAAGTCCCTCAGCCTTTCCTCATGAGACCTTCCCTTCATACCAGACAACATCCTGGTAAATCTCCTCTACACCCTTTCCAGTGCTTCCACATCCTTCTATAATGCGGCAACCAGAACTGTACGCAATACTCCAAGTGCGGCCGCACCAGAGTTTTGTACAGCTGTAACATGACCTCACGGCTCCGAAACTCAATCCCTCTACCAATAAAACCTAACACACCGTACGCCTTCCTAACAACCCTGTCAACCTGGGTGGCAACTTTCAGGGATCTATGCAAATGGACACCGAGATCTCTCTGCTCATCCACACTACCAAGAATCTTACCATTAGCCCTGTACTCTGTATTCCTGTTACTCCAAAGTGAATCACCTCACACTTTTCTGCATTAAAGTCCATTTTCCACCTCTCAGATGTACATGAATTTCCATAAGCCATTTAATGCAATGTCTGTGAGTAATGCTGCAGCTTCTAAAAGTAAAGGGACATTGGCAACATTGAGACAAAATTGACCAAGAGACAGGAAACATAGTAATGATGTTTTTATTCTTGGGGAGTGTTGAGAGTGGATTTCCCTCGAGGTCAATGTAGAGACCTTTACTTTTCCTGATAAATATATATTAGTAATCGAGATCTTGATGTACTAAATCTAAAATTTGTGGAATGTATGAAAATTTAAAGCCTGGTAAAACAGTGAGAAAAATAATGTAGAACTTTGAAAGAACATTGAATGGGTGGAATGGGCAGGTGGGTAGCAAATGAAGTTCAGTGTGGAGATGTGTGAAATGATGCATTGTGTAGGATGAACATGGAGAGGCAGTATGGAATAAAAGTTACAACTCTAAAGGGTATACGGGAGCAGATGAATATGAGTTTATATGCATATAATTTATAAAGCATGGAAGGACAGGTGTAAAGAATGTCCAATAAAGCATACATTATCCTAGCTATGATTAATAGGCGTAAAGTGTACGGGAGCAAGCAGGTCATAATGAATTTGCGTAAGACACTAATTTGGTATCAGCTAAAACATTGCTTTCAGGTCAGGGCAATGCACTGTCAGAAAGGTGTGAAGATTTTAAAAGACATTGCAGAAAGATTCGTGAGAATGGCTCCCTTGGGATGAGGAACTTCAGTTATAAAGGGGACTGGAAAAATTAGGACAGTGTTCTTTGGAGAAGAGAAGGCTGAGGGGAGATTTCATTGAAGTGTTCAAATTCAAGAAAATGTTTACATTCATGAAAGGGTTGAGAACAAGACGGTACAAATCAAAATCAATTAGAGAAAGAAGCAAAAAACTTTCCACACAGCAAATGAGTAGACTCTGGAATGCATTGTCTAAGAATGAGGTAAAGGCAAGCTCAACCGAAGCATTTCCATAAGTTATTTGGAAAGGAAGAATCTATAGGGTTATAGGGAGAAGGCAGAAGAATAGATGGGATGCTCATTTGAGAGCCAGCACAGAAACAAAGAACAGTCTCCTTGTGCAAATTAACAATTCTGTGTCACAGTACCATGCCAATTTTAATTGCCCTCTGAAGTAAATTTGCAAGGTCCCTCAGTTGTAGCAAAGAATTGACAGGAAATCCCATCATTGACATCTCTGTTAGTGCAATATTTGAGGGAGTGCTGCATTGTTGCGTGGTACAATCTTTCAGATGAGGTGTTAATGAACCAGTTAAATAATTATAAGAAATAGGCATCTTTCATGATCACAAAAAGACTCCCTAACCAACCTGCTGAATTTGTGTTCAACACAAATTCCATGGCAGAATTTAGAACTCCTGATGACAAGATTTGTAAATCATTGAATCTCTACAGTGCAGAAAAAGGTCATTAAGCCCATTGAGTTTGCAATGACTTTCTGAGGAGCATCCCACTCAGGCCCTGTAACCCCATATTTCCCTTGGCTAATCTACTTAACCTACGCATTCCTGGACGCTATGGGGTAATTTAGCGTGGCCAATCTACCTAATCTACACATATTTGGACTGTGGGGAGAGCCAAAGCACCCAGGGGAGACCCATGCAGACACGGGGAGAATGTGCAAACTCCACACAGACAGTCACCCAAGGCTGGAATCTGTACTGATTGGAACAAGGTTGTCCAGGTAGATCTCAGTGAGTATGCGTTCCCTTGGTTGGGGTTGTTAACCTGACCCAATCAAGGAGCCCTGGCTGACAGATATAAACATGAGTCTCTGGGATTCTCCTCAATCTAGGCACTGGTTCTGAGCTGGCGGGTCAGAGTTCATGTCTTGTGCACATTTAACTAAAGGCTGATTTGGTAATGGAATACCGGCCTGTGTGCAGTTATTTCAAAATCAAACCCAGGTCCTCGATGCTGTGAGGAAGTATTGCTAACCACTGAGCCACCATCTCACCCCATTGGCAGCATTAACCAATAGATTATAAACTTTGCTAAGACTTAACTTTTAAAGAGAAAAGTTTCACCTATAGAGCCTTCTCTTAATTCCATGGAAAATCCTCCTCCACTAATTAAAATCACCACTTAAACAATTCTAACAGATGACTAAATGTTTTTCAGTTCCCAAAGTCAATTACTGAAGATGGTACAAGTATTGTGTAGTTTGTAACATAATTTCAAGTCAAAAATAAGATTGAAAGCTCAAATGTTGTAAGTTAATTGAATTGAGAGCAATCAGCTTCAAAATGCCTCTGAGGAATGTTTATTTTAAGTACCTCATGAACAGGTTATGTGGGTATTGTGCCACAAATAAGATGAGCAGAGAGTCTACCAATCAGATAAGAACAATTTGGGGTAAGCTTTAAAAACTGTGGATCATGTATCTGCCAGGACAACACCATTCTAGCAATGACACAAGCTTCCTGCCTGTCGGGAGCCATCACTACCAAACCTGTGAGACTTTCTGGAATGAGACCAAACTTATCAAATTAGCTGGAAACAAACAGAAATAGAAATTGCTGGAAAAACTCAGCAGGTCTAGCAATATCTGTGAATAGAAAACAGAGTTAACATTTTGAGTCGAGTGTCCCTTCTTCAGTCTGCACAAGGTTCACTGAGCATGCAATGTTAACAAAAACAGAAGTTGCCGGAAAAACTCAGCAGGTCTGGTAGCATCTGTGAAGAAAAAAGTCAGAGTTAACATTTCGGGTCCAGTGACCCTTCCTCAGAGCTGCTGTGAAGTGTTAACTTGATTTTCTCTCCACAGATGTTACCAGACGGGCTCAGTTCCTCCAGCAACTTCTGTTTCTGTTTCCAGCCTCCAGCATCTGCCGTTCTTTGTTTTATTTTAACCTCAAGTTAGCCTTTCAAGTGCAACCATTCCTGGGATGCCAGGCAAAAGAAAGTTGGTTGGCTAGTGGCTTTACCCATGTCAATTCAGGAGTCCCCTTCATAAAGAGAATGGTGTAAATATTTGGAAAAAATCTCTTTGTGTCCAATTTTTCTTCAGGGATGTAGGCATGGGCACCTCAACAATTGTCAGTAGTTAGGGTAGTATGCCTGACTTGACTAAACCTTGAATACTACTTATCCATTCTGATCAAAAACAGAAATTGTTGGAGAAACTCAGCAGGTCTGGTAGCATCTATAGAGAGAAACTAGAGTTAATCTTTCAAGTTCAGTGCTTCTGATCAATGGGGATACAGGAAGAATGATGCATGAAATCGCCAGTCCTGAAACTTTATGACAATGGCTATATTTTAAGGAGCATGTGAGGGTGGGACTACTTTCTGGAAATACAGTCCCAAACATCTAAAGGGGTGAGATAACTGGGTTAAATTGTGGAGGTAGGAGAGGTTCTTTTCAACAGTGCTGGAGGTATTTCATCTCAATCTGTTGTCTATACCCTGAGCTCTGGAATTCCCTTTATAAACCTCTCTATCCTCTTTTGAGATGCTCTTAAATCCTTTCTCTATGGATAAGCTTTTGTCTTCAGCTCCTAATATCTCCTTTTGCATACATTTGTGATATTTCTCTGTGCTAAATTTGCTTTTTGTTAACATCAATTGAAGTTGTAAGCTCTTGTCGATTAAATCTAATTATATTAATTCTGCAGCTCATGTTTCAATTAAAACACTTCAAAAACACATGGAGAATTCCTCCAGCTAATGCATTCAGGACCCCTGAAAAGAGATTTAAACAATTGTAATCTCCCATTGAAGTGTTGGTTTGATTTTCTTTTTGCAATTCTGATTAGTCATCCGTAAGCAATCTTGCAGTGTAAGCCACCCAAGTGAAACCTTTTGGCCTTAAATTTACAGGAACCAGGTTATTCAGCTGTAATGTAAAAGTGGCACAAGTTTGACATTGGTGCGGTATGACACTACAGCTCCTTCACAGTGTTATAATCAATACCATTGTCTGTGACTGCCAAGTGTATGATTCCTCATAGAGTCCTCCTTAAAGTTGGGTTCTGAATTAGATTTACTCATTGTGACTTGTATTACAAATACAGTGGAAAGTGTTGTTTAGTCCCGCCATAGTCCAGTGCCATCTCGAAACACAGAAAATAAAGCAAGAAGCGGAATATAAAGCGAAAAAATGAAACAAGAGAGTTCATCTTCACCTTTGCTTATTGTTACAGCTCACAACAATTATTGCCCCCACCTCCTCCACTGGCATTCTGCGGATTCCTGCAAATTGTCATGGGCCTGGGGCTAACCACCACGGCCATGCTCCCTGCGTCGGGGCCTGGTAACACCAACACTGTTGCTACAGCTGAATGGCTACCGCCCCCAAGTGTTCAGTGCCTACCGCCACCACTACTGCCAATGCTGCTTTCCTCCACCAAGCCCCGCTCATGCCATCTTGGAATTTTAACAGCTTTGCCAGAGATGCTTTCTTGCGACAATGAGATGTGATGTAATACATTGAAATTTGATTAATCAACACTGCTTAGAACTCCCAGCAATATGTATGTGCAGCTTGTCCTGTCACTTACAAAGAATCTGGACTGCACGATGTTTATTTGAACAGATTAACTTAACTCTATCAAATGAAGTGCTTCAAACATGCCATCTGTTCTCCTTTGGTACCTGTGAAGATTTTACTTTTCAATCTGTCTGACTTGTGAAAGAAGCACCCACATGAAACAATTAGGTCCCAGTTTAGAGTTACCTCCAAAAAATTGGATCTCCGTCAAATATGTCGTGTTGATCATTTTACTGCTGTTTACCAGCCTTTGTTTGACTTCAGCCCCATTTCTCATTATTATTTCAACAGACTGCAGATTAGTCACACCACATCTAATAAAAAGAGTCTTACAGAGTTTGGCATCATATAAAACCATTACTGGATATGCCATTTTAAGATTTAATACCCTCACAATTTGCGCTCTTAATTTACTTCCCTTTTGAAATGTCAGTGGCTCCAATTTATAGGCAGGATCCTGTTGTGCACAGAGCTCCTTTAACTCACCTAATCTGTCTTTGCAAACTCTCGATGATATATTTGGCTGCTGATTCTGTCATTTCACTTTAACTGATGTAATGACAAGCTACTATATGTACCTGTCTCTCCTCACTTTGATTACTTCCAAGTCAGTCGATATTTCATTGCTTCATTTCTTGTCCTGAGGATTTTCCAAAATGGCAATGGGGAGTACTCTGCAGTGAAATCTCCACGCCCTGGTAAGTTAATTCCCTCATTTTTATTCTTAATCTATCATTCACATCAGTGTCAAGACACAGGAGAAATCATATGATAAAATACCAAAGGCAGAAGCAGCTCAGAGCAGCAAATCTCACAGAGGGGACCACAGTTCAACACCAAAATGGAATTGATGGGTGGCTTAAAGAACTGTCAGCGTTATATTCTGAATCTTCATGTGCAGGCCTCAACAATGACAAAATCTTGGATTTATGAGGCAATATTCATCCAATAAAACCTACCAATGCGATTCACAGGAGCATTATAAAGCTAAATCTGGCACTGAAGTGCATAAGAGGACAAGGGTCACAAGAATCCCACCGGACCATAGTACTGCTCTCTCATTAGACAGAGACAGCTGGTGGTGGTTTAACCTGAGGGTCACCATGCCTCAGATGAGGAGTCAGGTTGAGAATGAGAGTCCTTCATGGTAACCTCAGAACATTTTTTTTTATTCATCTGTAGGATGTGAACATCGCTGGCTGGGCTATAATTTATTGCCTGTCCCTAGTTGCCCTTCAGAAGGTAATGGGGAGCTACCTTTTTGAACCATTGCAGTCTATGTTCTATAGGTTGATCCACAATGCCATGAGGGAGGGAATTCTAGGATTTTCCCCCAGCAACACTGAAAGAACAAAGATATATTTCCAATTCAGGATGGTGAGTGTCTTGGAGGGGAAATTGCAGGTGGCAATGTTCCCTTGTATCTGCTGCTCTTATCCTTCCAGATAGAAATGGTCATGGGTTTGGAAGATGCTATCCAAGGATCTTTGTTAAATTTCTGCAGGTCATTTTGTTGATATAACACACTGCTTCTACTGAGCGTTGATGGTGGAGGGAATGGATGCTTGTGGACTTGGTACGGATCAAGCGGCTGCTTTGTCCTGGAAGGTGTCAATTTTCTTGAGTGTTGTTGAAGCTGCACTCATCCAGGCAATTGGGGAGTATTCCATTACCTTCCTGACATGACCGTTGTAGACGGTGGACTGGCTTTGGGAAGTCAGGAGGTGAGTTACTCGCTGCAGTATTCCCAGCTTCTGACCTGTTTTTGTGGCGAGTGCAGGAATTGAACCCATGCTTTTGGCATCATGCTGTATCACAAACTAGATTTAACGGGGCATTCAGTTAGATAATCATAAATTTGGTCAGGTTGGTGAGAAAAGGAATGAAAGAAGTGGAGAGGTGTGAGGAGGAAACACTAGACCATGTAGCTAAAGGTACTGGCTGTCAGTGACAGAGCTATTAAAATTAGGAAGGCAGTCAAAGAACAAAGAGGCGCAAAGAACAAAGAACAATACAGCACAGGAACAGGCCCTTTGGCCCTCTAAGCTGGCACATTTTGCCCTTCCATACTAAAACTATCTGCACTTATAGGATCCATATCTCTCTATTCCCTTCCTATTCATGTCTTTGTCCAGGTCCTGAATGCTGCTTTTGTGTCTGCTTCCACCACTTCCTCTGGCAACAGGTTCCAGGTACTCAACACCCTTTGTGTGAAAAATGTGCCTCGCATATCTCTTTTAAACTTCCTCCCTTCCTGCACCCTGAAGTTGTGTCCCCTAGTAACTGACCCCTCCACTCTAGGAAAAAGCCTCATACTCTCCACTCGGTACATGCCATTCACCATCTTATAAACTTCTATTAGTTCACTTCTCAACCTCCTGCGTTCCAGTGAAGACAAACCCAGTCTACCCAACCTTTCTTCATAGCTAAAATCCCCCATACCAGGTAACGTCTTGGTAAACCTTTTCTGTATCCTTTCCAAAGCATCCATATCCTTCTGGTAGTGTAGCGACCAGAACTGTACACAATATTCCTTGTGTGGCCTAACTAAAGTTCTATAAAGCTGCTGCATAACTTGCCTATCCTTATACTCAATGCCCCTTTCAATGAAGGCAAGTATGCCATAGGCCTTTTTTACTACCTTATCTACCTGCGCTGCCACCTTCAGTGATCTGTGGACCTGCACACCCAGATCCCTCTGCATATCATTACTCCTACGGATTCTGCCATTCACTGTATAATTTCCACCTGCACTTAACCTTCCAAAGTGCATCACCTCACACTTGTCTGGAATAAACTTCATCTGCCATTTGTTTGCCCAAGCCTCCAACTGATCTATATCCTGCTGTGACCTCTGAAAATGTTCCTCACTATCCACAACTCCACCAATTTTTTTATTGCCTGCAAACTTACTAATTGGACCAGCCAAATTTTCCACAGAATCATTTGTGTAGATCAAGAACAACAGAGGTCCTAGCTGTGATCCATTTGGAACACTATTAGTGACAGTCATCCATTGTGAAAAGCATCCTTCCACCTCTACCCTCAGTTTCCTATGACTAAGCCAGTTCTGTATCAATCTTGCCAGCTCACCCTTGATACCATGTGACTTCACCTTTTGGACATGTCTGCCATGAGGGACTTTGTCAAAGACTATACTGAAGTTCATGTAGACAACATCAACTGCTTTTCTCTCATGAGTCATCGTCGTCACCTCCTCAAAAAACTCGACTAAGTTAGTGAGGCGTGACATCTCCTGCGCAAAACCACGCTAACCCCAATATGTCAACTTGCTCCTAAATGTTTATTGGTCTTGTCCGTGAGAATCTTTTCCAATAATTTCCCTATCACCGACATGAGACTCACAGCTTGTAATTTCCAGGATGATCCCTGCTACCCTTCTTAAACAATGAGACATCATTGGCTAGTTTCAGTCACAGTCATATTTATAGAAATTCAGGGATTATGGAGGGTCACATGGCTGGAGGACAACAAAAAAATTTGAGATTGAGACAAGCAAGGTCATAGAGGAATTTAAAATTGGGATTTGAAAGAGGGATGAATACCCTACATTTAAACCTTCTTAAGCAAGAATTAATACAGGAGAGGTGATGGCCTAGTGGTATTAATGCTGGACTGTTAATCCAGAGACCCAGATAATGTTCTCTGGACCTGGGTTTGAATCCCATAATGGCCAATGGTGGAATTTGAATTCAAATTTCAAAAAAATTTGGAATTAAGAATCTATTGATGACCATTAATCTATTATCATTGTTGGGGGAAAACCCCACCTGGTTCACTATTGCCCTTTAGGGAAGGAAACTGCCAATCTTGCTTAGTCTGGCCGACATGTAACTCCAGACCTACACCTTCTGGGCAGTTATGGATAGGCAATAAATGATGCCCTCATCCCGTGAATAGATACAAATAAACACTATGGAGAAGGAGGGGTGAGAGTGAAAGGAACTTGCAGCAAACTAGAACATGGGCAGCAGTTTTATATGACCTCAGATTTATAGAGGTTGGAATGTGCAAGGGGAGCAAACAGTGTTCTGGAGAAAAATTTCTACAGGTAACAAGGCATGGAGGAGTGATTCAGCAGCAGATGGGCTGAGAAAGGTGTGAAGTTGGGCAATGTTACAGAGACAGAAATAGGCAGTCTTCGTGATGGGAGGAGTATCAGATCAAAAGTTCATCTAGGATCAAGGATGAAATGAATTTGCAAACAGACTGAGGTTCAGTCTCGGATTGATGTCAAGGGGAGGAATGGGGTTGGTAGGTAAGAAAAGGAATTTGGTGTGAGGACTGAATATTATGATTTAGTCGCCGCAGTATTTAATTCGAGGAACTGAGGAACTACATCCTCATCTCGTGCTTATTGTCAAACGTTTGCTGAGATAACTTAGCAAGAGTGAATGACGTGAAAGGAGAAGATGTTGATGTGTTCGAGACAGGCCAGCATGTTTTGCAATACTATCATTTTGGATGATATCTTCAAGCAGCTTCATATATCTGAGAAGGAAGACCCAGGCAAGGATTGACACAATTACAATGATTCCCTGGCTCTTGTTAGAAAGATAAGAATGAAACCAGACAAATGCAGTCCCATTGATGATAGTGGAAAGGCCAAGGCTGTGAAGAAGAGTGATAGGCAACCTTTGCCACAGTCAAACAGGATCTTATTTGTGACTTTTCTAAGTGTTGTTTTTAGTCATTTGACAGAGATGGGAAACAGATTGGGCATAAAGGAAATGACATTGATTCAAAGTGAGACATTGATGTCTTTGTGTACTCCTGGGATAGAGTGGGTAACTCTGATGGTTGTTTCTGTGGATGTTTCAATGGAGGAACAGAATAATCTTGTGATGCTTGTCCACAGATCTATGAGGGTGACAGGACAGATTAATATGGTAGGAATATGGGACACTTGCCTTTATCAGTTGTTGAATAGGTAATGAGAGCAAGGAGGCTGTGTTGGAGCTGTACAAAACTTTGATTCGACCACAGCTGGAGTACTGTTTGCCATTCTGGTCACCACACTGTAGGGAGGATGAGATTGCACTGGAGGGGTGCAGTGCAGATTCACCAGGATGTAGCCTGGGATGGAGCATTTTAACAATAAAGAGAGACTGAATAAGCGCCGGTTATTTTCTTTGGAGCAGAAAGGGTTGAAGGAGGATGTGATAGAGGAGTATAAGGTTATGAGGTGCGAAAACAGAAGTGGATAGAAAGCAGCTGCTCCCCTTAGTTGAAGCATCAATAACAATGGGGCGTGATAGAACATTGAACATGGAAAAGTACAGCATACGAATGGGCCTTTTGGCCCACGATGTTGTACCGAACATAACACCAAATTAAACTAATAATTTTTGCCTGCCCTTGGTCTATATCCCTCCATTCCTTGTATATACATATGCTTATCTAAAAACCCGTTAAATGCTCCTGTCATATTTGCCTTCACAACCATCCCTGGCAGCACATTCCAGACTCCTACCATTCTCTCTGTCAAAAAATTTATCTTCACATCTCCTTTGAATTTTTCCCCTCTCACACTGAAATGCATGCCCCCTAGTGTTAGACGTTTCAACTCTGGCAGAAAAGATTCTGACTGTCAACCCTACCTATGCATCTCATAATCTTACAGATTTCTATCAAGTCTTCCCTCATCCTCCACCGCTCCAAATAAAACACCTCGAGTTTTTCTAGCCTCTCTTTATAGCTCATACCCTCTAGTCTGGGCAGCTTCCTGGTAAACCTCTTTTGCACCCTCTCCAAAGCATCAACGTCCTTACTATAATGTGGCGACCTTCTGAGGAAGGGTCAATGGAACCAAAACATTAACTCTGATTTTTTCTTCACAGATGCTGCCAGACCTACTGAGCTTTTCCAGCAACTTCTGTTTTTGTTGCCACTTCACTGTGCAGTTTCCTGAATTAATCAGAAAGCATTAAAACTCTTCATGACCCAAATTAAAAAAAAACCTTTTCTTTTAACATTACTTCAAAGAAAAACCTGAAATGAATGATCTGGTCTGACCGGGGTTCCTTTTTCAGGTATGCAAGCTGAGTTGGGTCAGTTTGCATCGCTTGTAAGTCTTGCTGCCTTAACCTATTGCCAATATTTTATCACTAATGAACTGTCAGAGGAGGTGGTGGAGGCTGGTACAATTACAGCATTTAGAAGGTATCTGGATGGGCACATGAATAGGAAGGGTTTGGAGACCTATGGGCCAAATGCTGGCAAATGACACTAGATAATCAGCATGGACGAGAAGGGTCTGTTTCCACTCTGTACATCTCTATGACTCTATGACTTATAAACAGGAGAGCTGAAAGAAAGTTGAAATAAAAACACAAACACATATCATTTCTGTTTCTTCCTTGTTTTGCTACAGCATCAAGTAAACGAATGATTAATTTCTGGAGAATCCAGGTAGCCCGGGGATGGGCTTATCAACTTCTAAAGCAAAGGTAACAGGTCTAGCCTGAGGGGGTGCGGTTTGAAGACTTATCATGACATTTGTGAATCCATGTGCTGTAAGGTATTTACATGAGAAACAATTTGCTGTGGCATTGGCTATGACACTGCCACATTTCCCTCCATTTATCATGTAGTTCTGAGCCTAATTGGGCTCTGCTACATCAGCTAACGCTCCGACATTCATTATGTACCAGCTCTTAAGGCTTATGCATCATGTTGGCTGCTTAAGACATTAAAGGTCATGGTGTTATTAATCAGATTAGAAGTTGAGAAGGAAAATATAAACCTACAGGATTGATTAAAATTAATTGAATAAAAATTCAAGAGAGCTGCACAACATTGTATGGTACTTCCTGCTGCATATTGATCTTAATGATCTGACTTCTATCTCAGAGGCAGAAGATTGCACCAGGTTAATGGGTTCTTCATAAAAAATTACCAATGGCACACTGATGAATGGGAACAAATTCTTTAAGACCATAAGATGCGGGTATAGATTTTTGCCATTTGGCCTGTCGAGTCTGTTCCACCAATCAACAAGGTCAGGGCTGAGTTAAAAATCTTCAACTCCACTTTCCTGCCTTTTTCCTAGTTCCCTTGATTCTTTTCCTGATTAAAATTCTGTCTGTCGCAGCCTTGAATATAGTTAATGACCCAGCCTCGACAGCCCTCTGCAGTAACGAATTCCTCAGATTCGCTACCCTCTGAGAGAAGAAATTGTTCTTCATCTCCCACTTAAATGTGCGAGCCCTTACTCTGAGTTTATGCCTTTCAGTCTGACGCTTGCCCACAAGGGGAAACAACCTTTCTGCGTCTATCCTGTGAAGTCCTCTGAGAATCTTCAATTATATATTGAAGACTCACAGTACTACATTCCAGCTACAGGATAAATACATTTAAGTGCAGGTGGAAGATTCCACGAAAAGATAATCTTCAAATCAGGGGTTGCTTTGCCTCTACCAAACGATGTGGAAGAGGAACAGGCTGGAACTGATCGGGAGAGCAATAAGCTGTGCAAACATCCTTCCCTTTTCAGTCAGCCTGAGGTATTGACACTTGGACTGACAGCATCCCATCTGCTTGGACAGTGAGAAAGGGGTCTTGCAAATCTGGAAGGGGCAGGGTAGGTACTGAGAACATGAATGGAAAAGGTTGACTGGGGGCATTGATTTAAGGTAAGGGACAGTAGATTTAGCAGAGATGTGAGGAAACCTTTTTCCATCCAGACGGTGGTGGGAATCTGGAACTCACTGCCTATAATGGTGATATAGTGATTGTAACGAGGTCAGCCAGGCAGACCACATAGAATATGAATTCTCTGATGGGGGCTGCTTACCTGGTCAGATCAGGGAGCCCTGGCTGACAGACATAAACAGGAGGGTCAGAGGTTCTGCTCACTCTGAGAGCTGGCTCTGAGTGAGCTGGATCAGTGTTAAGTACCATGCACGTGTAAATAAAGGGTGAGATAGATAGAACTGCCGATGCTGGAGTCAGAGATAACACAGTGTGGAGTTGGAGGAACACAGTAGGCCAAGCCAGGGCAGAAAAATGAAGAAGGGTCCTGACCTGAAACATCAGCTTTCCTGCTCCTCTGGTGCTGCCTGGCCTGCTGTGTTCCTCCAGCTCCACACTGCATTAAATAAAGGGTGAATTGGTGATGGGATACAGGCCTCTGCACAGTTATTTCAGGTGGTAGAGACAGAAATCCTCATTATAATTAAGAAGTACTTATATGTCCATTTCAATGCTAAGGTATTCAAGGCTATGGGCCAAGTGCTAGAAATTGGGATTAGACTAGTTAGGTCTCTGTTTTTGACTGGCACAGACTCGATGAATTGAGTAGATCTCAATAGCTCTATAACTTCCTTAATGATAGATCTCTGTAATTTTCTGATGGGTGCTGTCAGTCTAATGGGTTTATAGTTCTCTCTGTTTTTTTACCTTTCCTCCTTTCTTAAGTGCTGGGTTAGGTTACTTAGTTTCAATGCGGTGGTCCCTTTCCAGAAACTAGCAACCTGTGGAAAATTATAGTCATTCACTCTTGCTACAGCTGTCTCTTTCAGAAGTGCTCGATGTAAACTAACAGGTACTGGGGATAAAAGGTACTGCAGATGCTGGAGAATCCGGGATAACAAGCATGGGGCTGGATGAACACAGCAGGTCAAGCAGCATCATGCTGGCTCCATCCCCGCCTCTTCGACTTGTCTGCCTCCTCTCCACCTATCCTCTCCTCTATCCATCCTCTATCCACCTCCCCCTCTCTCCCTATTTATTTCAGAACCCTCTTCTCCTCCCC
>JAHRHZ010000016.1:58526138-58552028 GCA_024137785.1 Ginglymostoma cirratum | reverse complement strand
GAAGGGTTTAGGCCCGAAACGTCAAGTTTTCCTGCTCCTATGATGCTGCTTGACCTGCTGTGTTCATCCAGCCCCATGCTTGTTATAACAGGTACTGGGGTTGCTTCATTCTTAGTCACTTAATTTCTCAGTACTTCTCTGCAGGGAGTAGTATTCATCTTAGTTTTCACTATGTTTAGGTCTCAAATCTGGCCCAATGTAACCTTCAAACATTTAATTCAACCTGACTTCTGAAAGTTGATAGAACATGAAGAGTTATCTCCTCAAAATCTGTTTAAATCTTTATAGAAATGGTTGTTTATTTAGTACAATCTAATCAGTGCCAGTTTGTTTCCCCTAGTAAATAAAATACCCTGCATCTTTGTTCAAAGTGTCACTTTGCTCTGTTTATTTATGGCATCAATGGTGCACAATCACTCACTCATTCAATCAGAAGATTTATGGGGCAAAGAGATGTTCAGCAGTCAAGTAAGTTGTGGAAGTTATTTCTTCGTATCTGTGGTGTAATATAAAATGAAAATGGTAACATTTTAAATTAAATCATGGATTTAGAAGCAAGGATTTGGTGACATTCAAAACTATTTATAATTGATCAATCGTGGAGAGTAATCATTTTGTTCCTTTTGTTATTTAAGGAAACATTATGACTTTGGTTCGTAATTATTTTCTTACCTATCAGTTGCTCATCCGTTGCCTTTTGAAAGCCACAATCAAGTGTGACATTATTTTTTAAGGGGAATATCTATTTCTCAGTCTTATTTACTCCTGAAGATCACTGTTCAGAGCCGGACTGTAGCTGATCGGATGAACTGTTTATGGAGTTTCTAACAGCGATGCGAGAATAGAGAAAGGGAATTTTTTGACTGACTTCACAGATTGTTGGCTCAGTGGTTGGGATCCAGCCTGTGGCAGGGCAATAATAGGCTGCAGCTTCACAATTTGCTGGGACGGCACAGTGGCTCAGTTGTTAGCAGTGCAGCCTCACAGCACTAGTGACCTGCATTCGATTCCAGCCTCGGGTTACTGTCTGTATGGAGTTTGCACATTCTCCCCATGCCTGCATGGGTTTCTTCTAGATGCTTTGGTTTCCTCTCACAGTCCAAAGATGTGCAGGCTAGGTGGCTTGGCTATACTAAATTGCCCATAGTGCCCAGGGATGTGTGGGTTAGATATAGGGGAATGAGTCTGAGTGGGATGCTCTTCAGAGGGGCAGTGTGGAATTGTTGGGCTGAATGGCCTGTTTCCACACTGTAGGTGTGGTATGAATTTCTGTGTAAATCTGCTTCTGTGCTAAATACTGAAGTTGTGGTCAGTGTTATGGACCAGACCAGATCCCCTCAAAATATTGTCAGAAGGTACCCTAGACTCTAATGTTTTCTTATTTTAAAGGCAAATGTGAAGTGACTGTTCCAGATGCAATGCGACTGGTTATACTATTCAACGTTGAGCAAAACACAATTTTTTAAAATTCTGATGTTAAAATACAACCAAAGAAAGAGGAACTTAAAATAACTTATCTGTATTGGAAAACTTAATAATAATAGATACAGTAACTATTACTGTTTAACTGTTCTAAAGGAAAATTCAGGCACAGATTCTCACATGCAGTTTTCCCATGTGAGGAAAGACATCCAGAGAAATTCAGAGCGAGTAGCAGCCAGGAGATATTCACTGACGCTCCAGGAGCCAATAGTTTCTGATATTACCCAGAAACGCTAATCTGTGACAGCTGGCAACACCCATTCAGGCTGCATGGAAAAAAAAACCAAGGCGTCCCAAGCTGTTTATGCAAGTGGTCTCCCACAGCCAGCTCATCACCTCTTGTTCAATCTCTCTCTTAAAAGGAACCAGGACAACTAACCTCTTAAAAGCCACAGCATTGTCATAGTCAGTTACAGAGGGGTAACAAGGGAAAAATTGGCAAAATGTGAACAAAAAATTCTTATGAGCCAAAGTAGCTATTTTCATGAACCTACATTATAACGGGATTGTATTCATTAGAGTTTAGAAGGCTGAGGGGAGATCTAATAGAAACTTACAAGATAATGCATGGCTTAGAAAGGGTGGATGCTGGGAAGTTGTTTCCGTTAGGTGGGGATACTAGGACCCGTGGGCACAGCCTTAGAATTAGAGGGGGTCAATTTAGAACGGAAATGAGGAGACATTTCTTCAGCCAGAGAGTGGTGGACCTGTGGAATTCATTGCCACGGAGCGCAGTGGAGGCCGGGACGTTGAATGTCTTCAAGGCAGAGATTGATAAATTCTTGATCTCGCAAGGAATCAAGGGCTACGGGGAGAGTGCGGGTAAGTGGAGTTGAAATGCCCATCAGCCATGATTAAATGGCGGAGTGGACTCGATGGGCCGAATGGCCTTACTTCCACTCCTCTGTCTTATGGTCTTATGGTCTTAACATTCATCTGGATGAGGTGATTTGATTTGATTTGGTTGATTATTGTCATACGTACTGAGATGCAGTGAAAAATGTTATACTGCATGTTATCTGGACATACCTTACACAAGTACATCAGATGGCACTTGAACCCAGTATATAGTTAAGGGAGATATATAGCTTGCTGTTCAGTAGTGGGATCAAACGTTATGCGGAAAGGGAAGGAAAGCCGCTATGAGGAATATAGCAACAGCCGCGATTTTACGAATGGTGGATCAGGTTTGAGGGGCTGAATGGCCTACTCCCATTCCTATTTCTTCTGGTCTAATGACCACTGCACCACAAGAACCCTTCTCACCTATTATATCCTTTAAAGCGTTCCTGTGGAACGGAAACAAGTAAATGAGTCCAAGCAGAATGTGAGAGTAAAATGTCATTAAATTAATTAGATGTAAAAGTTTTTAAAATGACAATTATTCGTCGAGTGAAAAATTACACAAAGGAAGAAGAATAAAGTTTGATCTGTACTTTCAACTGCAAGGTAGTATAGTCAAACATCACATTATATCAGTAATTAAACTTAAGCATATTTTAAGTGGCTTAATAATCAATATGATAAATGGTTCCAGTGATTGAGTAGCATGGTCCAACTTCACTCGTTCAACATTAACAGTGAATTAACTGCTGAAAGAAGTCTCTGAGCTTAATTGTTAGTTCATCCATGTAATTAGGTAGACTTGGAAAGACACTTGATCGAAGGTTTAGATGGGACAATTTAATTTCCAGATTATAATTATGTAGACAATACTGGAAATACATAATGAGGCATCGTTAAGGTATTATAGATGTTTACCATTCAACTTTTTAAAAAATTCATTCATGAGATGTGGTATCAATGGCTAGGCCAGTACTTATTGCCCAGAGGGCAGTTCAGTATCATTCACATTGCAATGTGTCTGGAGTCACATGTAGGGCAGACCAGATTAGGATAGAACTAAAATAAAACAAAGAACAGTGGATGCTGGAGAAATGAACTAAAAACAGAAATTGCTGGAGAAGCTCAGCATCTGTGGAGAGAGAAAGCAGAGCTAACTGTTCAAGTCCAGTGACCCGTCTTCAGAAATCCGGTAGGGTAAGGGCAGCAGTTTCCTTCCCTAAAGGACATGAGTGAACCAGACAGGTTTTCTCAACAATTGTTTCACAGTCATCATTAAAGTCTTAGCTCCATATTTTTTTTTCCACAATTTACCATGGTGAAATTTGAACCCAGGTTCTCCGGAATAGTACCTAGCCCTCTGCTTTAATAAGCCAGCTACAGTACTGCCAGGCTATCATAGAGTAATACAGCTGTACAGCATGAAAGCAGACTCTTCAGTCCAACTCCTCCATGCTGACCAGGTATCCAAAAGTAATCTAGTCCCATTTGCCAGTATATGGCCCATATCCGTCTAAACCCTTCCTATTCGTTTAACCATCCGTTTGAATTTTAAAAGCTGTAATTGTACCAGCCTCTACCACTTTTTCTGACAGCTCAGTCCATTCACGCACCATCACCTGTGTGAAAAAGTTGGTCCTTAGGTCCTTTTTAAATCTTTCCTCTCTCACCTTAAACCTATGCCCTTTAGTTTTGGTCTCGCCTACTCTGGGGAAAGGACTTTGGCTGTTACCCTATCCATGCCCTTCATGGTTTTACAAGCCTCTATAAAGTTACCTCTCAACCTCCGATGCTCCAGGGAAAATAGCCCCAGCCTGTTCAGGAACAAAAACAAAGTTGCTGGAAAAGCTCAGCAGGTCTGGCAGCATCTGTGAAGGAAAAACAGAGTTAACGTTTCGGGTCCAGTGACCCTTCCTCAGAATCCCAGCCTATTCAGCCTCTCCCTACAGCTCAAACCCTCCAACCCGAGTGAAATCCTTGTAAATTTTTTCAGAACCCTTTCAAGTTTCATAACATCTTTCCTATAGCAGCGAGACCAGAATTGAATGCAATATTCCAAAAATGGCCTAACCAATATCCTATACAGCCGCAACATGTCCTCCCAACTCCTGTCCTCGGTGCACTGCATAATTATCACTTTCCCTTAATTGGACCATGATTCAGTTCTGGCACACAATCTACACATAAATCATGACAGCCTGTCTTTTCATTCTATGGTGTTGAGTGTTTTTCTCTTCCATTGTACCTGAAGCCTTCAGAGTCCACAACAATGAAGGAGTCTCAGATACATTAATCAGTTGTACTTTGCGATTTTCTAGCAGATATATCATTGGGCTCAGCTACCATTTTGCTCCTTATTTGCTCATGTTAGACCTGCCAAACCAGGCCCTTGCTGGTCGCACCTCCTGTTCGCTTATGCACTTCGTTCAATTGTCACAATTCCATCAGACCAATTTAGACTATGTTACAGTAACACGTGCTTCTTAGGCACTGCTCTTCTGACATAATTTACTAACTCTGTTCCAGGATCCAGCTGCCCAAAATAACAACAGGGAATTTATTTTTCATCACGAAAGCAGATTGCAATGTTTATTTATTAATTTTGCAACGATCTGGCTCTGCTGAGAAAGGAGAAGTCATTACAATCGTAGGAAATAAGCACGTGGAAACCTGGTGATATAGGAAATTGCAATAAGATCCAGAAAATGTGTAAACCTCATACAGGTTAATACACCATCTGTATTACAGGTTATTTAGAGTCTGAGTTGCCATAGCAACATACACTTCTACAGGCAATATGTTGTCTACAGCTATGGATAGTGATGGAGCAATTTTATAAGACAATTATTTGTAAGGACTAACTGACCTCATAAGAAAGCTTTTCCCACCAGGATAAACAGGCCCATTCCTAGAGGGAGCTAACTGACTATAAGACTATAAAATCTAAGAGCAGAAGTAGGCCATTCGGCCCATCAATACTCCTCCATCATTCAATGAGATCATGACTAATCTGATCATTCTAAACTCTACTTTCCAGCCTTGACTCCATAATCCTCAGTTCCATTCTTGATTAAAAATCTGTCTCTCTCAGCCCTGAATATACTTTATGACCCAACCTCAATAGCCCTCTGTTTAAAGAATCTCAAAGATTCACAACCCTCTGAGAGAAAATAAATTCCTCCTCATCTCTGTCCTAACTGGGTAACCCCTTACTCTAAAATATATGCTGTGGTCTTGGACTCTCCACAGAAGGGGAAAACAGCCATTGCACATCTATTCCATCAAGCCTCCTGACCAGGAATCTCTCCCATTCTTATTTCCTGTCATTGGTGTATGTGTTTGAAGAGTTTGCAGATCGATAATGAACCTATTTTACTTTGCTACGAATGCACATTCCTAGGCTCTCAATCCCAGATTGGGACTCAGACCTGGAATCTCTGGCTCAGAGATCAAGATGTTACACATTGCAGCATGTGATATCCTCAACTTCTCATGTTTCTCAAAATCTCAGAAGTGTTGTGAATCATAGTCTGGATTTGGAAACTTTTGGATCAGTTTAGATTCTTACCTCATGTCCTTTACCTGTTCCATGCTTTTCCCAAATCCTGATATACCCTGTCATATTTTTCATTCCTCCTCATATCTATCACCCCTCACTCTCTTATTCTCCCTCATTTCTCTCAATCTTTCTCCAGTTCCCCCCTTTCCCCTCCCATCACTCCCACATCCCTTCCATGCTTCCCCCCCCCCCGCATCCCCCATATCCACTCACCCAGTAAACAATATGTTCAGAATCAAGAAATAATCAATCAGAATCAACAATATCATTGGCAAATCATGATATGTCCTTGAAATTAAAAACAAAAAAAGGTTAAAAATATTCTCCAGCAAAAATAAATTGTTCTTAAAGCCTTTAAGAGTATTAATCAGACACGAACATTCATAATTTCAGTAACAGAAGCTCAACTCCACTTTCCTCTTTGTTTTATAAACATAAAAGACATTGAGTAAGCAGGAAGAAAGAATAACTAATAAAGATATAAATTAATCCAGGCTAACACTTCACTGTGCAAACAGAGTGTCCAAAGTTGATTCCAGTATTGAGTCTTGAAGATCAGCCAAGCATTCATAATGATGATGTCTGGCACCTGTATCAACAGAAACAGATAGTTGGATATGTTTATCCAGTTGTTTGTTGTATCATTAAAACAACACATTAGTTTTTCCATCAGTTTAAATGTGTTGAAGAGGCAAATATGACTGAATGTTCTGATAAAACACAATTGACCTGAAACATTGATTTGCATCTCTCTGCAGAGATGTCTCCAGGCTTGTTCAGTATTTCCATAAATTTCATGCTTTTATTAGTGAGAATGGAAACCCTCTTAGAGCTTAGAGTAATGCAATAATAGTCCTGGCTAATAATAAGTAATTTAGAGCAAAATAGCCAACAAATCATTTTTGATTGTCCTGGAACATTTCAACATTGGTTAAAATCTAAAGTAGCCAGACAAACTGGTTTTGCTTACACCCATAGTGGAAGGTAAACATGCTGAGTTGTCTTCATATTGAACAAAGGGCAGTTCAGATGCAGAAAATTAATAGGATTACAGTTGCTAAGATGTTAACCTACCAATGTTACTGATAGTGTTGAAAACAGCTAAGGCATCTAACATACAAGGTCATGAGGAAAGAGGAGAGCATGGTGACATTTTGACAAGAAGTCATGCACATTTGGAGTTGGCATGGTGACATTTTGGTGGGACAATAACAACAGCAGTGTTATGAGTAACAAAAGTGTTATGGTGTGAGAGCAGATGGGAAGGCTGAGTAAATTCCTTGCCACATGCCTGGACACAGTTTAGAAATAAGGAGTAGGACATTTAGAACAGAGTTGAGGAAAACCTTCTTCACCCAGAGAGTGGTGGATATATGGAATGCTCTGCCCCAGAAGGCAGTGGAGGCCAAGTCTCTGGATACTTTCAAGAAAGAGATGGATACAGCTCTTATAGATAATGGAATCATGGCCAATGGAGATAAAGCAGGAACAGGATACTGATTGTGGATGATCAGCCATGATCATAATGAATGGTGGTGCTGGCTCGAAGGGCCGAATGGCCTACTCCTGCACCTATTGTCTATTGTCTATTGTCTATTGTCACATTTGTTCCCAGCGTGGACTTGCTGGTGTGTCTGCACAGCAGATGAATGGGTGAACGTCTTCCAGGCTCGAAACGTCAAGATTTCCTGCTCCTGTGATGCTGCTTGGCCTGCTGTGTTCATTCAGCTCCACACCTTGTTATCTTAGACAAATGGTCTCTCCCCTGTGTGAACTTACTGGTGTGTCTGCAGTTGGATAACTGAGTGAATCCCTTCCCACACACGGAGTAGGTGAAAGGCCTCTCCCTGATGTGAACCTGTTGGTGTCACAGCACAGCAGATGAACCATTGAATCCTTCACACACAGAGTAGGACAATGGTCCCTTCCTACAGTGATGGTGTCAATCACTTTCCAACTTTGATGGAGCTCTGAATCCCTTCCCACACTTCCTAAATTTCCACAGTTTCTCCATAGTGTGGGTGTCCTTGTGTCACTCCAGGTTGAGTGATCAGTTCAAACCTCACTCACACATAGGACACATGTACAACGTGAATATCTTCGTATGCTGGGTAACTAGTTAAAGCTCTTTTCACAGTCAATTCACGAGAACGCCCTCACTTGGGTGTGGGGGTGCTTTTCCAATCACCTGACGGCTATAATCATTCAAAGCAGACTTCATTGATAAACCTCTTTCCTAGATTCAAAGACCGACAATATTCAGGTCCCAATGAATCAAGAGACTGTTAGATTCTTTCACAACCTTTGGTTTGAGATTTCTGTCTGTGACTCCTCCTCACTAGGATCCTGAACCAAACTTTCCTGAATTTGCCCCCTCCCAGTATTTGCTTCCACTCCCTTCAGTAGCTGCCAGTGAACAGATTCCTCCCACTCTTCCCTCCTAGGATGAGAAATGAAATGGAATGGCGGGGACACTACTTTGCTCCCAGATGTTACACAGGGCAGCATCTGTGAAGAGAAATCAGAGCTAATGTTTTGGGTCCAGTGACCCTTCTTCAGAACCACTGTTCTGAAAATATGTGAAAAAACAGGGTTATGGCTAGAATGTAACTACAATGACTTTGATTAGGTTTGGGAACTGACTGTGTGCAAAGCCACACTAAGGAGGATACAAATAATCTTCCAGAAGTGCTAAGGGACAGTAACTTACTGCAGAAAGCTGTTGGGGCCAATCATTAGATATATTCTTAAGAGAGTTGAACATGGCCCTTCCAGCTAAAGGGAACAAGGGGTATGGAGAGAAAGAGGGAATGGGTCACTGAAATTTCATGATCAGCCATGATTATATTGAATGATAGTGTAGGAAAAAAGGGCTGAATGTCCAACTTCTGCACCTATGCTTCTATGAGACAGAAACACCGGGACCTGTTTTCACATGAAGGAATGTTCAGGAAAAATATTCAGAGATGGCAGTAGAGTAGGTAATACCAGATTCAGAATAGCATTAAAACTGAGGATTTCTCCCAGCTCAAGGTGACCTTTCACCATCAGACTGGGGCTCGCGGACTGGTGCCATCTATATTGAGATAGGGCTACAAGTTCCTGCCATCACCCAGGACTCCCTGATAGGCAGAAAGAATTGAGACTCATTTGTTGAATATGTCTAAAATAGTTCAGTCTAAAGTCATAGACTCACTCAATAGTTTGCATAAATCTAAATTAGATTATGCTAATAAGTTTGTTTTATATTGAACCACTTGTGTCTTCTTGTATTTATTTTGATTGGACCTTAAAGAATCCATTAGGCATTTCCCACCTAACGACATAATTTATTGTAGTTCTGAAGAAGGGTCACTGGACCCAATGTGTTAATTCTGCTTTCTCTTACAGATGCTGCCAGACCTGCTGAGTTTTTGCTGCAATTTCTGTTTGTGAAGACAATGCCTGGGGTGATAAATATGTTGTTAATCAAAGAAGCTGCTTTGTTCTCAATGGCTTTGAACTTCTTAAGCTATGTTGGTGAAGCTTTCAAACAGGGGAGCAAAGAATATTCCATTTAGACTTGGAAGTTGTTCATAAGCTTCAGAAGTCAGCTTGCGAAACATGGCACAGAATTCCCAATCTCTGACCTGCTTTTGTGGCCATTGTATTTATATGGGCGCACAAAGATTTTTTTTATCAACTACGGTAACTTTGCTTTATTAATAGAGGGTCATTCAGCAATGGCTATACTGTTGAACAGGGGAGGCAACGGCCTAGTGGTATTATCGTTGGACTGTTAATCCAGAAACCCAGGTAACATTCGTGGGACTCAGGTTCAAATCCTGCCATGACAAATGGTGGAATTTGAATTCAATAAATATCTGAAATTAAGAATCTAATGATGACCATGAGTCAACTTTCAGGAAAAAACCCATCTGGTTCACTAATATCCCTTAGAGAAAGAAACTGCCATCCTTGTCTGGTCTAGCCTACATGTGACTCCAGACCCACAGCAATGTGGTTGACTCTTAACTGCCCTCTGGGCAATTAAGGATGGGCAATAAATTTGGCCTAGCCAGCAACAACCTCTTCCAGAGAATGAATAAAGGAAAAGAAAAACCATATTTAATTCCCTGACACAACAAGGTGTAGAGCTGGATGAGCACAGCAGGCCAAGCAGCATCAGAGGAGCAGGAAAGCTGACATTATGGGTCTAGATTTAGATTTCTGATTCAGATTTCTGAAGAAGGGTCTAGACCCGAAACATTAGCTTTCCTACTCCTCTGATGCTGCTTGGCCTGCTGTGTTCATCCAGCTCTACACCTTGTCATCTCAGATTCTCCAGCATCGGCAGTTCCTACTATCTCTGTAACCATGTTTAATTCCCTGTTGCCATGTATGGTCATTATTTGGCACTTGTGTGGTACATACACTGTATTCCCCTTAACAATCAAAGGCTGAATGTTTTCCAGGACTTGTTACATTTGGGCACAGTCTGTTTCATTACAAGAGGAGTCGCGAGTTGTTCAGAACATAATGAAATTATCAGTGATCACCTCCCCCCTCTGAGCTTATAATCAAAAGGAACAGCTGTAGATGGTTGGGCTTAGGACACTTTTGATAAACTCTTCCAGCAATGTCCTGGAACTTTGTGAGAAACCTCAAATAACCATAAACATCTTACTCTACAATAGGTATAACTCCAAAGAATTTTCGTTCGTTCCCACTGATTTCAATTTTGCTCGACTCAATTATGATCCCACCCAATGCTATTAAGGGACAAGTCAAATCTCAGACCAATCACTAACTTGATTGATTTTTTTCATTTTAACAAGTTGGTCTGTCACTGAAACACAAACATGCAATGCTGCAGTCTAGGTTTTAGCAATAAAACAGAAGTTTATTATGCCAAAGAAATGGAGGTAAAGTAAAATAAACCAAACTACTTACAGATTACACAATGCTCAAGATTTTGAAACATGTGGGAGAACACAATCCAACTAATCCCAATAGCATGCCATTACAATACTCAAATACCAGGGAGAATTCCCTTCTTTAGCCCACATAAGGTTTGCTTTAGCTATAGCTTTAACTCCTGGTAATCATAGACTGATATCTTCTCTATGAAGTCTTCAGAGAACTGAGCTTAAGCCATCTGAGTTTCAAATAACCTCTTCAGGGTTTTAACTAACACCTCTGACCTGGAACTTTTAAACTAAACTCTTATCCTGAGCAAATAAAAACAGAAAGAATTACGGAAACTGTAAATCAGTAACAAAAACAGAAGTTGCTGGAAAAGCTCAGCAGGTCTGGTAGCATCTGTGAAGAAAAAATCAGAGTTAACATTTCGGGTCTGATGACCCTTCCTCTTGTACTGAGTAAACCTCTTTATTAACAGTTCCAAATTATTCTCCTTTCTCAAGGCCAACTGCTTAACATGTCCAAGTTTGACTCAATGACTCTATAACTTCAGCCAAAAACTTCTGAAAAAATGCAATTTGCTGAAACCCAAAGCTTTTTCTCCAGCTATGGGTATTTCTCATACGCCCCTAACAAATTCCTCAATCTTCGAATTGAAAACTTAATGCACTATACTGTTTTCTTTCTTTTTATTTGTAAACTCTCCCAATATAAACTTATCTCCAATATTGTCCAGTAAATCACTCTCCATTACATTTAAAAAATAATCACCATGGCTATAGAAATACTCACGAGTTAATCATTAAGCCCCATCAGAAACACAGACCGAATGCATATGACACTTTCAAAATCTAAACTCTAAAATAAATGATATTAAACATATATAACCCACACACCTTTTAGTACAGCTCTTTCATGTCATATATTAACCAAAGCCATGATAGTTTCAGCATATTTCCACTAGTATGTCATGCTTCAAGTGACTCCCCGGGTAAGATGGAATCTGGAATCTTTACACCCTCAGGTTACATGCTGTAATGTAGTGAAGATATCATGAGCACGGTACACCGACTGTGAATCATAACATATCAAAGACCACAGAAAGCCGTTGAAACTAAAACATTATATGATTTCAAGCAGGAGTTGGATATAACACTTGGGGCTGAAGAGGTCAAAGGATCTGGGGGAAATGTGGGAACAGGCTATTGAGTTGGATGATCAGCCATGATCAGACTCAAAGGGTTGAATGGCTAACTCCTGCTTCTATTTTCCATGTTTCTTTGTGAATAGAACTCTATAGATTTGATTATTTTGTGATGTGCTTTGTTTGAGTTTAGACCTTACTTGAACCTCTCCAATGACAGAGTGATTGAACCTTCATATCTCTATTAAACTTCAATGACAGATTTCTAATCAAGGCTAAAAATTTAACAACATGTGAATGTGGACTACCACTTCTTGTATCTGTATGTACCTTACTGCAGCATTTCTTCCACTTTTGACAGTCACCACACTGGGGGAGGCAAGGAGATGTCAGTTCCAATGCTACAAAACAAACTTAAGGAAAAACCTGTTGTCACATATGCACAGAATGTACAAATAATTTATTCATGCAAGAAAGCTGTCATTTATAACTGGTTAACTCAATAACAATCAACACCAGAATTCTGCACCAGCAGGAACCAAGGAATGATATTCACTTACTGCTCATCTCCCCCTCACATAAGTGTGGCCTCTTACATAACAGAGGGCTGAAGAATGTTACTTTGCCCTTAACAATCATTTAATTAATTAATTTTCTCCTTGTCATTTCCTCACTGGCACCAACTAACACCCAAAAAGTTGTAAGAAGAGTGATAACAAGCATGGGGCTGGATGAACACAGCAGGTCAAGCAGCATCATAGGAGCAGGAAAACTTGACGTTTCGGGCCCAAACCCTTCATCAGAAAAAGAGTGATGTCTAGTTGACTCGGCAGAATAGTTAACTAATGATTTTAAGAGAATGTATGATTAAAATACAGCTGATTTCAGCACTGTTATAGTTCTGTGACTAGAGCTTCCTGTTTGTTGACAGGGTAGGTGAAAAATTTATCATGGAGGCAAGGCTAGAATTGATAATAAGTGACTGTCTATGCCCCCTCTCAGAGTTTAAGTGGAAGGTCTTTAACATGTTTTCTTACAGGATAGAGATAATTTGTAATCAATATTTCCTCAAAGTTGTGTGGTTGCACAGTTACATAGGCACTTGGAAAATCTGTGCACACCAGTAGGTGTGCGGACGCACAGACATCCAGTTCTAGATGTTGGGAGAGATAAAAGGTACTGCAGATGCTGGAGAATCCGAGATAACAAGGTGTGGGGCTAGATGAACACAGCAGGCCAAGCAGCATCATAGGAGCAGGAAAGCTTGACGTTTCGGGCCTAGACCCTTCATCAGAAGATGCTGTTGCCTCACATGGAGCTGGAGGTCTGTGCAGTGCAAGGAAAGATTCGAGAGAAGCTAGCTTGCAATTCTGTTATATGGGTTTTCTTTTTATATGGATGCCCTACATTTGTTGACAATTCATTACACCTAAGGCCTGGCATATATGCAGAACCTTTCATACCAACAATATCCTGAAGTGCATCATGCCTTGTTTGACCTTTTCCCATTGATTCAATCTGATGTTTGATTCGAATGTGTTCTGTTTATCTTACAGCTGTACAAAACTTTAGCTAGGCCACATTTGGAATATTGTGTGCAGTTCTTGTCATCACTCTATCAGAAGGACATGGATGCATTGGGGTGGGTGCAGAGAAGGTTTATCAGAATGTTGCCTACTCTGGAGGGTTTTAGTTATAAGGAGAGATTGGATAAATTTGGATTGTTTTCACTGGAAAGACGGAGATTGAGAGGGCGACCTGTTAGAGGTCTACAAAAGTATGAACGACATAGATAGAATGGATAGCCAGGGACTTTTTCCCAGAGTGGAAAGGTCAATTACAAGGGGGCACAGATTCAGGGTGACTGGAGGGGTTTAAGTTAAGGGAGAAGTGGCAGGGAAGCTCTTTCACCCAGAGACTATTGGATGCCTGGAACTCACTGTCACTGTGGGAGAGGAACAAACTGTCATGACGTTTAAGAAGTATTTAATATGTACTTATGTGTACAAAGCTATAAGTCATGTACTAGAAAGTATAATTGGAGTAGTTAAATGGATGTTTTTTGACCAGCATGGACATGCTGGGCCAAAGGGCCTTCTTTCTGTTCTGTAGTTCCCTGTGATTCTCTGAGTCAATTGAGACTCTGAGAAGAAAGGAAGAGGAAAAGCTGTGATCAGTATCCAGTGCATTAATAAATGAAAGCTTTCATTGGAACTCCTGGAGTCAAACAACAGTCACCTTCATAGATCATAGAATCCGTACAGTGTGGAAACAGGCCCTTTGGCCCAACTAGTCCACACCAACCCTTGGAGCATCCCATCCAGACCCATTCCCCTATAACCCACCCAATCTACATATCCCTGAACACTGCGGGCAATTTAGCATGGCCAACCCACCGAGCCCGCACATCTTTGGACTGTGGGAGGAAACTGGAGCACCCAGAGGAAACTCACACAGATACAGGGAGACTGTGCAAACTCCGCACAGACAGTTGCCCGAGGATGCAATCGAACCTGGGTGCCTGGCGCTGTGAGGTAGCAGTGCTAACCACTGTGCCACCATGCTACCCTGATGAGGGGAATGCAGAGGTGCAGCAGGCAATGATTTCCAGATTCCCACCACCCTCTGGGTGAAAGATTATTTCCTCACATCTCCCCTCAACCTATTCGCCCTTACCATAAACCTGTGCCACTTGGTCATTGAATCTCCACGAAAACAGAAAGTTTCAGTAACATATTTTCTCCACCTCCCCATGAGCAGATTATGACTTGACTTTCCCCCTTCTAAATGGGGGACGGGGTGTGGTGGGGAACATATGTCTCCACTCCTTCCCTCTGCAGCCCCTCGGACTTTCAGGGCAACAACAACACTGTGGGCAGTTTAAACCAGAAGCACCTTTTATTTCACACATTTTTAAACGTAGCAGGAGGGGTAATCCTTCAGGTACACTTTCAAACATGCACCAGTGGAGAAAGAGAGAGAAAATCAAGTAAGAGAAAGACTTTCGATTAGCAACAACTGAATTACAAAACAACCAAGGGATACCAATTTCTCAATGTCATTGCTTTCAAGATGGTGTCCCAAAGCCCAAAGCTGGAGTTAGAAGTTTAAATTTCCTTCTTGGAAATGGTTGATTGGCTAACCAGCAGTTCAGAAGTCATTAGACAATTTCTTCTCTTTAAACTTTCCTGAAACATCTTCTAAGGAATATTGCTGAGGTGTAAGTTCTGCTTCACTGCTTTCATGAACCACAGTTGATCACAAAGCAAGGGCATAACTGTAGATTCTTGGCTTTTTTTTTATAGGCCAGGGGCTTCTCCTGAATAACCTGGAGTTAGGAACTTTTGATATGCTCAGTTCACGTAAACTAAGCAGCGTTGTTTTATTAACCGACTACCACTTTAAAATTTTTATGGCTTTAAGGCAGTTGAGTTCAGTACTGTGGAAGGCATGTGACCAAAGACTCCTGCTTAGAGTCACAGAGCTATACATCATGGAAACAGACCCTTTGGCACAAATCATTCATGCCGACTACATATCGTAAATTAATCTAGACGCATTTGGCAGCATTTGGCCCAAATCCCTTAAAACCCTTCCCATTCATACGCCCATCCAGATGCCTTTTTAATATTGTAGTTGTACCAACCTCCACCACTTCCTCTGGGAACTCATTCTATGCATGCATCACTCTCTGTGTGAAGATGTTGCCCCTTGGTTCACTTCAAAATCTTTCTCCCCTCACCTTAAACCTATGCCCTCTAGTTTTGCGCTCCCGCACACCAGGGAAAAGACATTGTCTATTCACCCTATCCATGCCTCTCATGATTTCAAAAACCTTTATAAGGTCACACCTCAACCTCCGACACTCCGGAAAAAGTCTAGTCAGCTTCTCCCAATAGCTCAAACCCTCCAGCACTGGCAACATCCCTGTAAATCTTTTCAGAACCCTTTCAAGTTTCACAACATCCTTCCTTTAGCAGTGAGACCAGAATTGAACGCAAATTCTAGTAGTAGACTAACCATTATCCTATACAGCAGCAACATTGACTCCCACTCCTATACTCAATGCACTCACCAATAAAGGCAAGCGTACCAAATACCTTGATAACAAGCATGGGGCTGGATGAACACAGCAGGTCAAGCAGCATCATAGGAGCAGGAAAACTTGACGTTTCGGGCCTACACCCTTCATCAGAAATGGGGGAGGGGAAGAGGGTTCTGAAATAAATAGGGAGAGAGGGGGAGGCAGATAGAGGATGGATAGAGGAGAGGATAGGTGGAGAGGAGGCAGACAAGTCGAAGAGGCGGGGATGGAGCCAGTAAAGGTGAGTGTAGGTAAGGATGTAGGGAGGAGATAGGTCAGTCCAGGGAGGACGGACAGGTCAAGGGGGCGGGATGATGTTAGTAGATAGGAGATGGGGGTGTGGCTTGAGGTGAGAGGAAAAACAGGTTAGGGAGGTGGAGATGAGCTGGGCTGGTTTTGGGACTAAGAAAGGTGATGTGGCTGTGGTACCTGGTTTGCTTCAGGACGTAGTCGCGCAGTTTCAAGGCCGAAGAGGTGATGAGAGAGTTGCAGTGGGAGAGAGATTCCCTGAGGTTTGTCCGGAGGGAGGAGGGTAACTTCTTCAGGGTAGGCATCCTTAGAAGAGGCTTCGCAGTGGGGTTAAATTGTATCAGAGATAAAAGGTACTGCAGATGCTGGAGAATCCAAGATAACAAGCATGGGGCTGGATAAACACAGCAGGTCAAGCAGCATCATAGGAGCAGGAAAACTTGACGTTTCGGGCCTAAACCCAAATACCTTCTTCACTATCCTACATACCTGCGACTCTACTTTCAAGGAACTATGAACATGCACTCCAAGGTCTCTTTTTTCAGCAACACTCTCCAGGACCTTACCAGTAAGTGTATAAGTCCTGCCCTGATTTGCCTTTCCAAAATGCAGCACTTCACATTTGTCTAAATTAAACTCCATCTGCCGCTCTTTGACCCATTTGTCCATCTGATCAAGATCCGCGCTGTACTCTGAGGTAGTTAACATTGAGACCAGCATGCAGTCCAGATAAACAACTCTACATAGCCCCTCCGAGTTGTTAAGTGGAAAATCTATTTTCATGATGACCCTTTGTCTCTTGGTAGTACATTACATAATAGTTAGCATTCTGATCCCACGGCAGATGGGCACATTGATTGTTCAGCTGACTGCGGCCTCAGGGAAAGTTCAGTGGTGCAATTATAATAGCTGCTCATGGCCAGAACTTTTTTTGGCTTTAGGGCAGTCACCTTCAGACCTCCAAATATAGCTCTAAACCGGGATTAGCGTGTGAATCTGGGTAATAGAGGTTTGATCAGAGAGGCTGATTGGGACCGATCATACAGGATTATTTTTTGTAAATGCAGAGTATCTCACTGACTCTGGCCTTACTAATCCTTTGTCTCACACTCACATGCATGTAAACACGTGCACACATAGATTTCTTGGCAAAATATTAGACAAAAGATTTCACCCAAACTTTAGTGCAACCAGGTAAATTAATTCAGAAATGAACGGGTTTTGTCTGGAATGTGAATATGTGAATTTAGAAGTTGTGACATCAGCTTGTGATTCTACCTCATCGCAAGCTAGCAGCATCACAGATACAAATACTGCTTCCAAAGGACCACATCACCAGTGCCAAGTGGGAAACTGGAGACAAATTGGCATCACTACAGTCAATATTTGGCATCCATAGTGCAAATCATAGTGTGTGCACAATAACAATGACTGAAAGGCTTTGGAAAAATCAAATAAGTGAACCACATGGCAAAATCTCCCAAAGCCAGCTGAAGGGCTAAGTGAGAAAAAATCATCATTATATTGTAAAGGTGTTCAATGCCATGGTTAATTATCACTGACTATGACAATTCTTTGTTTCATTTTAATTGACACGCATTTGATTAACGTACATTAATCAGTAGCTGCTGCTCAGAAAAGTAATTTCATGCAGGGAACACTCCACAACATTGTGCTCTTTTTTCCAATATAAACATTAAACCCATAAAAAAAGGTCCAGAAGCAGGAAAAAAAGCTATGGGGTATTATAGTATCTATCAAGGGGAGCTGGTAGTGATGTAGCTGTAGCACTATTACTAAACTAGTAATCGATGAACACCAGGCTAATGTTCTGTGGATACAGGTTTAAATCCAACTGCACAGATGATGGCATTTGAATTCAATAGGTTTGGGAACATAACAATAGCCATGTTGACATGGAACCAATGTCAATTGTTGTAAAAACCCATGCCGTTCTATAAGGTCTCCAGGGAAGGAATTCTGCCATCTTTACCAGGTTTGACCTTCATGTGCCCCTGAATGAGGATTGACTCTTAACCATCTTCTGAGCAATTAGGAATGGGCCTTTGAGCAAAGAAATAGACAAATTTGAACAAGTAATCCGAGGAGTTTAAATATTTTTATCAGAATTATAAGCATCAGAGGTGGTGACTATAAATTTTTAGATAGTTTTAAAATCCGATATGGTTCACAAATGTCTTTAGGGAAGGAAATCTGCAGTGGTGCACTATCAATGTTTTAGAGGAGGCTTTGAGACATAGATTTGACCTCAGTGTGGAGTTAGAGGAAAACAGTAGGCCTGGCAGCATCAAAGGAGCAAAAGTTGACTTTTCCGTTCTGGATCTTTTTGAGGTATAGGTAACGTCTGACAACATTGCAAACAACTAAAGCCACATCACAAGACAACATAATCATCTGGTATGTGTCACAGTACTGTAGTTGACTCTTTATTCCTTTCTGAAACAGCCAAGAGAGCCACTCAGCTCTATTCAGCAAGGTGAATCATTGCTACATTTCAATACCAGTTCGGAATGAATAATAAATGCTAGCCTACCTAGTAATATCCATATCCCATGAAAAGATAACAAGAAATTAAAACTTGCTCCAAGTATGATTGTTCTATCATGCACACATCATTTCTTGCCTCCCTATCAAGAAGGGGACTGAAGTTTCCACAACTCCCAGATGACACAAAGTATGTTGCAGCCAAAGATATATTTTTCAAGGGTCCTAATGTAGGAGTCACAGCCGTCAATCTGCACAGAAGCTCCTACAAACAACGAAATTATAATGACCAGTCTTTACTGGTTTTGTTAAAGTCATTGAGCAGTTCCAGCTTCAAAGGAGGCCATTTGATTTTTCTTGTCTGTGTTATGACTCTGTTGGAACAACTCTCACTCTCCAGACCTTTCTCTGGTGCCCAGCAATGGATTTGCCTTTCCATTGTTTACATTTTCTATATTCTTTCGTGGGTTGGTGAATATCACTGGCCAGCTTCTCTTGCTTATCCTCAATGGCCCTTGTAATCTTTGTTATCAGTTCTGCCCTGAGTACCACAATGAAAGCCGGTATTATTAGTCAATGTTGGCTCAGTCATGTAGGTGAACATGCACATGCCAAAGTCTCATGAATAAAACTAAAATAAATCAACAAGTAATTTATATGGTCTTGTGATGTGGGTTGAGTGATAAATGTTGACTAGCATTTCACAGGGTGGCATGGTAGCACAGTGGTTAACACTGCTGCATCACAGTGCCAGGAACCCGGGTTTGACTCCACTGAAGGGTGACTGTCTTTGTGGAGTTTGCATGTTCTCTCTGTGTCTGCATGGGTTTCCTTCGGGTGCTCTGGTTTCCTCCCACGGTCCAAAGATGTGCGGGTTAGGTGGATTGGTCATGCTAAATTGCCCTGTAATGTGTGGGCTAGTCATGGTAAATCTGAGGTTATACAAATTAATTGGAAGACTGGGTGGGATCCTCTTTTGCAGGTCTATGAGATTTGATGAACTGAATGGCTTCAATTTGCATTGTGGGAGCTCTATAATTCAATTTCCCTTCTTCCTAATGATGGTAGAAGGTTACCAATGCCCCAAAAAGGCAGATGAAATCTTTGTTCTAAGACATCTTCCAAAAGATGACTCCTCAGAGAGTGTACCAGCTCCTCAGTACTGCACTGAAGTTTCAACCTTAAATTATACACCTTAGGCTCTAAAGTGGGGTTTGCAACCCCTAATTGCCCTTGAATTAAGTGTCTTATCTAATTATCCAATTCCATGTTGAAAGGCATGATTGAACGTGACTCCACCAATACCCATCAATGTAGAATACTCTTATTTGACTCTGTATCTGCTTTTATACCTAATACATGAGGATATAGAGGGGGTAGATAGGAAGGAAATGTCCCCTTCCGGGTGGGATCAATATCCAGGGCCATGGGTTTAAAGTAAATACGTTAAAGAAGCATTTTGATGAACATTTAAAACACCTTTACATACAAGGCTAGAGGACAAAGTGTTTCAGGGTCAGCACAGACAAGATGGGCCAAAAGGCCTCATTCCATGCTATAAAACTCTATGACTCTATGACACGTACGTGTACAGTTTGGTTTCACTCTTGTCACTAAATGGGAAGATTGCAAATTCAAAGCCTGCTCTAGAGCTTTACGCACATAATCTGAGACTGAAACACCAATGCAATGCTGGAGGACTGGTGCGCTGGCAGGAAGGCTGCCTTTTAGAGGTGATTTTAAAACGAAGATCTTACTAGCTTTCTTGGGTAGAGGCAATTCTCTGACATCTTTGGGATGAAGAGAAGTTTGGATTTTCCTGGTATCCTGGTCAACATTTATCACTAAACCAACTTCACAAGAGAAAACAAATTACCGGTAATTTAACTCATTGTTATTCATGATATCTTGGCATGTTAGCCTGCATGACTAAGCTTACACTGACTTCTAAATTTTTCAAGCATTCCCAGTATTTATTGTTATATCCAGAACAACAGTAATTGCAAAGATACACTTTGAAAACCCATGCAAACACTTAATTTATCCATATAGAATAGGAGTAATTACCATAATCTGCAAGTGACCATAGACACTTGACTCTGTTAGAGAGACTAAGTGGTTAAATAGCTGAAGGGACACCACTCAACACCAAGCATGGAGCAAACAAGGGAGCATGGCCTCTATAAACTACCACAACCAGTACAGACATTAACTACATCAATGGCCTCATTCCGTTAGCTACTCCAGTCATCTGTCCAACTGAGCTAACCAACCAACACACTGAACTAACTGACCCCCATGATAGGATTCTTAGGAGCATTGATATACAGAGGGACTTTGGGGTGCAAGTCCACATTTCCCTGAAAGTGGCAACACAAATTAGCCAAGGTGGTAAAGAAGTTTTTACAGCATGCCTGCCTTCATCTGCAGGGCATTGAGTATAAAAGTTGACATGTCATGTTGCAGCTGTGTAAGGTTTTCGTTAGACCACATTTGGAGTGTTGTTCTGGTCACCACAGCAAGGATGTGGAAGCTTTGGAGAGAATGCAATTTTGGCACATGTTGCCTGGACTGGAATGTGTTAGCTATAAGGAGAAGTTGGACAAATTTGGATTGTTTTTGCTCGAGCTTCGGAGGCTGAGGGGTGTCCTGATTGAAGTATATAAAATTACGAGAGGCATGGATAGGGTGGATCGTCTGAGTCTTTTCACCAGGTGGAAATGTCAATTACTAAGGGGCATAGGTTTAAGGTGAGATGAGGAAAGTTTAAAGGAGATGTGCAAGGCAGGTTTTTTTTTAAATGAAGGGTTGTAGGTGCCTGGAATGCTCTGCCTGCAGAGGTGGTAGAAGCAGATATGATAGCAATGTTTAAGACGCATTTAGACAGTCACAAAAACAGACAGGGAATAGTGGGATACAGACCATGTGCAGGCAGATGGGATTAGTTTACAATAGCATCATGTTCGACATGGACATGATGGGCAAAAGGGCTTGTTCCTGTGCTGTACTGTTCTAAATTCTAAATTCAAAGTTTTCTGTTCTATGACCTAAGGTGATTTTGCCCATGTTTATGGTACGGTTGCATCATAATGTACAGCTTATTTACTTAACAATATACTCAATCAAATTCTCAGCAAAAAAATATGGATCATTTGCTGAGTAACAGTTCAGCACAGGTTATCTAACTGATGTTTCTTTATTCATATGGATAAGGCTTGAGTTGAGAAATAACACCAGTATGCATGTCAAAAGATTGAAATATTCATGAATGTAGAAAGTGGAAAATCATGGAAAATCAGCTTGTGGATTGTCATTGCTTTTCATTAGTGCATGATCTCCATAAAATGTTATGAAGATATTTGCGTAATTTAACCACCCTGAGGCAGCAAAAAGCAAATTGGCTCAGTAAACGCCACAAATCTATGTCAAGCTGCTAATGATTTATCACATGAAACATCTTTGGCTCGAGATAATGTGGCATAATCCTGAGATTCATATACACATCGACTCATGTCACTCTTTCCATTCTGACAAATTATCAGGTTGGACATACTTAATTTAACAAGATGTAATCCTGAGGGATGCTGGAGGTCTGCAACAAGCACAGGGAATGCTGGAGAACCTCAACAGGTCTGTTAGTGTCTGTGGAGAGAGAAACAAAGTTAATGGATCATGTCCAAGATTGTTCTGAAGAAGAGTCATACTGGACTCAAAGCATTATAACTCCATTTCACTCTCTACAGACGCTGGCAGACCTACAGAGTTTCTTCAGCATTTTCTCTCTTTAATGTGACAGATTTATACTTATTGAAGGAAGGATTTTGAAGACCAAAGCTGGAATATTAATGCATTAACCAATCAGCAATCCTGAAGAACCAAAGCTCACGTGAGCAAGTATCAGATTTTTCTAGGGGGGTTGTGCTCAGTTCTGGTGCTGAATCGCTGGGCAACAATGTCTCCATGAGAGCACTCAATTCACAAAACCTATCCCTGAATAGCTTATTGCTCTCTTTTCTGAATAAACTCCATTTGGTGCACCTATGATTTGCATAAATCCAGCTCCACACTCAAAGACTTTGAGATGAGATATTCATAGGCAGTGAAGGGGTAATGAAAGGGCAGGTTACCATCTGCTGAACCTCTTCAATTAGACTGACTTTGGTTTATTCTAATGCGAGGACAGAGTAGGGATTGGGCGAGGTGGAGGTTGTACAATACGTGCTGATCAGTCAGGTGGCTGTGTTTCTAGGTAGAGAAAAGTAGAGGTAGTTTTGGGTGTAGGACAGAGCCTTAAATCAGCACTGAGGGAACGATATTGCTCTGTTGGTAAGATTTATTCCAGCTGTATTTTGATGGACTCCTCAATTTGTGAGTTGCTTCCAGTGAGTTTATCACATCAGGGCCACTCTGAGGCAAAGTGAATGAATTTCTGGCTGGTACCCAAAATCATTGTAAGTACTCCAACAGTCAGTTAATTAAAAGTGTAAATTGACCCATTTAGATTTCAATATGCCTGGTATCTTCATTCCTCAGAAAAAGTAATCTTTCCCACCTTACCGTTTGTTCTTATTTCTCCCATCCCTGCCTTTTCTACTTTGATACTTTCTTGAAAGCATCCTACACTTCTAATTATTGCCAGTTCTTCAGGTCATTAAAATGAAGCATTAACTGTGTTTCACTCTCCATTTTTGTGGCTGGACCTGCAGTGTATTTCCTGCATTTCCTGCTTGCTTTATTTCTCCTGTATTCACAGTATAAGGTATTACTTTGTTTGAGTTGAACCCTAACCTGTGAAAAGGTGGCAACATGCCAACACTTTGAGTGGCGTGTTTGAACATTGAGTCAACTATAATTCTGCATCTAGCCCAGACAGGGTAAGGATGGCAGTTTTCCATCCTTAAGGGACATTAATACATTCAGATGGGTGTTTCCAACATTCCAGTAACAACATGTTTGCTGTTATTGATGCTTACAGTTTATTCCAGATTTTTATTTTATAATTGAATTTAACTCTCAGAAGCTATTGTGGGATTTGACCCAATGTCTCCAGATCATTAGATTAGTTGTCTGCATTATGAGTCCTTCAAGAGACTGTCATAACTTGGTCTGTTAACTGGATACTAATTTGTAATCGCAGGCAATTGAGCCAGTCGTATAATTGAGAAGGAATGTAAAATGAGTGGAATTTCTAAAAATTAATCTTTCACTGGACGTCGGCATCACTGGCTAGGTTAGCATTTATTGCTGATCCCTAACTGTCCTGGAGCAAGTTGTTGGTAAGATGCTTTCTTAAATCGCTGCACTCCATCAAACGCAAAAGTGCACCCACAATGGCATTAGGGAGGGTGTTCCAGGATTTGGAGCCAGCAACAGTGAAGGAACAATGTTATATTTCCAAGTCAGGATAGTGAGTGGCATTGAAGGGATCTTGTAAGTGGTGGTGTTCCCATGTAACTGCTGCTTCTTGTCTATCTAGATGGTAGTCAATTTAGGAGGTGCCATTGAATAAAATTGTACATGCCCTCGCAACTGTGCGCTGATGATGGAAGACGTGAAACTTGAAGGTGACGGATAGGGTACCATCAAATGGTCTGCTTTGTCGTGGATGGTGTCAAGCTTTTGAAGTGTTGTTGGAAGTGGTCCCAGCCAGGCAAGAGGAGAATATTCCCATTGTATTCTTCTGCCTTGTTAAAAGGCTCTGGGGAGTCAGGAGGTGCATTACTCATCACAGAATTCCCAAAAAAATTGCAAGAGCTCAACTATGCCCCTGTGTTGCTGGAAAGGTTATCATTCCTATGAATGGTGGGCAAGTGAAAAACTCAGTTTCAATGATAGCATCAAAGGACCATGAAATTAATGAGTAGATATCGCAAGTATGTTCACAGTCATCACAGAGAGCAGAGTTTCAGACTCAGATGTTTATGATTATCTTCTGTTTCAATCATGCCTTTTACCACCTGAGGAAGATTCCAAAGGTGAATTTGGCCTTAAATCACATTCCCACAACATTGTGTTGCCTTTGCCAAACTAATTATTTTAACAATGCCTCAGGGTAGCGAAGTCTATGCAAACTGTACAAGTCATCTCGTGGAATTGATTCTTCTTCATAATTTGGATGAACAGGAGAATTTCTCAAGTTTTTCTTTGCGATAAGTTATAGCCGTCAGATTCTTTCATCAGAGGTAATAAAATATTAAGAGCAATGGGTTCTTCTGCAGTAATGAACTTGGAATTCAGAGATATTTGAGTCATCACTGTCTCTATCACACTTACTGCCAGGAGGGAGTTTGCATCAATATGTGGAAGGGTAATTAAAGAATGCACATGTTGACATTCCCACAACATATCCAGCCACTAGGGCATTTTTTTTTTTCCCATGGAATGTGGACCACATGAAGTAAGATTGGGTCCCGTTGTTGATAGAAGGCTGCCCACACTCAGTGACCATCAACAAACTTTCTTGAACATAGCTCTTAGCACGAGAGAGTAGGAGAGGGCATCTTTGGACACTCTACACACTGATGACATAATCCACAAATTAGCCGAGCATGAATGACCCCCATGATACCACACCCTTCCCTAAGGATTCATTGTTGCCCCTTCATCACTAACATTTTACCATTTGTATTTAACCACAAGCATTCCAATGTTTACAGTCCATTCCTAGAGCTCCTTGAACTGAAAGGCTTTCTAGTCTATTTCAGAGGGTGGTTAAGAGTCAGTCACATTGCAATGGCTCTAGAGTCCCAAGTAGGCCAAACCCAGTAGGAATGGCAGAATCTTCCCTAAAGGACATTAATTGAATACGTCCAATGTGATAGTCATCATGGTCACCATTAGTGAGATTTATATTTCAGATTTTATTATTTGAATTTGAATTCCACGAGCTGCCATGGTGGGATTTGAAGACATATTTGAATTACAGAACAGTTTTGAAGACGGGTCACTGATCCCAAAACTTTAACTCTGCTTTCTGTCTCCACGGATGTTCCAGCAATTTCTTTTCCTGTTTCAGATTTCCAGCATATGCAGTTCTTTCAACACAATGTGGAGTTGGAGGAACACAGCAGGTCAGGCAGCTTCAGAGGAGCAGGAAAGTTGACGTTTTGGGTCGGGACCCTT
>JAHRHZ010000016.1:58505303-58521138 GCA_024137785.1 Ginglymostoma cirratum | reverse complement strand
CTGATGAAGGGTTTAGGCCCGAAACGTCGCGTTTTCCTGCTCCTATGATGCTGCTTGACCTGCTGTGCTCATCCAGCCCCATGCTTGTTATCTCGGATTCTCCAGCATCTGCAGTACCTTTTATCTCTTGTTAATTCATGTCATGTTTTCATCTCCAACATGTGAACATTGTCTTCAAGGTGTAAAGTAAAAACAGGGATGAAAACCCATGAGGGGTTGAGTGGCTTATTTGCCTTTGGATAAAATATTAAGTGCAGCTCAGGTGTTTGTTGTCTAATGCACGTTGTTACGAAAGGAATAAAGAGATGTAGATGCTGGAAGCCTGAAACAAAGACAGAAGGTGCTGGAGAAACTCAGCAGGTCTGATAGTATCTGTAGTGAGAAAAACAGAGTTAATGTTTTGAATCCAGTGACCCTTCACCCAGAACAGATACTGCAAAGTTTCTGCAGTGCTTTCTGTTTTTGGTACTAAGATTTGTCGTCAGGCATTCCTGATGCCATTTTAAGTCGGAGGTTTTGTTCCCTTCCTGAAAATCATTGCTGTCAAAGCCCCAGATATTAAATTGGATGATCAGATCAATAGTCCATATTCAATAGCATCATTACAAGGAGAAACATGAGATAAACTGTAACTGTACTTCCCACCTTAGTCACCATTTAGCATCTAAAATGTCTTTAATTTTTGAGATGCAGTACAAAATTTATAACTAAACTCAAAATCCAGTAAAGAAAAAACTTATTGCATTATTGGAGCACCTTTCAAAACTTCAATTCATTTAATGCAGCCTATGATGCGTGTTCCTGGAATGTTGGAAGCCAGCGAACTGAGTTTTCACAAATTGCCCTGTGATAATGACCAGATAATGTGTCTTATTGATGCTAATTAAACATTGGCCAGGCCAATCAGGGAGAAGTCACCCTTTTCTTTGCAGATTGCCTTTTATGGAGAAAACAGACAAAGGCTTTGGTAAACATCTCATTTGAAATGTAATCCTTCTGACTCCCTTAGCTGTGCTCTGGTGTGGTCTAGATTATGCTCGCACACAGGAGTATGATTTAAACCCACAATCCTGAGTTAGAAATGAGAGTGTTAATATTTAACCATCATCGTTTATGTGTCTTAATATTATTTTGTCTCACACCTTCTTGCTGAAACATGTTTCACATAACGCTGTATTAAGGTATTGTAAAATATTTTGAAAATGTATTCAAAACATGTTGAAAAAGATTTTAAAATATATTCATAACTAAGGCGTGTTCGATTATGAGGGGCATGGACAGGGTGAATAGAGAACTGTGGTTCGCCTTGGCTGAGGGAATCATGAGAGGACACAATTTTACAATAAGAGATTCAGAGAGGATTTGGGGAAAAGCTTTTTCACTCAATGGGTGGTTGGAATGTGGAATGCATTGCCTGGGAAGGTAGTGGAGGCTGGAAATCTTTAAAAAATATTTGGATAAGCACTTCTAATATCATAACATTTAAGGGTATGGGACCCCAAGTGCGGGAAATTGGGATTAGTGTACTTTGAGTGATAGTTACATCAGTGCAGACTCAATGGGCTGAGCACTTTTCTGCGCTATATGAATCTATGAACCTATGGATCTATTCATACTGCTGATTTTTTGTTTGCAAAACTGACTTTATTATTGGATTGGAATCCATCAAATTTAACCTTCGTTATACATTTTTATATGTTTACTAAAATTTTCTATTTTTCTCACTATGAAATGAAATCAATCTGAAGGCCTAACAGCACATTTAAAATAACAATTGGATATGCTGAGGTTTGAGGTTCATTTGGGATTTCCTTTATTCATTCACAGGATGAGGGAATCGCAGGCCAAGCAGCATTTATTGCCCATTCCTAATTGCACAAGAGGCAGTTAAGAGTCAACCACCTTGCTTTGGGTCTGGAGTCATATGTAGGCCAGAACAAGTAAGGATGGGGGAATGGATTTATGGTCATCATTAAACTCTTAATTCCAGATATTTATTAAATTCAATTTCCACCATCTGCTGTGGCAGGATTTGAGCCCAGGTCCCCAGGGTGTTATCTGGGTCTCTAGATTAACAGTCCAGTGATAATACCACTAGGCCATCGCACCACCTCTTAACATAGAACATAGAACAGTACAGCACAGTACAGGTCCTTTGACCCACAATGTTGTGCTGACCTATTATTCTACTCTAAGATCAAACTAACCTACATCCCTTTATTTTACTCCCATCCATGTGCATATCCAAGAGTCGCTTAAATGTCCCTAAAGTATCTGACTCTACTACCACTGCTGGGAGTGCATTCCATGCACCCACCACTCTCTGTGTAAAGAATCTACCTCTGACATCTCCCCTATACCTTTCTCCAATCACCTTAAAATTATGGTCATGATAGTCATTTCCGCCCTGGGAAGAAGTCTCTGGCTATCCAGTCTATCTATGCCTCATCTCTATCAAGTCACCTTGCATCCTTCTTTGCTCCAATGAGAAAAGCCCTAGCTCCCTCAACCTTTCCTCATAAGACCTGCCCTCCATTCTAGACAGCATCCTGGTAAATATCCTCTGTACCCTCTCTCACGCTTCCACATCATCCCTATAATGAGGCAGCCAGAACTGAACACAACTTTCCAAGTGTGGGCTGACCAGAGTTTTATACAGCTGCAGCATAACCTTGTGGCTCTTAAACTCACTTCCCCTGCCAATGAAAGCCAACACACCATACACCTTCTTCACAACACTATAAACTTGGGTGGCAACTTTGAGGGATCTATGGACATGTACCCCAAGATCTCTCTGTTCCTCCACAGTGCCAAGAATCCTGCCTGTATTCTGCATTCAAATTCGACCTTCCAAAATTAATCGCTTCACACTTTTCTGGGTTGAATTCCATCTGCCACTTCTTTGCCCAGCTCTACATCCTGTCAATGTCTCATTGCAATCTACAACAGCCCTCCATGCTGTCCACAACTCCACCAACCTTCGTGTCATCGGCAAACTTACTAGCCGACCCTTCCACTTCCTCATCCAAGTCATTTATAAAGATCACAAAGAGCAGAGGTCCCAGAACAGATCCCTGTGGAACACCACTGGTCACCGAGCTCTAAGCTGAATACTTTCCATCTACTACCATCCTCTGTCTTCTATTGGTCAGCCAATTCTATCTCCAGACAGCCAAATTTCCCTGAACCCCATGCCTCCTTACTTTCTGAATGAACCGACAATGTGGAACCTTATCAAATGCTAAAATCCTTATACATCACATCCACCACTCCACCTTCATCAATGTGTTTTTTCATATCCTCAAATAATTCAATAAAGCTTGTGAGGCATGACCTGCACCTCACAAAGCCATGCTGACTATTTCTAATCAAACCGTACTTTTCCAACTAATCATAAATACTATCTCTCAGAATCCTCTCCAATAATTTACTGACCAGAGAAGTAAGACTGACTGGCCTGAAATTCCCAGAATTATCCCTGTTCCTTTTCTTGAACAAGGGAATGACATTTGCCACCCTCCATTCATCTGGTACTACTCCAGTGGACAGTGAGGACACAAAGATCATAGCCAAAGGCACAGCAATCTCTTCCCTTGCTTCCAGCAGTAACCTTGGGTATATCCCGTCTGGCCCAAGGGACTTAACTATCATCCTGTTTTTCAAACTTTCTAGCACATCCTCCTTCCTAACATCAACCTGTTCGAGCGTATCAGCCTGTTTCACCCTGTCCTTACAAATGACAAGGTCCCTCTCACTGGTGAATACTGAAGCAAAGTATTCATTAAGGACCTCCCCTACCTCCTCAGACTCCATGCACAAGTTCCCCTCACTATCCCTGATCAGCCCTACCCTGACTCTGGCTATCCTCTTGTTCCTCACATAAGTGTAGAACATTTTGGGGTTTTCCTTGATCCTACTCGCCAAGACTTTTTCATGCCCTAGCTCTCCTAAGTCCCTCTTAAATTCCTTCCTGGCTAACTTGTAACCCTCTAGACCCCTGCCTGATCCTTGCTTCTCAACCTTAAATAAGCTTCCTACTTCCTCTTGACTAGGTGTTCCACATGTCTTGTCATCCAAGGTTCCTTCACCTTACCATCTCTTCCTTGCCTCAGTGGGACAAACCTATGCAGCACTTGTAGCAAGTGCTCCCTAAACAACCTCCACATTTCTGTTGCGCATTTTCCCTGCGAACATCTGTTCCCAATTTATGGTCCGCAGCTCCTGCCTAAGAGCATGTAATTTCCCCCTCCTTCAGTTAAATACTTTCCCATACCGTCTGTAGTTACAGACCGCATTACTCTCAAGTGAAGATGAACATTCTTGACTGAGAGCCAAATCTTCAAAATGAAGTCCATTTTCTTAGCTGTATCATCTTATTTCTCCTTAAAAAGCTTCAATTCAGCTTTCCTGTATGTTCCCAATAAATCTTGACTCCATAAGTTTCAAGAATTGAACCCTTCACAGCCTTGAATACGTTTCTGAATTATATGCTGGACTTACATGTTAACCATTTGTGTTCCACGTGTGAGGACATTAAGTGGTACTGTGCCACAATGTTCCATAGTTCTCCCCACACTTAAATAATATTTTGTTTTTACTTTCTTTTTGCCCAGCGAAGTAGTTGAGGCTCCATCTTTGAATGCTTTTAAGGCAAAGACAGATAGATTTTTAAACAGTGAAGGAACTAAGGGTTTTGGTCAGACTCTGAAAGCTTGTGTTTTCAAATAAACCTGTTGGTCTATGACCTGGTGCTGTGTGATTCCTTATCCACAAAAAGATCAGCCATTATCTTTTTGAAAGGCAGAGCAGGTTGGAGGGGCCAGATGGCCTGCTCTAGGCCCGAAAGGTCAAGCCTTCCTGCTCCTCTGATGCTGCTTGGCCTGTTGTGTTCATCCAGCTCTACGCCTTGTTATCTCAGATTCTCCAGCATCTGCAGCTCCTACTATCTCTGAATCAAATTCCACTGTGACAGATTTGAAATTTGAATTAAGTCCAATCCAGTAGCAACCAATATTGATTGTTGTAAAAACTCATCTGATTGATGAATGTCTCTTAAGGTAAGGAATCTGTCATCTGCCTACCCAGCCTGTACTGCATGTGACTCCAGACCCAGATGAATATTGTTGACTGCCCTCTGAACTGGCCTGGCCATTCTATTTAAAGGAAATTCGGGATTAGTTGCACGTTTGGGTCTTACCAGTGCTGTCCATATCCTATGGAAGAATTAAAATATATCCTCCAGTACAGTTCAAATCGTTTCAGCCCAGTTGGCAGTTTTTCTGGGTATCTACTTAAAGTATAGCTCCAACAATGCTTCAGAATTTCAACACTGTCCAGGACAACATTGGATAGGGGCATGCTGACCAACACATTAACCATTGGTTTCCTCCACCACTGGCACCAGTGGCACCAGCACCGACCATTTACAAGACGTCCTGTAGTTGTCTTTTAACAGCACTTTACATGCATATGACCTGTACCAACCAGAAGTATAAGGGCACTAGATGTATGGGTACATCGTCTCAATTTCCCCTTCAGGCCTACACCATCCTGAATACGTCAGCCATTCCTTCATTGGTCAAAACCCTTGAATTTCCTTCCAAACACCATTGATGTACATACACACCAGATCGCCTGCAGCAGTTCAAGAAAGTAGCAGACCGCCATCAGCTCTCCTGACGATGGGCAACAAAATCCTGACATTGCTAGTTACCCTCACGCCCCAGCAAAGAACAAAAAGAAAGTTACCTATGCCATCTTAACCAGATTTGCATTCTTCCTCCTTATCTCACTTAACTGGCCCACAGTGTTTGGATAAAGGTGTATAGTTCAATGCTTCTTTACTGTCATTCCTTTGGTATTCAACTCCTATGTGTCCGTGCAGCAATCTTTCATCTTGTGCTTGCAATTTTATGTTTAGCATTCTATCCTTGGCCCTTACCATTTCTCACTTGTATGTGTTGCCTGGTACTATTCAGGTTTTGGTTTGGTTCCACTTTGAGTACTATTTGGATCGCTCTGCTGGTAACTTGTGGCCCTGTCTAGATTGGGAAGGTCTCCCTCCATGTAGAGTCATACAGTCATTGAAATGTACAGCATGGAAACAGACCCTTTGGTCCAACTTATCCATGCCAGCCAGATATCCTAAATAAGTCTAGTCCCATTTGGCCCATATTTGTCTAAACCCTTCCTCTCCATAAATCCCTCCAGATGCCTTTTAAATGTTGTAATTGTACCAGCCTCCATCACTTCCTGTGGCAGCTCATTCCATATAAGCAGCACCTTCTGCATGAAAAAGTTTTTCTGCTGAATGACTTAGTTCTAACTCCAGAATCTCTCTTCAAAACCCATTTATCTACGTATCGTACAAAGTGAGCTTTCCGGTCAGTATAGCACTCTCTTGCACAGACTGTTCCATTTCTCTCGTCAGACTCTTGAATATGACTAGTGAAGGCTCTGTCGTATCATGTTTTGCTACCACAAGCCATTAACCCGTTATTCTATATAAACATCTGTAACGATTAGGTTTGTTTTCTTATTATTTAAGAAGGTATTCATACTTACTGTTGTGTCGCCACTTCAAAGCTGGATAAACCCCATCCATTTCTGCTCCATCATTGACATTAACACCTATAATGTCCCTATGCTTGTATGTCAAGTTATTTTGCAATGCTCCTCTCTTTGGACACAACATGCACTTTAGGTGGACCATTCTTTTCACTTTATTGCTTAACTGTCTCTGCATTTCAAAGAGGAATATTGCTGCAGCTGATCCCTGTCAACTCATCATCATACCTCTCTCGGCTACGTCGAGGGAAACCTCACTATTCCTGGAGTCAACGTAAAAGATGAAAATTATATCAAAGTTCACAAATTATACAATGTCTCTGTCTTTTAGGTTGACAGAAAGCACAGTCCAGGTTTCAGTACTTAACAATAGTTACTTTTTATTCCAAATGAATTGCCTCTAGTTACAACTAACAACAATGAGCTGTCAACATATAACCCAGCTTCAAGACTCTTATCCCCCTTATAAAGCTTCACCCAGACAAGTACACTCCAGAAAGACATAGACAAAAACATTTTGTAATTATGGGTAAAGGGGAAAATCGGGAAGGCAGTTCAATAACCCCTGTCCACAGGGTTTGCTGAAATGATTGTTTTGCTTGTCAGGATGTGCTGATTTTCAATCTCTCGTCTCCCAGTACTTTTCACTTCCTTGCAAGAAGCACAGAACAACTGGCTTGCAAATTGCAAAGTCTCTGACTTACTGGTTGCACCAACTGGTGAAGGAAAATAAACTGTCTTGCTTAGGTTTTGTGTATTTTCTTCTGCAGAGAGAGCGACCACATTCCCTTCCGGAAGTCTGAAGGCTTCTGACAATATTATTCCTGCTCACAAGCTGATCGGCTATCCAGGGTCTACTCATGTTGTTGTTAGGCAGATGGCTATTGTCTTCCACAACCTCATAAACCAATCAACTACGTAGCATCAGCTGAATCTCAATTTGTTTGCGCTGGAGGATACTAGCTAATTTACCACCAAACTCCCTCATGGTTGAATAAAGTAGCAGTGTAAATGTCACATATAATGAATTTTGACATTTCATTTTAAAGAGTGCAGCAATTCCTTCCAAAATCCTTGATTTTTTTTTGAAAAATGGTCCTTTTCCTTCTTCGGTCCACAATCAAAAATACAGAAAAATAAAACGTTACGAGCTTTCCATCATACACACAAAGTTCTTTACCATCTCACTAAAAATAACAAACAGCTGGTACTTCATACTGTGCCTTCAAGCCAAGCTCAGAGTGTCCACCACTATTAAGGATGGGAAATCCATGGAGGCTCCTCTGTTGGATATTTGTCAAATCGTCCACCAGCAATGCATCTTATCCGCAAGATGCAAAGCATCACCTTGCAAACCTGTGACCTTCACCACCCTGAAGAACATGGACAGTAGATGCAGTGGAAGGCCAACATTTTCAGTTCTCTTAAACTTACACATCTTCATAGAATCCTCAGTGTGCAAACAGGCCATTCAACCCAATGGGTCCACGCCAAACCTCCAAAAAGCTTCCAACCCAGACCAATCCCTCTACCCCTGCACTTACCACAGCTAACCTACCTAGCCTGCACATCCCTGAACACTATGGACAATTAAGCATGACCAATCCACCTAACTTGCACATCTCTGGACTGTGGGAGGAAACTGGAGCATCTCGTGGAAGCCCTTGCAAACACAGGGAGAGTGTGCAGACCCTATACAAATGGTCACCTAAGGGTGGAATTGAACCCAGGCCCCTACTGGTGTGAGGAAGCAGTGTTAACCACTGAGCCACAGTGCTGCCCCAGCCCCTACATTAGAATTCCCTGCTATCAAACAGGACCATAGGAGAAGCTTCACTATTTGGATTACGGCCAATAGTTGGTACTGGTGCTTTATCACCCATTTCAGAAAGGCGGCTGGAGCTGAACAATAATTGCTGGTTCTGCATCACCTCTGTTAAAACTTATATTTTATATCTGAGGCATTGCCAGACTAAGAATATAATTCCACAAGTTCAAGTGTGACGGGAGAACAGGATGAAGGCTGCTACTCCAAGCATTTGTCAAACTGTGCATTTTATCTCCAGGTCAATACTTACATCGTGCTTTCAAGTCTTGAGCAAATTTCCCCTGGTTCCAAAATATGTGTTAACCTCAAGGATGTTGTTGGGCTCAATTTATATTCAATCGACTGTCATCTTCAAGTTGCTTAATTGAAAAGGTCTACGAATTGAAACTGACACCAAAAAAGGCTCTGGGCTTTTATTTCAATTGATCAATTCACATATCTAATTAATTCAACTTTTATTTGAGCAGAAAACAATTTCAAGTAATCAAAAGCATTCTTTCAAGAACAATCCCCTGAAATCTGCATCCCGGGAATGAATCAAAACGAAGATTCATTAGAGTCAAAAAAAGGGCATGGCCAATTTTCATGGCCCTGCGAAAAGAACAATATTGTCTGGGTGATTTTTTTTGAATGACCCTTTCTAGGGACTGTTCCTTAGATGGTTGAATTCTGATAGAAAGAATCACAGAGAATATTGGAGAAACTCAGCAGGTCTGGCAGCATCTGTGGAGAGGGAAACAGAATTAATGTTTTCTGTCTGGTATGGCTCTCCTGCAGTTCTAAAGTCATACCTGACAGGAATCGTTAACTCTGTTTCTCTCTCCACAGATGTTGCCAGAGGTGCTGAATTTCTCCAGCATTCTCTGGGTTTGTTTCAGATTTCTGGAAGACACAATATTTTGTTTTCATTTGAATCTGGATAGAGGTGTGCAGAGTTAGACTCCATAAGACCGTAAGACCATATCACATAAGAGCAGTAATAGGCCATTCAGCCCATTGAGTCGGCTCCTCCTTGAGACCGTGGCTGATCTGAAAATCCTCAACTCCACCCCTTTCCTGTCTTTTCCCAATAGTCCTTGAATTCCTTACTGATGTAAAATCTATCTCAGCTTTGAATACACTTAATGACCTAATATTGATAAGCCTCTGTGGTAAATAATTTCGTGGATTCATTACCTTCTGAGAGAAGAAATTCTTCTTCACGTTTATCTGGTATGTGTGACCCCTTATTCTGAGATTAGGCCCTCTTCTCCTAAACTGCCCCACGAAGGACAACAAGCTCTTCATTGCCATCCTGTTAAGCCCCCTAAGGATTTAATGTGTCAATGAGACTGCATCGATATCCCAATAAATGCAAACAAAATGTGTTCAATTTCTCCTCATAACACAGTGCCTCAATACTTGGTATCAATCTGGTGAACCTTCTTGGGTCTGTCTTCAATGTCAGTATATCTTTCCTCAGATAAACTGTTCACAGTATTTCAGCTAGTTCCTATTTTCACTCTGATCAACCAGATTTTTATACTTGGAAGTGATAAAATATACATGAGCGTAAAAATGCAGCAAATGTCACAATATTTTCAGACTAGTACTGGCATTAGTATGCTACAGTAGAACGACCTAGTTTGAGTAATGATGTACATATAAGTAACATCATTATTGAAATAAAAACAACAAAGTTGAAGAAACTCAGCATTTGTGGTGATAGATACTGATTTCTGAAGAAGACTTATACTGGAGTCTAAACATTAACTCTGTTCTCTCTCCACAGATGCTGACAGAACTGCAGAGTTTCTCCAGCACTGTTTTTATTTCAGATCTCCAGCATCCAAATTTTTATTTTACCATTATTGTTGAACTCTCTTTATCCATTGAATTATTTCAAATGCGTCCCTGGCTTCAACAAAGGAGACAATTTCAAGTGAATCTGTAAATTACAGGTGCAGTACTACCCCATTGAGGCATTTAGAAGTCATTTCGTTTCACTATAAAGCAGCATTTAACTGTGCAATGTGATCTTGCCTGGTTAAATTTTTGGTGCCATTGGGGAACAAAATATTAATTTAGAATTGTTTTACCACAGGCAACTTGTCTCACAATTTGTCCAAATTAATTAGGAAAAGAGGATAAAACCCAAAGGATTCAGTGAACTCAAAAAGGATTGAGCAATGGATGAACAGATAGACTATGTTCAGCCTCAGAGAAGACCAACCAAAAATTAGTTGAAGTGCAGAAGCCAAAATAATTGCTGAAGATGACTGACTGATGGAACTTTCTTGATAACTTAAACTTATTTAATAAAAGTGGGACACCCAATACTGAGTTAACTATCCCAATAATAACGACTAACATTTGTATAACATCATTAAAGTCATTAAAAATCCCAAGACACTTCACAGGACTGATTATCAAACGTTTGATATTAAGATGCATAAGGATTAGCTATCACAGAAACACAGCTCAGGGATGGTTAGGACTGGTAATTAGATGCTACAGGAAGCTTAGAAAGGCAGAGAGGAGAGGACGGGATTGGCGTTTTTGGCTAGAGATACCTTTACTGCTGTATTTAGGGAGTAAATTTAGGGATTATCCCTGGGAATAGGTCCAGTGAAGTTACTTGAGTAAAATGAGAAATGAGAAAGGGATGATCACCTTATTGTAATTGTATTATAGGCCCCCAATAGTCCACGGTACATTGAGAAGCAAATTTATAAGGAGATCTCAAGAAGACATGTCAGATCATCGACATGGATACTACCATCACACGCGGGAACACCACCCACCGTGAACATGGCAGATAGTCATGTGACTTGGCCAATGTTGTCTATCTCATGCCTTGCAGGCAAGGATGCCTCGATGCATAGTTTCTTGGCGAGACCATGCTGACGCTGTGACAACAATCGACATCACACAACAATCGCCAGACAAGGATGCCCCTCCCATTCGGGAAACACTTCAGTGGTCACAGACATTCAGCCTCCGATCTTCGGGGAAGTGACATCCAAGGTGGACTTCAAGATAGACAACAACGCAGAATCGCTGAGCAGGAGCTGATAACCAAGTTCCGTAGCCATGAAGAGAGCCTCAACCATGATCTTGGGGTCATGTTACACTACATGTACTTGTAAAATCTTCCTTCCTGGCCAGTTTTGACAGCATAGCCTTGATAAATTGTTATGATCTCTCTACCTCAATCAGTTTGTACAGTTTTGGATGCTGCAAGCGATTCCAGTCATTTAGTTTGTCTCCAGCGCCATCTTACTTTTAATTTTTTGTAATTATCTCTCTGCCTCACTTAATCAGATTATAGGTCATCCCTTCACTGGTTATTCAGCTGTTGACACTTTTACTCACTTTCTAACACTCTTGGTCACCTGCAGAGGCTTATCATCTGATACTCCACTCACAGCAGTTGCATGATCTTTTGATCTTTCTGCCCTTGATCTCTATGCCTATAAACTCTAGGTCTGTCTGCTGTGCTCTCTCACTGCACCTGACAAAGGGACTGCGTTCTGAAAGCTTGTGTGATTTCAAATAAACCTATTAGAATACAACCTGTTGTCATAAGACTTTTCACTTTGCCCATCCCAGGCCAACAGTAGCACCTCTACATCATGGTTAAATTTGAAAGTATGGAGAAAAGATTTACAAGGATTTTGCCAGGATTAGAGTGTTTGTGCTACAGAGAGATGCTGAATAAGCGTCTCTATTTTCCATGGCGCATCGGAGGCTGAGGGGTGACCTTATAGTGGTTTATAAAATCATGAGGGGCATGGATAGGGTGAATAGACAAGCTCTTCTTCCCAGATTAGGCAAATCCAAAACTAGAGGGCATAGGTTTAAGGTGAGAGGGAAAAGATGAAAAAGGACCTAACGGGCAACATTTTCACACAGACAGTGGTGCGTGTATGAAATGAGTTGCCAGAGGAAGTGGTGGAGGCTGGTACAAATAAGGGGGGAGTTGTAAAGTATAGGGCCTCTCCAGCTGAAAGCTTGGCTGCCAATGGTAGAGTGATGAAAACTGGAAATGCCCAAGAGTTCAGAATTCAAGCAATGCAAAAATAGGGCAAGACTGGAAGGCTTCGCAGAAATAGATATTGATGTAACTTTTCACATCTGACCAATTGAAATTGTTCTCTTTATGATATCAACTCAGATCTCATACATTTCCAGTATTTCATTAGTTTTCTTATAATTTATGATTTCCTTTCGTTTGCTAATGATTTTTTATACCTGGCATTAATTAGCTCAGATATTCTGTAATTTGCCCAATTCCACACTCCCATTGATGATCAATACCTGAAGAGTACTGGCAGGGATAAACCAGATTAGTGTTCTAATTATCTCAAAGCAGAACCCCATACTTATTCCATCTATTCACACAATATGGGCATTGTTAGTAATGTCACCTTGAGAAAGAAGTGGTGAACGTCAAAGATTTTGACACAACCACATGAAAGGAAAGGCAATATATTTCCAAATCATGACTGTCAGTGTCTTTGGAAGGTATTTTGGAGGTAGTGGCCTTCCCATATATATGTTCTTGCCTCTTCTTTTTCAAAGTGATAGAACTTCAGATTTCAAAGCCTCTGGCTAAGCAGATTTTTTAAAATGTCAGCAGCCCTTCTGATAGATGATATGTACTGCTGTACAGAGTGATGGTGGGAGAGGAAGTGAATGTTGAGTGCTTAAAGTGGACTCCCACCAAGTGGCTGCTTTGACCTGGATGTAACAAGCTGCTTGACTGTTCCTGGATCTGCAACAGAAATGAATATCTAAACACTACTGAAATGTTATGAGAGTTCATGACTCAAGCCCCCTTTCAGTCAATGAGTTTCAAACTTTTACTGCACTTTGAAATAAGTTTCCTCAACTCTCCTCTTTGCATTCTACCCCTTACCTTATACCTATGCCCCAATGTCCCTTTACCAATGGAAAATGTCTTTCCTATCCACCCTATCCATGCCCTTCTTATTCATATACACCTCTGTCACATCCCCTCTCAAACTTCACCGCCCCAAGGTAAACAACCGCATCCTATCCAATCTCTCCTCATATCTCAGACCCTCCAGCCAAGGCAGCATTCTGGTAAATCTCTTCTGCGCCCTCTCTAGTGCAGTCATGTGCCTACTCTATATATGGTGAACAGAACTGTACACAATACTCCAATTATGGCCTAGCCAAGATTTTAGACAGTTCCAGCATAACCTCCCTGCTTTTATATTCTATGTTGCATCTCATAAATGAAAGTATCACTTATGCCATCTTAACTACCTTACTACTTCCCAGTTACCTTAAGGGGTCTGTAAAAATTCACAACTAAGTCCTTCTGATCATCAGTACTTCCGGGTCTCCTACCATTCATGTTATAATCCCCTACCTTGTTAGCCCACATTAAGTATATTGCCACACACTTTTCCAGGTCGAATTTCATTTTCCACTACTCTGCCCAGCTGATCTGCCCATTACAATCCTCCAGCAGCTGGTGAATATCTTCCTCATAGTATACCACTTGACCAAATTTCATATCACCTTCTTGATCATACCCTGTACAATTAAGTCAAAACCATAAAAGTGCACCACAAACATCTAGGGCCCCCACACTGAGCCATGCTGAACCTCACTGGAAGCAGAATTTCAATCACAGTCACACCATGACCCTTTGTTACCTGCCTCTCAGCCAATTTTAGATCCCAATGCCACTTTGGTTTGGATTCCATGGGTTCTTTTATTCTTGATCAGTCTGCCAAGATCAAACATAAGAAAAGTCTCGCTAAATTCCATGCAGACCACATCAAATTCATTACCCTTATTGACACTCTTAGCTACCTCAAAAAAAAATTGATTAAATTTGCTAAACATAACCTCAGCTTAAAAATTCATGCTGACTATCCATAAGGACAGAAGACCACACAAAATAGGAACAGGAATAGGCTTTTAGCCCCTTGAGCCTGGTCCACCATTCAAAAGGATCGTGGCTGATCCAAAGTTCCTCGTACCCACTTGTGTGCATTTTCCCCATGAGCCTTGATTCCTGTTGGGCAAGAATCTGTCTCAGCTTTAAATATATAAAAGGACTCTACCCCGACAACTCTCTATAGAAAGGAGTTTCAAAGAGTCACAGCCTTCTGAGAGAAGAAATTCCTCCTCATCTCAGTCTCAAATGGCACCCCTTCATGGGTATGGGAACAAAAACGGAAGTTGCTGGCAAAGCTCAGCAAGTCTGGCAGCATCTGTGAAGAAAACAAATCAGAGTTAATGTTTCAGGACCAGCGACCATTCCTCAGAACTGCTGGTAGCTGGGAAAATATCAGTTTATATGCAGAAAATTGGGAAGGTGATGGAGTAGGGAGTAAACGATAGGATAAATGATAGATCCTGAAGAGAGAGGAGAGTAGTTGGATAGACAAAGGAGTTGATAACAATCTGGCTGGGAGGGTGAATAGCTGTTAATGGGTACTCTTAGTGACCAACAATAGGAAGTGTCTAATGGCAGATTATGTGATAACAAGGCCCGCTGTGTGGGGTGGGGGCTAGGACATGGGAAAGTTTAGGCCCTAAAATTATTGGGTCCGGAGGGCTGCAGGGTCCCCAATCAGAAAATGAGGCGGAAAATCCAGCTTGCGAAAGGAACAGTCAATGTTTGGGTATTCAGACCTGAAGAAAGGGAATATCTGAAATGCTGACTGTTCCTTTCCCCCAAAATGCCGCCTGGCTTGTTGTGTTCTTCCAGCATCCTGTTTGTCTACCTTGGATTCCAGCATCTGCAGTTTATTTTGTCTCTAACCGGCTGCTGGTTCCCTCTGAGTCACTCGCCATCTTGGTTTGGAAATACATCACTGTTCCTTCACTGTCGCTGTGTCAAATCCTGGAATTCCGTCCCTAAGGCAATGTGGGTCAACCTACAGCACATGAACTGCAGTGGTTCAAGAAAGCAGCTCACCACCACCTTCAAAAGGGCAGGCAATAAATGCTGACCTACCAGAAACGTCGATATCCCACAGATACATATATATACAGAAAAACAAAGAATGGTCTGAACAACAGTAATCTTTGGAACTGCCTCTGGCATGCAGTAGACTGTATTCAATGCCAGCATTAGTGTTTCTTTATGTCTAAGATCAGAAATAATTTATTTTGGGCAACATTATATACAAAGCTAAATGCATATTCTTTTTTCCCCTGAGGAACTGTGTCGACAGGAAAAACTGGTTAAAGGATCAGGGTTGGATTGTTATAATCTTATCTCTAACTTAATTCCCCTGTGCACGTAAATCAAACAACATAAAATTCAGAGACAGTAGGAACTGCAGCTGGAGAATCAGCGATAAGAAGGTGTAGAGCTGGATGAACACAGCAGGCCAAGCAGCATCAGAGGTGCAGGAAAGCTGACGTTTTGGGCCTAGACCCTTCTTCATTTTCTGAAGAAGGGTCTAGGCC
>JAHRHZ010000016.1:58481796-58500303 GCA_024137785.1 Ginglymostoma cirratum | reverse complement strand
TCAGCCTTCCTGCTCCTCTGATGCTGCTTGGCCTGCTGTGTTCATCCAGCTCTACACCTTGTTATCTCAGATTCTCCAGCATCTGCAGTTCCTACTATCTCTGAAACAGTATGCATAAATTAATCCTTTTCAGACTGAGAGAATGTGATGAGTGAAGCTTGAGTTGGAACCTCAACTTTTCAGAAATTTATATTAATGACTTAGGTGAGGATAGTGTTGCTAAATTTGCATATGACACAACAAGAGGTAGGAACGTGTGTTATAAAGAGGACTTAAGGAGATTGGAGATAGATAAACTCAGTTTGTTTTATTCATTCATGGGATGGGGGCATCACTGGTTGGGGCAGCATTTATTGCCCAGAGGCAACCACATTGCCGTGAGTCGGAAGTCACATGTTGGCCAGGCCAAGTAAGGATGGCAGATTTCCCTCCCTAAAGGACATTAGTGAGCCAGATGGTTTTTTTTCAACAGCCAGCAATGGTTTTGCAGTCATCATTAGACTCTTAATTCCAGATTATTATTGAATTCAAATTCCACCATCTGCTGTGGCCAGAAATGAACCCAGATCCGCAGAACTTGACCAAGCGTCTGGATTTAATAGTCTATTGATAAAACCACTAGGCCATCACCTTCTAGTGAAAGTGAAACATCATTTAATTGTTCACTTTGGCAGGAAGAACAAAAAGAAGCAGCGTATTATCCAAACAGAGAACAATTGCAGAATTCCAGCTTCAGAAGTATCTAGGTGTTTAACTCATGAGTCACAAAAAATGCAGTACATAGGGACAGCAAGTCATCAAGAAAACTAATGAAATGTGATGTTTTATTGAGCGAGGAGTTTAACATAAATATGAGGAATTTGTGCTCCAAGTATACAGGGCATTGGTGAGATCACATGTCAAATGCTGTGATAAAAACAGAAAATGTTGCAGGCTTCTGACAAATCATACAAGAGTCGAAATTCTGTTCACCTCCACAGATGCTGCCAGACCGGCTGAGTTTCTCCAGCATTTTCACTTGACATTTCTGATTTCCAGCATCCAAGCATTTTGTTTTATCTTATTCTCGAATGTCGTGTGCCATCTTGAACTCAATATTTGAAGAAGGTTGTAAATGCATTTGAGATGATTCAGATGAGATTTACTAGATTGCTATCTTAAAGAAGCAGGTTCGCTTATGAGGATAGGTCGGACAGTCTGGGCTCGTCATAGAACCATAGAGATATACAGCACAGAAACAGACCCTTCAGTCCAACTCATGCATGCCAACAAGATGTCCAAAATTATTCTAGTCCCATTTGCCAGTATTTGGCCCATATTCCTCTAAACCCTTCCTATTCATATACCCATCCAGATACCTTTTAAAATGTTGTAATTGTACCAGCCTCCACCACTTCCTCTGGCAGCTTGTTCCATACACGCAACACCCTCTGTTTTAAAAAAGTTGTCCCTTGGGTCCTTTCTAATCTTTCTCCTCTCACCTTAAACCTATGCCGTCTAGTTTTGGATTCCTCCACCCCAGGGAAAAGACCTTGTCTATCCTGTCTATCCGGTCTGGCAGCATTTGTGGAGGTGAACAGAATTTCGACTCTTGTATGATTTGTCAGAAGCCTGCAACATTTTCTGTTTTTATAACAGAAAATTATAAAATCCTCGTGATTTTATAAACCTCTATAGGGTCACCTCCCAGCCTCCGACACTGCAGGGAAAATAGTCCCAGCCTATTCAGCCTGTCCCTACAGCTCAAACCCTCCAACCCTGGCAGCATCCTTGTAAATCTTTTCAGAGCCCTTTCAAGTTTTACACCATCCTTCCTACGGCAGGGAGACCAGAACTGAATGCAATATTCCAAAAGGGGCCTAACCAATGTCCTGTACAGCAGCAACATGACCTCCTAATTCCAATACACAATACACTGACCAATAAAGCCAAACGCACCAAATACCATCTTCAATATTTTAGCTACCTGCTACGTAAAAGAGTGATTTAACTGGGTCTGATCTTGAAAAGTGAATCTGAAAAAGATGTTTCCTTGTGGGTGAGTCTGGAACTAGGGGGCACTGTTTTAAAATGAGGGATCACCTTTTTGGGAAAGGGAAGAAAAGAACTTTGGTTTTCAGTGGATGGCGCAGTTTTGAATATCAGGAGTTGGTTGAGGCAGGGTCAGTGATTTTTTATTAAGGTGAAGTTAGACGGATTTTTGTTAGGCAATGGAATTGAAGGTTATTGGGAATAGATGAGAATGTGATGTTCGAAGCCCAAACAGATCAGCCATGTACAGATGGAAGGGCGAAACAAGAATGAGGGCTGAATGGCATTCATCTGCTCCTAATTTGTGTTTTTGCGTAACATACATGAGCCAAAAACATTATTGTTTCAAATAAGAGCAGGAAGTGCTGGAAAAATACCCAGCATGCCAGGCAGCATTCATGGTTAGAGAAACAGAGTTAAAATTTCAGGTTGGGCATGACTCTTCAGAAGCATTATATTGTACTTAAAACATTAACTCTCTTTCCTTGCCTTGCATGGCGCCTGACCAATTAAGATTTTCCAACATTTTCTGCTTTCTTTTTCAGATTTATAACATCTGGTCTGTCGCATTTTGTTTCTTATTATTCAATCATCTTTGATAATTTTGTTCAAGCCTGTTGCAACAGGTCAATATCAATGGTTTGACACTATGACTTTTGCCTCTGAGGTGAATAATTAACTTTCAGAGGAAAGTAAGAATATGCAATCCAATTAACATGTATGAAGAAAGATTGGATCGACTGGGCTTGTACTTGATGGAATTCAGAAAAAGAGGGGGAAGCTCATAGAAACATATAAAATCCTGATGAGACTGGACAGGCTAGATGTGGGAAGAATGTTCCCGATGTTGGGAAAGTCCAGAACTAGGGGCCACAGTCTAAGAATTAGGGGTAAGACATTCAGGATTGAGATGAAGGAGAATTTCTTCGTTCAGAGAGTTGTGAACTTGTGGAATTCTCTCCCACAGGAAGCTTTTGAGGCCAATTCATTAGATTTATTCCAGAGGGGGCTGAACGTAGTCTTTGTGGCTAAAGGGATCAAGGCGTATGGACAGAAAGCAGAAATGGGATACTGAAATTTCATGATTAGCCATGATCATTTTGAATGGGGCTGCAGCTCGAAGAGCTGAATGACCTATTCTTGTACCCATTTTCTATGTTTCTATGCACATGCTCCTAGTCCCTAACATTTCAAAAATACTGACTTGGGTCTATGTAGACAAGCTACTCTTCTAGAGGACCACATTAGAAATACAGAGAGATGGCTGGTGGTGTTTTCACCTGAGAGTCACTGTATCTCAAAATTGAATCTACACCTTTGGGCATTGCAAACCAGCCATCCCGCCAACAGACCTAACCAACTAAGGCATTTTGCAAGACTTTGAGGTCACAAAACACACTTTGTAAATACAAGTGCTTCTTTTGTATTGCAATGAAAGTAACACCAAACTGGATTGTCTGAAATGCACGACAAAAATGTATTTGTACTCAGACAGTATTTACTCTAATTGCTCGCTAAAGCAAATGCAAACTAATTCCTTGAGGCATAACAAGTGTGTGAGGGGAGGTTCCCACAGCTCCAATGCTCTGTATTACATAGAAAACTTGCTGAAAGTAAATTGGCAAGGGACAAAAAGAGAGATGCAAATTTCAATAGGAGGAACATTTGTAAGTATCATACAGAAATAATGGCAGAAAGAGAGATAGGGATAAAGAGAGACAACATGAGAGACAGATTAAGAGACAGAAAGAGAGTGAGAGAAAGAGAAGAGAGCAAGAGAGAGAAATGGATGGTGGAGGTAAAGATATAGATACAGAGAAAGTGTGAGAGTTAAAAAGACAGACTGTGACATAGAGTGAAAAAAATACAAAGATAAAGATATAAAGAGACATAAAGGGAGAGGTAATGAGGAAGGGTTTGAGGAAGACAGTAAATGAGTGAGAAAGAAAAAGGAGAAACTTGGAGGGAGTAAAACTAAAGGACATAGTGACAGTCAGAGGGAGAGATAGAGAGAGAGAGAGAGAGAGACAAGCAGTGACAAACATCTTATTGAAGCTGAGAAGTTATCCGACGGAACACATCAAATTCTCCATCTGTACTGAAATATAATTATCGCGATATCTTTGCATAATTTAACAATGATAAACATTTGATAGAGTTTATTTGTGTAGAACAGGATCAAATTAACTGATACAGACAAATTTCCAAATAACAGAATGTGTCAGCAAATTGAAACCCAAATAAGCGTACTGCAGTGCAGCCATTTGTACAATGATCTGAAACTCGGTGCCAATTATTTTGAACCCTGCAGGTGCAGGACTGGCAACAGCTGAATAAATTGGCAGAGGAGCTGGAGCATCTTCCTGTTATTAAAAGAAGCTAACATGGCAGCCAATTACAGTTGAGCAATCTCTAAATAATTCAGAGAAAACACAATGCAAATACATGTAAAAATATTCCTGACCTTAAGGGTTACGTGGCTCACTTTTCTATGCTTTGGACCCAATGGACAGTTAGGATTTCACAGCCAACCTGGGAAACTCAATTCCTTCTGGGCAAGAAGGACAAGGAACCTGCATCCACAAGTAGTTTAAGATAGTTGCTGCCATGGCAACAAACTCCGAGGATGTTCTCTGCCTTCTGTCTCATTCTCCCCCTGCAACGATGGGAAATCTGGGTCGTATTGTGAAATTGGATAGCTCTTTCAATGACGGGCCGAATGACTTCCTTCCAAGTCTTTTTCCAAAAGGGGGTCAAGTGAGGAAAAAGATAGGGAGATGTAAGGAGGAAAATCCTGTGGCTTAGGTAATTGAAGGCTCAACCAATGGTGGAATAATTATTCATCAGGAAGACACAGGAGGGCGGAATTAGAAGTGCATGGATATTTTGGAGATTTGTGTTAGTGTGTTGTACAGTCAAAGAGATAGGAAGACCATAAAACCATAAGAAGTAGGATCAGGAGAAGACCATTCAGCCCCTCAAGCTTGTTCTGCCATTCAATAGGAGCATGGCTGAACTGAAACTCCTCACGTTCACTTTCCTGCACTTTCCCTAGAACCCATGATGTCCCTCCTAAACAGGCCTGACTTCCATTTCATTGCCTTACCCCTGATTCCATCTGTTTTCTGGTTTGTTTATTTTTCTCTGTGTCTCCTACAGCTCTCTTATTCGGTCACTGTCAGTGGGAGGTGGGGGACCTCTGTATATGAAGTTCCCAATGATTCTTATTCAATGATTTTACACTATTGTCTATCCTTTCATTTCATACACAATCCTGAACAGGTATGAAACTGTCCTTTCAAATTCAGGCCATAATTTTCTTCAAAGAGGACGTTAAAGATGAAATTGAGATATTACAATGAGATATTACATGAGATATTACAATGCTCCAGATTTACTAACATATTGGAGCCCATAATTAAATCCCATTTTAATAGACACATTATGTGTTGATTTGATTATTGCCCACATTCTAACTGATCAACGACTCAACATGTAGCTCAGGGTTGAACATTGGCAATACAACAGAAACATGATTTATTAGCTGTCCTTTAATTATTTATGTTAGTTACCTCTTTTAAAGGAATATTTGCAAAGTTAAATAACTCAAAATAGAGGTGGATGCCGGGGAACGGTTTTGTCTGTTATAACATTCCTAGCAGAGTTAACAGTCTATACCTGCCCATACTTTCCTTGTTTCTATCAGGAACAAGGGACCTGATCATGAAATTAGAGTCAGCCATTCAGGAAGGAAATCAGAAAATATCTTTCACTCAAACAGTTGTGGAAATTTGTAAGGCCCTCCATTAAAATATTTTCAATGAATTTCTTTCAAGATTAAGACATTTCTGAAGAAGGGTCTAGGCCTGAAACGTTAGCTTTCCTGCTCCTCTGATGCTGCTTGGCCCGCTGTGTTCATCCAGCTCTACACCTTGGTACCTTAAGATTGTCTTTTTTTTAATCAGACGCGGTCACCAGGAGATATGGAGCTAAACTGGACAGGTAGAGTTGAGGAAGGATCTAAATGAGTGGGACAATCTCAGTGGTCCACTCCTGTTTTATAGTTTCTGTTAACGCTGTCTCTTACCTAATGACAACAAATGTTCTCTTGTTGCTGGCATCATTTGAGATTATCCAGCTCACTTTCAACTGCATCAGAAATGGAAGGTTTACTTACATGTCTCTAGAGAGAGTAAAGCAGAGTGACAGTTTTAGATCACTGATCTTTCATCAGTGCTGTAAAATGTTAGAGAATCTAAGCAAGTACAGAGGCATTGGAATGAGATGGGGGTGGGTGGAAAGAATTGAAAGGACGGTTTGCAAAAGAACAGATAAGGAAAAAGAAAATAACAAAAATGACAATGATGTCATAGGCAAACAGTCATGGTAATGGAACAAATAAAAATTTTTTAAAAAGTTGCAATTGGTTATGGTGGTGTCACTACCAATAACTGCTGTCTGACAGATTATGGACAAGTGGATATCAATACCAGCAAACATGGAATCATTCACATTGGACTTAAATAGTCTGATACAGAAAATTTTCTGATTAATGAAAATGTGGAAATAGGGTTAGGATTACGATAAAGTTTAGGGTTAGAGGTCCAAAGAGACTTAGAGATCCAGGCACACATGTTGGTAAAGCATAATCATAGAATCAAACAAGGAGGTCATTCAGCCTATCATGTCACTGCTAGCTCTTTGAAAGAACAACTCAACTGACTCCAGTCTACCGCCTTTTCCTCTAACCTAGCAAATTGGTTTCCTTCATTCAATTCTCTCTTAAGGACTTTGATTGAAATGTCCTCCATCACATACACAGACAAAACATCTCAGATCTTAACTCTGTACTGTGTAAAGAAAATTTCTCCCTGTGTTAACATTACTTCTTTTGCCAATCACCTCAAATCAGTGTCCTCTGCTCTTCAACCCTTCTGTCAACAAGAACAGTTTCTTCCTGTCCACTCATTCCAGATGCCTCAAAATGAACATGTAACACACAATAATTAAGAAATTCAAGGTCTTTAGATTCAGGGGAGGAGAATGCATGGATCTGAAAATCATGCTTCAATTACAAAAAGCCCTAGTTAGAGCATACCTGGGAGATGGTGAAAGGTTCTGGCACCACACTTCAGATGTAGGTGCCACATTAGACATGGTGGCTCCGTGGTTAGCACTGCTGCCTCACAGCACCAGGCACCTGGGCTTAATTCCACCTCAGGTAACGGTGTGGAGTTTGCACATTCTCTGTCTGTCTGTGTGAGTTTCCTCTGGGTGTTTTGGTTTCCTCCCACATTCTAAACATGTGCAGGCTGGGTGGATTGGCCATGAATAAATTACAGGGATTGGATGGTCTGGGTAGGATGCTCTTCAGAGGGCTGGTATGGACTCAATAGGCCGAATGACCTGCTTCGACACTGTAGGTATTCTATACTTCTATCCTATTGGTCATGGGAAGAATGTGATGTGAATTTATTAATAGAATGATGTCTGAATTTTAACAGTTAAGCTTCAAAGAAAGATTAAACAACCAAATGTTGTTTTCCCCGAAATTTCAAATGTTAAAGTTGATTTGGTCAGAGTTTTCGAGAGAGTAAAGGGAAAAAATTGGGTAACTAGTGGGAACTTGGTCCATTGGCTGGAGAGTCTTGGACATGTGTGTCAATGTAAAGCTTGATCTTGCAACAATGAACCTAGAAAACACATCTCCATATTAAGGAGATGTTTAGAATTTTCTTCTACAAATTGTGACTGATGCCAAATCACTCATTACTTTTAAGATTGAGATTGATATGGCTTTTCTAACCAAAGATTTTAAAGGGTTTGGTCAAAGGAATGTGAAGATAGATGGCAGATTATATCATGATCTCATTGAATGCTGGAACATGCTCAACATAACTAGCTGGCCTTCACATCTTTCCATGTTCCATCTCTGCTAAGAATGTTACTTACTTAAAGGTAACTTTTAAAATAACTTTTCATTCTTGGCGAGACTTTCTAGCATTTGTCACTTTTATTTCAGATTTCCACTGGCTTGAATTTGTTGCAGATTACACTAGCTAAAGCCTTTCTTTCACCAAAACATTTTGTTTTCGAGTTTCTTTTATACCTGAGTGTATGTCATTTAACAGTTCTAAATGTGTTGGAAACATATAAACACTTCAAAAGATGCTGGGCTTGAATAATTTCCTTCATATTCATGGCTATGAGGAAAAGAACCTTTTCTGAATATCTGCCAATGAGCAGATGTTTAAAATTATGTAATCTGTCCAAAATTAGGAGCTGGCATTTGTGAAGCGATGACAGTTTCTCTCTGCTATTAATGGCAGATCTTGCGAAACATAATGATGAGGACATCAAGCTCACTGAGCTAGAGTCACATACACAATGGCTGAAGGAAAAATGAAAAGGGCACCACAATGCTCACAAATTACACCGTAGCATTACCTGTCCTTTTCTATTCATGCATCTGGAGCAACAGTACATATCATGGAAGCACAAAAACCAGGTTTGAAAAGGATGTTCTCCAAACAGAAAAATGTCTCTCTTGTAATATATGTTAATGTGAGATTATTATTCTATTTCCCATACCTAACAGACACAGTCATGATATAATTGTTAAGATAGATTGGTCTTGTCAATACAACATTTGGAATTTACTGACACCACACAACGTTGAAAGGAGGATAATCTAGTTTCATGGAATGTTACCGATGCACAATGCAATCACGAATGCTGCTCTTTGGTGAAAACAGCAACAGGAGAGATGCTACGAATGAAGAAAACAGCTCATTATAAATGAATTAACACCTTCCCTTATGGATTGCAGTTGCTCAAGTCACAATTCATACGCAGGCACTGAACTTACACAATCATAGAATTGTTGGAGCACAGAAGGAGACCATTCTGCCCATCATGTTCCCCTAAGCTCCTTGAATCCACCTCATGTCATTCCCTCCTGTCTTTTCGGAATGACTCTACCTTTTCAGTTAACAATCCAATTTCTTCTTGATGGTCTCTATTACATGTACTTCATGCACACTCTCAGGCAGTGCATTTCAGCCCTTAAAAACTCATTGTGTGGGAAAGCTACCCATTATGTTGCCACTGTTTCGTTGGCCAATCACCTGAAACCTGTGCCCTCTGGTTGCCCACCCTTCCACCATTGGAAACCATTTTCCCCAAACTACTGTGTCCAGACACTCATGGCTTTGAACACGTCTTTCTTCATCAAGCCAACACAAAAGTTGTGAGAATCACTGAACAGAGCCCTCAAATGGACATCATGGAGTTCCTGTCCCTTCTTCACAGCATCCTGAATTTTCAAGATGAACATTCAAGAGGTTGGAAAATTTCAAATTGAGGTTGGATTTCACTGCATTTGAATGTCTAATGTACGCTTCCATGCAGTGAACAATGGATTGGAGCTACGCAGTATACTTGCACTGTGTGTATCTTAAGACATTGAAAAGGGTACTTATGTCAAGACATTACAAGGAAGGGTTTTTTTTCTTGTCTTATTACGGACAAAGACTGCATTGCTAGACCTATTTAGCAAGAATTAACACAAAGTTTTATAAAGAGTTAAATTAACCTGAATATCATCATGCTCATAATCACACTGGTTTCTGGAGAAACATACACACTGCTTAATCTGACAAGTGTCTTTTTTGCCTACCTTATGGATTTGCTCTGAGTTAATTTAGTTCTACAGAGCACTAATTCTATAAGATTGTAGGATCATCTTAAAGGAGAGAGTCAGGGAGAAATGTTAATTTTAAAATAATTATGTTTAATTTTATTTTGATATTGACATTAACTAAGCTCCCTGTGAAAATAGGACAGGAATGGTCTCTCGTGGCATCGTGGTATGTCCCTACTTCTAAGCCAGCAGACCTGAGTTTAAATAAAAAATGAAAGAACTGCGGATGCAGTAGATCAGAAACAAAAACAGAGTTTGTTGGAAGAGCTCAGCAGGTCTGGCAGCAACTGTGAAGAGAAATCAGAGTTAATGTTTCAGTTCCAGTGACCCTTCCTCTGAGATAGGGCAGCACGGTGGCTCAGTGGTCAGCACTGTTGCCTCACTGTGCCAGGGACCCAGGTGACTGTCTGTTTGAAGTTTGCACATTCTCCCTGTGTCTGCATGGGTTTTCACTGGGTGCTCCAGTTTCCTCTCACAGTCCAATGATGGGCAGGTTATGTGGATTGGTCATGCTAAATTGTTTGCAGTGCCGAGAGACGTGTAGTTTGGCTGGATTAGCCATGGTAAATGAGGGGTTAGAGGGGTAGGGTGGATCTGAGTGGGATTCTCTTCGAAGAGTTGATATGGAAATGATGGACCAAATGTCCTGCTTCCACACTGTATGGATTTTATGATTCTCCACCTGTGATCTCCAGTGTGTCGAAAAGATTACAGGGGTTATTAACAAAAAGGCAGGGGAGTTCTCTCCAACCCCCGATCAAGATTTATACCTCAACCAACACGATTAAAATGAATGGTCATTTTCACACTGCTGCATACAAACTAGTTACCAAAACTTCAGACGTTGAAACTGTGACAACACTTCTTACAGTCCTCTGTTATATACAGTGTAAAACAATTGAAATGTCCTGAGATAGTAGGAACTGCAGATGCTGGAGAATCTGAGATAACAAGGTGTAGAGCTGGATGAACACAGCAGGCCAAGCAGCATCAGAGGAACCGGAAAGCTGATGTCTCGGACCTAGATTTCTGAAAAAGGGTCTAGGCCTGAAATGTCAGCTTTCCTGTTTCGCTGATGCTGCTTGGCCTGCTCTGTTCATCCAGCTCTACACCTGGTTATTTGAAATGTCCTGAGGTCAGGAATGGCAGCATAGAAGTTTCTTTCTCAGAAACATGAGTCGGTCTGACAGACCCTGTGGAGTGAGAGACTGAGTTAATATATCAAGTCAATGACCTTTCGTTGTAACTGATAAAGATTGCACACTGACCTTTCATTCCACTTGAGAGGTTTTAAATGTTTGATAGGATTGTGCAGGACAAAACATGGCCCCAAATGTGGCTTTGGTCTGAACAACTTGTCAGTCACACACGCACACATTATATAATGTTTTATTATCTTTCGCCTACACTGATTCTGATGAAAAGGGATCATTGTTCATTCAGTACCCTTAACTCCTCAGATGTCCAACCCTCACATTTATGTCATCAGTCACACAAAAACAGATACTTACAGTGTGGGAGTGGACATCTCTCTGATACAGGGAGAGTGTTCATATATCCATGCTAATTTCTCTTGATGCTCCTGTATGTCTGCAGGAGAGGGATGGGCAGAATCATTGTGAATGTACCCAGAGAGTGAGGAGGTGACACTGGATGTAAGGTTCCTGACCCTTTCATGGAGTAGCCCACTGGGGCTGGTAGGAGAGCAAAGGGAATGTACCAGAACTGAACAGGAGATTGGACGTGGACACCCATTTAGTGAGAAAGCTTCCACTCTGCTACTCCAAGCTGCAGATGGAGCAGGAGCATCTTAAAATCTTGACTACGTGTGGCAATGTGTGACATTAACAAATCTTTATGGTTATCTGTAGTCTCTCGGTCCCTCTGCCACTCCAGGAGCAAAGTAAATATGAGCCCTGATCCCTAGGCCCATCTCTATCAGTCCCTTGGCCCCACCTCTGAGGAGTAACAATTTGAACCCTGAGAGGGTGCACAATCAAGGCATTCCTTCTCATCCTCCACCAGCAAACGTTTTGGGGGTAATCTGGAATAGGTTTTTAGGGGCTGGGGTGAGTCACATCCTGGTGAGCATGGCACTGACATGGGACCGGGACAGAGGGTAAAAGAAACAGCTGAGGTCTCGGACACAGATGATCGCTAGAGTACTAGCCCTGCTCTGACCAACTTGGAGCGTCCTATCTGGTAGAGATGCTTGAAAAACAGAAAGATGTCAGGCAGAGATGTCAGAGATCATGAGCAAAGAATGAAGGGGTCTGCCCAAGTTCTGTCTGGCACCGGTACGTCAGCGTATGAATGTTTTCAATCAAATGCACGGCAAGTACTGTGGAGAGGCAGGTCCAACAGGGCAATCAGATAATCCCAGCAACATCCCCCCCTCAGTGGTCGAAATCATCCTCGACCGTGTCTCTTGCATTTCCCTCAACTCATACCTCACATCGCCTCCCCGCAATAACAACCAAAACAGAATCCCCCTCGTGTTCATGTACCACCCCACCAACCTCCAGATCCAACGCATCATCCTCCGACACTTCCGCCATCTGCAATCCGACCCCAACATCAAAGACATTTTTCCCTCCCCACCCTTATCTGCTTTCCGGAGGGACCACTCTCTCCGTGACTCCCTTGTCCGCTCCACACTCCCCTCCAGCCCCACCACACCCGGCACTTTCCCCTGCAACCGCAGGAAGTGCTACACCTGCCCCTACACCTCCCCCCTCACCTCCATCCCGGGCCCCAAGAAGACTTTCCACGTCAAACAGAAGTTCACCTGTATGTCTGCTAATGTGGTATACTGTGTCCGCTGTTCCCGTTGTGGCCTCCTCTACAGCGGGAAAACCAAACGGAGGCTTGGGGACCGTTTTGCAGAACACCTACGCTTGGTTCATGAGAAACAACTGCACCGCCCAGTCACAAACCATTTCAACTCCCCCTCCCACTCCTTGGATGATATGACCATCCTGGGCCTCCTGCAATTCCACAACAATGCCACCCGAAGGTTGCAGGAACAACACCTCATATTTAGCTTGGGAACCCTGCAGCCCAATGGTATCAATGTGGACGTCACAAGCTTCAAAATCTCCCCACCCCGACCGCATTCCAAAACCAGCATAGCTCATCCCCGCCTTCCTAACATGTCCGTTCTTCCTCCCACCTGTTCGCTCCTCCCACCTCAAGCCCCATCCCCATCTCCTACCTACTAGACTCATCCCGCCTCCCTGACCTGTCCGCCCTCCCTGGACTGACCTATCCCCTCCCTAACTCTTCACCTACACTCATCTTTACTGGTTCCATCCCTGCCCCTTTGACCTGTCTGTCTCCTCTCCAACCATCTTCTCCTTTATCCATCTTCTATCTGCCTTCCCCTCTCTCCTTATTTATTGCAGAACCCCCTTCCCCTCCCCCATTTCTGAAGAAGGGTCCAGACCCGAAACATTAGCTTTCCTGCTCCTCTGATGCTGCTTGACCTGCTGTATTCATCCAGCTCTACACCTTGTTGTCTCAGATAATCCCAGGAATCCTTTTCACTAGCTAGGTGAAAGAGTGTCAAGACATCCTGACGTCCTTCGAAATGCTCCGTTACTTTGTACACTGAGAAGCTAAAAAAAAACCTAGGGATTCTCAACTTGGACAATTCAGAGAAAATACAGTGTGGAGCGGGAGGAGCACAGCAGGCCTGGAGGAGCAGGAACATTGACCTAAGGGTCCTGATCTGAAACATCAGCTTTCCTGCTCCTCTGATGCTGCTCCTCCAGCTCCATACTGTGTTATCTCTGACTCCAGCACTGGCAGTTCTTACTATCTCTTTGGATAATTCGGAGTTGCCTTGCCACTGTGCCTTGCTTTGTTCAGTGGATCCAGTGCCTGCGTCAGGTCAGGAAAGGAGGTTGCGATTGGACATATGTAAGAGACTCCCAGCAGAGTGGAGTCCTCTGTCCTCTGGACCACTAGACGATGCCAATGAATTGTTATCTGACGCAAGCTGGAAAAGCAGCCAGCAAGCTTCCGTAAGCTCAACTGTGGTTGAGGTTCCACTCAGCCATAGTCCTCAGTTTTAAATTTAAACTGAGATAACAAGGTGTAGAGCTGGATGAACACAGCAGGCCAAGCAGCATCAGAGGAGCAGGAAGGCTGATGTTTCGGACCTAGACCCTTCTTCAGAAATTCTTCATAAATTTAAACTCTCCTGTTTCTTTTTTCCTTTTTATGAGCAGCTTCTTCCAATCTATTCTATCCAGCAGGCTCTCGATTTTGTAAACCTCTATCCTCATCTACAAATTCAGTAAGTGTTCAAGTGCTCCATTCATTCCTTTTATGCAACATTTTGCAGTCTATCATGCTATTTGCTTTAGACAGTCTTGTGTTATTATGCGTTTGCTGGGCCTTAAGCTTTGAAGTCCCCTTTTGAAAACATCTCCATCTTTCCCATTTCTCTTTCCTTCTATAGTGCACTCCTTAAAGTCTACCTCTTCAAATAAGATTTTTGGCATCTCTCCTGATATCACTTTATGTGTTTTTGGTCTCAAGTATTGCCTGGAAATTAATTCCTCTGAGGCAGCTTTTATTTTAATTCACTCGGGGGACATGGACATTGCTGTCTGGGATGACATTTGCTACCCATAACAATTCACCCTTGGGAAAGTGATGGCGAGCTGCCTTCTTAAGCAGGGTATGTTTTACAATGCACATAGCGCCTCACAAAAGCAATTTGTTCAAACTAGTGTTTAATGCTGTTAAGAAGTGATTAAGCTGCAAGAGTCCTCAAGGGAGATAATATTGAAGAATTGAGTCTTCATCTTACCACATGGAGGCAAGGCACTTTAATGTCCTAATTGTTTTGAACCTCCTAATGTGTTGAGTATGTAGTCACATTAGTGAGTGTTTGTTATTGGGTTTACTCTTTATAAGAGTACCTTATTATTCATGACAATCCAAATTGCTAAGATGTTTTCAATGTGGAGCAACAGATTTCCTCCTCAACCGAAGCATTTTACCTTCTGTTCTGACGTAATCTTCACTGCATAATCATAATCATAATTGGCACTGCCATGTTTAGCCTTTTATTAACAGGACATATACAACTGTCCAGGTGGTAAATCATTGGCTCGTTTCCCTCCGTCTTGATCCTCATTTGCCAACACAATGTTATCATATAAACTTTATCCACATTTCCTTTGTGGACGTGAATTAAATTCCTGAGAACCAGAGATCCTAACATTCATCTCTGTGGGCGTGTGTTGCGCTGTAGAGTTCAAGCAACGACCACTGATCATTATCTTCTGCTTCCTGGTATTCAGCTAATTTATTGTCCAATACAGAAAGTTCCAACACATTCCCTTCAGTCATCACCTTTGCTGTAAATCTTTTGTAAGGGACTTTCTGAAAGTCGAAATGTCCTTCATTGACTGCACAGCCTTTGTCGGCAAATTAAGCCGTATCTTGAAGGAATGAAATGATTGAGGGCCACTTTCTTTTCACAGTGGCAAGCTGGCTTAATTTCTAACCTCACCTACCACTCGAGATGCAACCCCAACACCTTCCTTTATTGTAGTTCTCTACTATCAATGACAACGGGGTAATGGCCTATAACTCATCGCATTCGTAATAACATAGAATGATCCAACAGCACAGCAATTTAAAGATGTGGCAAACTTCACAAAGAAAAGCCTTTTGTGAACGTGTCTGAAGTGCAACTAAAACCAATTGCATTCATTCAAGCATTTATTTATGTAACAATTGATTTATATAACAGCTTATATTTCACAATGGTAAGACGTTTCAAAACTCTTGTCAGAAAATTAATGACATTTTGAAGTTGTTTGGTAGTAAAGAACTTGAATATTATTGAATAAAGAGTCATGTTGCTGAAGATTTTCACCTTGAGCATATTGAGTGCAAGACAAAAATTTTCAAATACATGCCTCTGTGGAGAAAATGATTAGCACAGTTGCCTCACAGCACCCAGGGACCTGGGTTTGATTCCAGCTTTGGGCGAGCGTCTGTGTAGAGATTGCACATTCTCCCAGTGTCTGCGTGGGTTTGCTCTAGTTTCCTCCCATAATCCAAAAATGTGTAGGTCAGGTGGACTGGCCATGCTAAATTGCCCATAATGTTTATGGTGTGAAATGCAGAGATAGGGTGGTGGGTGGGATGCCCTTTGGAGGGTCAGTGTGAACTTGATGGGCTGAATGGCCTGCTTCCACATTGTATGGATGTCTGACTTTTCAGGAATGTACATTTTGAATGCCACCTTTGTTGCAATTTAGGAAATACAGGATAGTTTTCACTCAGCATTTTCTCACAAAGAGCAATGAAATTATAGCAATGGCAGATAAACATTGTCCAGGATACAGGACAGAGTTTCCCTGTTCTTCTTTGAATGGTTCCATGGGATCTTCTACATTTTCTGAGACATTAAATGGGAGGGGCCTCACTTTAACATCTTATCCAAGAGCTTGCACCTCTGACACAGCTGCATTCAACTCAGTACTACATTGGAAGGGTGAGCCTCAACTACATGCAAGAGTATCTGAATTGATCAGACTAATTCAGGACTAAGTTTGGTTATCTGTGAGCCACAGCTGATGATAACAGAACATCGAGCAAGGAGGTCGGTTAGCTGGGATAGCAATGCAGATTGATGCCAGCAGCATCAACTATTGAGGCCTGATGTACACCTCCTGTCTCTGGACCCTGCTCCCTCCCCACAAAATGCTGTTTGAGGCAGTGGGTCCAGTGAAAAATATCAGAAAGGTGATTGGTAGCTTTTTTTTTTCTTTCTGTTAGCATGGCCTATGACCGAAGAGGGATAAATGGAATTAAGAGATAGATCGGTTATGATTGAATTAGGTTGAATGTCTCATGGGGCTGATTGGTCTACTCCTGTTCACATATTCTTGCAATTTAAAATAATCTCTTCTAAACTCTGAAATGTTTGCTTTCATAAGTCTCATTCTTGCTTTCTAACAGTAATGAAGCTCATAATAGTCATCATTACTGTAATCACTGATATCCAATTAAACCCAGCATTCATATGTACAGCTCAGCCCCAAGTGTACACATTCAATGTTAGATATGGCCACAAGTTTTATCGAGTAGTCAAAGGAGCTGCTCTGATTATTATCCTTTGCTTTTGTCAGAAGCATTCCTTATTTCCTCATATTTCAAGATGAATTTGATTTATTTATAATTGTGATTGTCTTTGACATACTTCATTATTCAGGTCTTTCATCCATTCTTAAAAAAAGACTCAACAGATCTTCTGAAGTTTTGTGTCTTGTGTTGGCCACCCAGTTATAGGAAGGATATTATTAAGCTGAATAGGGTTCAGAAGAGATTTACCAGGACATTGCCAGGTATGGAGGGTTTGAGTTATGAAAAAAGGCTGGATGGGCTGGAACTTTGTTCACTAGTGTGTTAAGAGGTTAAGAGGCGACCTGTAGACTTTTATAAAATAATGAGGAGTGTAAAAAGAGTTAATGATAGGTGCCTTTTCCCTAGGATGGAGGATTTCAAGGCTAGGGGGCATATTTTGAGATGAGAGGAGAGGGATTAAGAAAAGACAGGAGGAGAAAATTGTTTTACACAGAGGGAGGTTCTTGTGTGGAGTGAACTTCCTGAGAAAATGGTGGATGTGGGTTCAATTACAACATCTAAAAGACATTTGGATAAGTACATAAGTACAAAAGGCTTGGAGGAATATGGGCCATGAGATGGCAGGTGAGATTAGTCTAGTTTGGGATTATGTTCAGAACGGACTGGTTGGACCAAAGAGTCTGTTTCTGTGTTGTATCACTCTATGACTCTAGCTAGTTGAGAATATAAGAACTCAGGCCCTTATTAAAGACATACAGTGCCTGATCGAGGCTCCAGACATTAAAAAGGTGAAGCCCATTGCTAACTTTTCCCATGCTGCTGATTCCTTTCCCCTTTCCTCAAAACCCTATCTATTTGTCACTCAGCTGTGGTCTGGCTCCATCAGGGGTCCTGGGACTTCAAACTAAGTGCATTCCTGGCAACCACCACCACTTCCCAGTGGCACTGTTGAGCAATGTAGAGCTGTAGACCTCTGATTGGCTGATAGCTCTCTGGATCGAATTTCTATCACTCAGTGCTCTTAAACAGAGAACACTGGGAACATTGGGGCTCCTTATTGAAGAAAAGATATATTGACATTGGAGGCAGTTTCGAAAAATGAGAGGGGATCTTATTGAAATATATAAAATTCTTAGAGGACTTCACTGAGTAAGTATGGAGAGGCTGTTTCACATTGTGGGAGAGTCCAGGACTAGACAGCATAACCTCAGAATAAGGGGTCACAAATTTCAGACAGAGATGAGGAGGGATTTCTTCTCTCATAGAGTAGGGAATCTGTGGAATTCTTTATCCCAAAAGACTGTCGACCTTGAGTCATTAAGTATATTCAATGCTGAGATAGACAGATTCTTAACCAGCAAAAGAATCAAGTGTTGTGGGGAACAGTCAGGAGAGTAGATTTGAGGATTATCGGATCAGCCATGATCTCTTTGAATGGTGGAGTAATACTCAATGGGCTGAATGGCCTACTTCTATTCCTACATCTTAAATCCCACCAGCATTGGAAATGTGTCACAACATTTACAAAAAAGTTGACTCAAAAGTACAGAGATAACAAGGTGTAGAGCTGGATGAACACAGCAGGCCAAGCAGCATCAGAGGAGCAGGAAGGCTGACGTTTCGGGCCTAGACCCTTCTTCAGAAATGCATTTCTGAAGAAG
>JAHRHZ010000016.1:58462601-58481396 GCA_024137785.1 Ginglymostoma cirratum | reverse complement strand
CTTCTTCAGAAATGCATTTCTGAAGAAGGGTCTAGGCCCGAAACGTCAGCCTTCCTGCTCCTCTGATGCTGCTTGGCCTGCTGTGTTCATCCAGCTCTACACCTTGTTATCTCAGATTCTCCAGCATCTGCAGTTCCTACTATCTCTGACTCGAAAGTACATACAGGTTGATTGAACAATATGTTAATAACAGTAGAAGATGAGGGAGGTTGCTCTCATGTAGATTAGTTGACCTGAGTGGCCTGTTCCTGTATATTAGATGATAATATTGATATATTCCTGGGGTTTTTAACCCCTAAATAGGCCTTTTCTTCTCTAAAGCAATATGGAGTCAATAAGGAAGATGTACATCAACATTGTAGATTTGCATTTTTGTTCTGAGATGAAAATTTGTTAGTATTTTGTGATTTCCTGCCCTTGAAACTGTACTGCTCCCTCCTACTGCTTGATCTAATATCCTGCCTGTTAATTCCTTCCCTCTCCACAGATGCTGACTGATCTGCTGGGAGTTATACTTGATATCATTTTATCCTGTGCAATGTGAATGAGCTAGCTGCATCCTTGAATATATACAAAGCTCCTAGAGCATGAACCAGAAGCAATGTTTGAGTTGGCCATTCGTTTAATGAAGCATAACAGTTGTGCATGTTTTACTATGCATAGGCCATGATGTGTGGCTCACCGTGCTGTGAGATGAACATTGCTCCCACCATCCACTTTACAGAGGAAACTGCAGAACCAGCTCGTACTGTAGTGTGGTAGAGGACAAAACATCCTCTTTTAACTTGCAGTTCACATGATATAGTCTATTACATTTCTGCAACTAGTTACAGGTTGATGGGACATTGTAACAGAGACTTTGAGGAGGACTGCTGTTTGGTCATAGAGTCATAGAGACATGTAGCATGGAGACAGACCCTTCAGTCCAACTTGTCCATGCCAACCAGATATCCTGAATTAATCTAGTCCCATTTGCCAGCATTTGGCCCAAATGCCTCTAAACCCTTCCTATTCATACATCCATCCAGATGCTTTTTAAATGTTGTATTGAAATTCTCAGCTCTGACCACATATGACATTATATTAGTGAATGGTGCTGATGGCACACCTCAGTATTAAAGTATTCAGATCCATTCAAACCCATATATAACAGATCAGCCTTGATCTTTTTGAATAGTGGATCAAGCTTGAAGGGTCGAATGGTCTACCACTGCTCCTAATTCACTAGTCTACAGGTATTGCCTCTTGTAACTAGGTGACTACTCTTCGACTGGCTGCCAATGATGTCTTTTTATTTGCACAGCTATTAAAAATAGACTCTTTATGGCATAATGTTCACGAAAAGAAAGACTCTTCATTGGGGACAGACCAATTCCTCAGATTTCATTTGTCATCATCATTGCAGTGGTATTGCTCCATAACACTAAGAGATAGTTTAGTATTGTTAGTAATTACCTGGGGAATGGAGATAATAAGACCATAAGAAGTAGAAACATGAGTAGGCCATTCAACCCCTTGAGCTTGCTCTGCCATTCTGTGGAATCATGGCTGACCCGACATTCCTCACACCCACTTTCCTACCCTTTCCCCAGAACCCTTGATTCCCCTATGTTTCTCTCTCAGCCTTATTATACACAAGGGTTCTGACCACAGCCCTCTGTGACAGGGACTCCTCACCTTCTGAGAAAAGTAATTCCTCCTCATCTTATTCTTAAATTGGGACCCCTTTATTCTGAGCATATGCCTTCCTGTCCTAGACTCTCCCATTGACCTTGCCAAGCCCCTTAAGAATCCCATATGTTTCCATTAGATCACCTCTGATTCTTCTAAACACCAGTGAGTAGAGCCCCAACTTGTTTAACCTTTGCTCATATGACAATCTCTCCATACGTTGGGATCTTTCTAGTGAATCTTCTCTGGGCTGCCGGCAATGAAATGATATCTTTTCTTAATTTAGAGAAACAAAACTGCTTACAGTACCCCAGAATGGTCTCATCAGCATCAGTAATACTGATGATGTTTATTACATTTTCCTCATTATTGAAATGCCTGAGTGGATTGCAAAGTGGCTTGAGAGTATAGTCCATATATAACTACATCACTTTGGTACTAAAGTTGCATAGAGGTCAGTCATCGTACGCACGACAAGTTTCCTGTGCTAAATGATATCAGTGAACCAGATGGGCTTTTACAACAAGGTGCCATCAACAAGCTCACTGTCAATTTTCAGATTTCTTTCCTTCACCTGAACTCAAATTCTCAAACATCCAAGGTGAGATATGACCTCATGCGTTCTGGATTTGTAACCTAGCCTGGACACAATCACACCTTGTGGCTCCACTCTCTCACGAGCTTGGAAAGAGTTAATATGTTTCAAAAAGATTTTGAGCTTCTTCAATTCAAATCCATGTCGTCTGTATAATGAAGAGTAATTCACCAAGTAACATAATGTTACCAATGCTTGAATAGTTTACACCCACCTGCTTAACATATCGTACTGTGTATTTTAAATGCAATCTGTTTGTTAGAACGCACAGTTGAAGAGATAAGAGATGTCTAAAGCTGAACATTGAGTTTTAAAAGAGAAAAGAGAAAGAATTGTAATTTTACAATTCCTTTGATGACCACAGACCATTCCATGGTGTTTTAGTGATTCAATGAAAGAACACATGAAGATTAATAAGGAGGAGGTATTAAACATTTTAATGGACATTCAGATATGCACAAATTAAACCGAGTTTTTTGAAAAAAGTGAATTGATTAGTTGATGAGGGTTGTGCATTTTGATGTAGTTTACATGAAATTCTCTAAGGCCTTTGAGAGGGTCCCGCATGAAAGGCTAGTCCAAAATGTTAGAGCTCATGAAATCCAAGGCAAGTTGGCAAACCTGATCCAAAATTGGCTTACCAATAGGAGATAGACAGTAATGGTGCACTGTTGCTTTTTTGTGATTAGAAGCCTGTGACCAGTGATGTACCATAGGGCACAGTGCCGGGACACTCGCTGTTTGTTATTTGCATTAGCAATATAGAATGTGAATGTGTAATATTTAAGTTTTCAGATGATGTGAAATTTGGAATTGTTGTTGATAGCAAGGATGATCTCAGGCCCCAGTCTGATCTCGAACAGCCAGTAAATTGGGCAGAGCAATGGCAAATGGAATTTAATCTAATAAGTGCGAAGTAATGCATTTTGGGAGGTCAAGTAAAGGAAGAATATTCACAATGAGTGGTAGATTCCTACTGAATATGGAGGAACAAAGGGACCTTGGTGTATAAGTCCAGAGATCCCTGAAGATGTCAGCACAAGTAGACAGGGTGATGAAGATGGCACACAGGATACTTGCCTTCATTAGATGGGGTGTAAAATATAGAAATGAACAATTCTTGTTACAATTTTATAAAACATTGGTTAGGCCACAGATGTGTGCAGTTCTGGTCACTACACTAATGGAAGGACATGATTCTACTGGAGAGGGTGCACAAAAGATTCACCAGGATGTTGCCTGGGATGAAAAGTCTCAGTTATGAGGAAAGACTGGATAGACGGCATTTTTTTTTTGCTGGAGCAGAGGAGGCTGAGGGGGTACCTGATTGAAGTAAATAAAATTGTAAGTGCTATATACAGAATAGATCGTGAGATTCTTTTTCCCACGGTAGACGTGTCTAAGATCAGAGGGCAAAAGTTTAAGGAGAGGAGCAAATGGTTTAGAGGGGACCTGAAAAAGAATTCTTCCACCTAGAGGTAGAAATGTGGAACTTGGTGTCTGAGAGAGTGGTGTTTGCAGGTACTCTCACAACATGGACAAGTTGAGCTAAACGTTCTGTTTCCATGTTGTATGAGTCTATAACTCTATAAGCATCTGGATGAACACTTAAAGTGCCAGGGCAGAGTGGACCAAATGAGTGTAAATGGGATTCGTGTAGTTTGGTATTTGTTCGATGGCACAAACATAGTTGGCCAAAGGGCCTGGTTTTTTGCTGTTGTAACATACATTTTTTGAGGTGTAGTCACTGTTTTAATATAGGAATCACAGCAGCAATTCTGCACACAGTAGGTATGCCCAAACAGCAATTAAGTACTGCATATACTCTTGTAATGATTGCAGTTATGAGACCACATCTTTGGAAAAATATCGGGGGTTGACCACTACACAAGTAATAATTTTGAGGCATTGAAGTCCATGCCAGCCATAGAACAAACAACATAGAACATAGAACAGTACAGGCCCTTCGGGCCATGATGTTGTGCCGACCTATTAGCCAACTAAGATCAAACTACCCTGCATCCCTTACATTTTACTATCCTCCATGTGCCTATCCAAGAGTCGCTTAAAAGTCTCTAAAGTATCCGACTCCACTACTACTGCCGGCAGCACATTCCACACGTCCGCCATTCTCTGTGTGAAGAACCTACCTCTGACATCTCCCCTATACCCTCCTCCAATCACCTTAAAATGATGGTCCCTCGTAATAGTCATTTCCGCCCTGGGAAAAGTCTCTGACTATCCACTCTATCTATCACAATTGATCAGTGGTTCCTGGCCATGGTCCTGAATTAAGTAGGACACTACTGTCTCAGGCTGTCTGTTTCTGTTAGTTAAAATGAGAAAAGAGTATCTGTGTCAAAAAGAAAATCATTACACCATTCCCAACAACTTCACTCCCAAGGGAAGCATGAGACATACGAAAAGCAAAGTATATTTTGCTCGGAAGTCGGAAGGGGGTCAACTTTTACACAAGATCGATTTTACATGACTGACAGTAATAATGCGGTTGATTGAAGCATACACATTGTCCAAGAGATCAGGGAGAACTTCCCAGAACTTCTCCAAATAGTGACATGAGATTTCTAAAACTGCCGATCTGAGATTATAGTTGTGACCTCAGCTGAACTCACCCAGAAGATGAAACATCAAATAACACATCAATGTTTAACCTTCTGATTCAAACGTGTCAGCACTACCTATTGAAGCAAGGCTAAGCAGCCTGATGAAATTGATTAAACCACTCAAGTAAACTGCCTACACTCAGTTCCAGCACATGTTAGCATTCTTTATTGTCAGTAAAGATATTGCTACAAGGAACCACAAACAAAATGAGGTGGTGCATTGATAAATTAACAATAAAACGGAAGAGAAATTATTTCTTAATTGTTTTCAAATTTCCAGATAAGCCATGGGAAATGTCCCATTAAGATTGATGAGTGACTGATAGGACTCATTACATTATCATATCATTTATTTGGATGGTCTTGTCGTCAATTGTGACAGACATTAAACTCTATAAATGGAGCCTAAGCAGGTGAAAGATACTGAAATGTCATCACCACTACATATCATAAAATGAGAGTAACTGCAGTGGCAATCAGTAAGTGTTTTGGTTTTGGTTCATTAAATAACACTTTTGCAGTTGAGTTCTGGCAGGTTGTGGATAGAAACTAAATAAGGGGCACTGCACTAATAAGGGGCACTAAATAAGGGGTAGTGCACTGGCGCTGTCGCTGTCTCTGGGTCAGAAGCACTGGGTTTAAATCTTACTTTCCTCAGGCATGTCAAAACAGGTTGATTCAAAAATATCTAGAGATTTACAATTAGAACATTTAAAAGACATTTGGATGGGTATATGAATAGGAAGTGTTTAGCAAGATATAGGACAAATGCTGGCAAATGGGACTAGATTAATTTAGGATATCTGGTCAGCATGGACATGTTGGACCGAAGGGTCTGTTTCCATGCTATACCGCACTGTGACTCTGTGACTCAATGACATAAACCCTAAAACAAGTTAATCACTCGATCAAGGGGAATACAGCAAAGTTCATGTCATGGATAATACTTAGAGGAGATGTTGAACCAAGGATCCATATTCTTTTTTAGTTGTTCATAAAAGATCCTGTGTTTTTATTTCAAGCAAGAGTAGATGAGTTGTCCTGGCTGAAGTTTATCCTTCAACCAAACCTCGGCATAACAGGTCATCTGGTGATTATCCACACACTGCAGGAGCTTGCTTTCAGCAAACCAGGCTGTCACATTTCTTGTGTTGTAACCTATAGCTATTTTTCAAAAATGTGTCATTGGCTGGAAAGTGCTGGGGACAACCTGAGGTCGTGACATTTGCTTTGTAAATGCAGTTTTCCTTCCTGGACCTGCTTTATAAAATGAAACAACTGGAAACTGTTCAAGGTAACAGATTAAGAGAAAATGTGGCTTCTTGTGTTGCAGTGATAATGTTCATACCCCAGAATAGGAGGCCTGGATTCAAGTCCCATCTACTCAAGATGGGTGTAATAACATCTCTAAACAGATTGGTTAGAAAAATTGGTTAAATAAACAAAAAAATTGGAAAAAAGAGTAAAGAAGACTTCTTGTGTTGCAGTGGTAGTGTTCATACCTCTGAGCTAGGAGACCCAGGTTCAAGTCCCACCTGCTCCGGCACGACAGAATACCATCTCAAAACAGATTGATCAGAAAACAAAATATGAACATAAGTGCCTCAGTATTTACGCTCTTCAGTAATGAGTCGAATGACCAGCCCATCAATTGAGAGTAACTGATACTCAAGGTTCAAAATGGTTGAGGTCCATGCTCTCAAATCCATGTTGGCAGAGTGCCACTATTTGGCATTCTTTATCCAACCAGTATTGATTGTAACAAGGTCAGCCAGGTGGATATCACAGGATATGAATTCCCTGATTGGGGTTGTTAACCTGGTCCAATCAGGGAGCCCTGGTAGACAGATATGAACAGGAGTGTCAGGGGTTCTGTTGACTCTAGGAGCCAGCTCTGAGCTAGCTGGGTCAGTGTTATACACTATGCTTGTGTAAATAAAGGGTGATTTGTTGACAGGATACTGACCTCTGTCATGTTAAAACATGGGAAAGAGGTGCAGGTGTAGGCCATTTGGTCCTTCAAGCCTGCACCATCACTCAATATGAACATGCAATGTTCATGCAATCTCAGTATCCCATTCCCACCCTCTCCCCATACCCCTAAATCCCTTTAGCCACAACGGCCACATCCAACTCCCTCTTGAATATATCTAATGCACTGGCCCCACCAGCTTTCTGAGAGAGAGAATTCCACAGGTTCACAATTCACTGAGTGAAGAAATTCTTCCTCATCTCAGTCCTGAATGGCTTACCCCTTATTCTTAGACTCTGACCCCTTGTTCTGGGCATCCCCAACATTGGAAACATTCTTCCCGCATCTCGTCTGTCCAGTCCCATCAGAATTTTATATGTTTCTATCAAATCCCCCCTCATTCTTCTAAATTCCAGTGAGTTCAAGCCCAGACGATCTAATCTTTCCTCATATGTCAGCCCTGCCATCCTGGGAATCAGTATGGTGAACCCTCGCTGGACTCCCTCAATAGCAAGAACGTCCTTCCTGAGACTAGGAGACCAAAACTGCAAAAAAAAAACTCAAGGTGCAGCCTCACCAAGGCCCTATATAATGGCACCAAGACATCCTTACTCCGATATTCAAACCCTCTCGCTATGAAGGACAGCATGTCATTAGCTTTCCTCACTGCCTGCTGCACCTGCAGGCCAACTTTCAGTGACTGTTTCACCATGACACCCAGGTCTTGTTGCACCTCACCTTTTCATAAACTGCCACTGTTCAGATAATAATCTGCCTTCCTGTTTTTGCGACCAATGTGGATAACCTCATATTTACCCACATTATATTGCATTTGCCGAGAATTTGCCCAGTCAGCCAGTCTGTACAAGTCACCTTGCAGCCTCTTAGCATCCTCACAGCACACACTGCCACCCAGCTTAGTGTCATCTGCAAACTTGGGGACATGACATTCAATGCCTTCATCCAAATGGTTAATGTGTGTGGAGAAAAGCTGAAGTCCCAGCACTGAACCCTGCGGTACCCCACTCATCACTGCTGGTGACTCTGAAAATGACCCGTGTATCCAACTCTCTGCTTCCTGTCTTCCTGTTTCCTGTCCATTACATTTCCCGTGTTAATTCACAACCATGTTTAAAACCATTTCTTGACTATTTGCCAACATCATCTACTGTTCCTTTCGAGGAGATAAAATAGAATTTGGTGCTCAGAATATGAAAAGTTATTTTGTGAGAGATAATTGGGCTACAGCGTGTGTTTACAGCATAACAACATTTACAGAAGTTCCCATTTGTGTGGGAGATGCAGAAATATTATGATATTGTGCAACATAAAAGCTGTTTGTTTTGTACTTTTGATTGTCAACTAAAATGGAAAAAAAGTTTTAAAAGTTTTGTTTTGCACTTTTTAAAATCAAGTAACTTAGCACCCATTCTGAGTTTTTTTTTAATTCACTCGTTGAACATGGGTGTTGCTGACTAGCCAGCATTTATTGCCTGTCACTAGTTTCCCTTGAGAAGGTGGTGGTGAATTTCTGTCAGTAGACCCACAATGCCCTTAGGGAGAGAAATCCAAGATTTTGGCCTAGTGACACCGAAGGAATGGTGATATATTTCAAAGTCAGCATGGTGAGTGGCTTGGAGGGGAACTTGCAGGTCGTGGTGTTCCCATGTATCTGCTGCCCTTATTCTTTCAGGGGGAAGTGGTTGTGTGCTTGAAAGGTGCTGTCTGAGGATCTTTGGTGAATTTCTGCAGTACATCTTGTCGATAGTGCACGCTGTTATTACTGAGCACTGGTGATGGAGGGAGTGGATGTGGTGCCAATCAAGCAGGCTGCTTTGTCCTGGATGGCATCAAGTGTCTTGCATGCCATTAGAGTTGTACACATCCAGACAAGTGGGAAGTATTCCATCTCAATCCTTGTAGATAGTGGATAGGCTTTGGGGAGTCAGGAGACGAGTTACTCACTGCAGTATTCCTAGGCTCTGATCTGCTCTTGTAGCCACTATGTTTATGTGATGAGTCAATTCATAGAATCCTGACTGTGTGGAAACAGGCCATTTGGCCCAACAAGTCCACACTGCCCCTCCGAAGAGCATTCCACTCAGATCTATCCCCCTACCCTTTCTCTGTAACCCTGCGATAGGATTAGACCCCTGTCTAATCCACCTAACTTTACACATCCCTGAACACTACAGGCAATTTAGCATGGTCAATCCACCTAACCAGCACATCTTTGGACTGTGGGAAGAAGCCGGAGGAAACCCATGTAGACACAGGGAGAATGTGCAACCTCCACGCAGACAGTAACCTGAGGGTGGAATTGAACCTGGGTCCCAGGCACTGTGTGACAGCAGTGCTAACCACTGTGCCACCGTGCCATTTGAGTCCTAATGAGTGTCTGGTTAATGGTCAATGGATAAAGGATGACAATGAGAAGAGGGATGGTAAATACAGGACTAAAGGTACAATAAAGATGGTGTGGTGCAGATCAAAATTGGTAGGTATGACGTGGTGGGCATCATGGAGACATGGCTGCAAGGCCATCAGGATTGGGAACTAAATATCCAAGGATATGCATCCTATCAAAAAGACAGGCAGGTAAACAGAGGAGTCAGGGTTGCCTTATTAGCAAGAAATGAAATCAAATCAATAGCAAGAAACAATGTAGGGTCAGATGACGTAGAATCTCCGTACGTAGAGTTGAAGAACTGAAAAGGTGAAAAGTCCGTAATGAGAGTCATGTACAGGCCTCCAAACAGTAGTCAGGGTGTGGGGCATAGAATACACCAGGACATAGAAAAGGCGTGTAAGAAAGGCAAGCTTGCAGTGATCATGGGGGTTTCAATATGCAGGTGGACTGGGAAGATTAGGTTGGTAGTGGATCGTAAGAAAGACAATTTGTGATATGTCTATAACATGGCTTTTTGGGGCAGCTTTTAGTGGACACCATTAGGAAACAGGTAATTCTGGATTTAGGCCAATGATGCAAACTTGATAAGAGAGCTTAAGGTGAAGAAACCCTTAGCAAATAATATGATAGAAATTACACTGCACTTTGAGATAGAGTAGGTGGAATCAGGTGTTTACTATATTATGGTTGAATAAAGGCAACTACAGATGCATGAGGGAGAAGCTGACCAGAATTGATTGGGCGAGGAGCCTAACAGGAAAGACAGTGGGACAGCAATGGCAGGAGTTTCTGGGCATAATTTGAGTGACACAGCAAAAATTCATCCCGAGGAAAAAGAAGCGTACTAAAGGGAAGATGAGGCAACCATGGCTGACAAGGGATGCCAGGGACAGCATAAAAGCAAAAGAGAAAGCATATAATTCAGTGAAGGGCAGTGGAAAGCCAGAGGATTGGGAAGACGACAAAGCCCAACAGAGGACAACGAATAAAGAAATAAGGAGGGAAAAGTTTAAACATGAGGATAAGCTAGAAAGTAATATAAAAGAAGATTGCAAGAGTTTCTTTCGATATATAAATGGCAAAAGAGAGGCAAAAGTGAACATTGGGCCATGGGAAAATAATGCTGGAGAAGTAGTAATCAGAAACAAAGAGGAACCGAAAAAAGAACATTGCATCAGTCTTCATGTTGGAAGACACCAGTAACATCCCAAAAATTCAAAACAGTTGGGGTGAGTATGATAGCCATCACCAAGGAGAAGGTGCCAGAAAGACTGAAAGGTCTGAAGATGGATAAATCACCAGGACCGGATGGATTACAGACCAGCCTTCTGAAGCAGATAACTGAAGAGATAGAGGAGGCATTAGTGGCGATCTTTCAGGAATCACTGGAGTCAGGGAGGGTTCCAGAGGAATGGAAAATTGCTAATATATCCCCCATGTTTAAAAAGGGAGTAAGGCAAAAAATGGGAAATTACAGGCTGATTAGCCTGACCTTGGTCATTGGTAAGATTTTAGAATCCATTGTGAAGGATGAGATTTCTGAGACTTGGAAGTGTATTGTAAAATAGGGCAAAGTCAGCATAGTTTCATCAAGGGGAGGTCATGCCTGACAAATCTGTTAGAATTCTTGGAGGGGGTAACAAGCAGATTAGACAAAGGGGAACCAATGGATGTTATCTACTCGGACCTCCCAAAAGCGTTTGACAAGGTGCCATAGAGGAGGCTGCTGAGTAAGATAAGGGCCCGTGGTGTTAGGAGCAAGGTGCTAGCATGGATAGAAGATTGGCTGTCTGGCAGAAAGCAGAGAATGGGGTTAAAAGGGTCTTTCTCAGGATGGCATCCTGTGACTAATGGTGCTCTGCAAGGGCCTGTGTTGGGACAAAAACTTTTCACTTTATACATTAATGATCTAGATGAAGGAACTGAGAACATTCAAGCCCATTCAAGCCTGAAGATAACTAATCTATTTCACCTTGTCAGTTGCTTTAAGCTGTGGCTTTTAATTAATATTCCAGGGACTTTTCTAATGTGTTAACCAGTCATCCTGTGCCTTCTGAAAATAAGTGAGGATCTAGAGAAAGAAGATCATGAGCAGAATTCGAATCAGTAAATTGGCACCATATCCACAAGCATCTATTTCTTTCATCACTAATGCTCAGTTGTAGCAGTGTGTATTATCTTCAAGGTACATTCCAGAAATTCACTCAAGATCCTCAGACAGCACCTTCCAAACCCACAACCACTTCCATCTGGAAGGACAAGTACAGCTGACACACGGGAACACCACCACCTTCAAATTCCCCTCCAAGCCACTCACCATTCTGACTTGGAAATGTTTGGCCTTCCTTCACTGTCGCTGGGTCAAAAGCCTGGAATTCCCTCATTAATGACTTACTCGTGGGATGTGGGCATTGCTGACATTTAATGCCCACCCCTAGGTGCCCTTGAGAAGGTGGTGGTGAACTGCCTTCTCGAACTGCTGCAGTTCATGCGCTGTAGGTTGACCTATGGTGCTGTTAGAGAGGGAGTTTCAGGATTTTGACCCAGTGACAGTGACGGAATGGTGATATATTTCTAAGTCAGAATAGTAAGAGCTTTGGAGTGGACCTTACAGATTCCCAAGCATCTGCTGCCCTTGTCCCTGTAGATGGTTGTGGTCTTGGGTTTGGTAGGTGTTGCCGAAGGACCTTTGGTGTATTTCTGCAGTTTCTGCAACAAATTTCTTTCGTGGGGCAGTACTCTTGCCATCAAGCCCATTACTCAAAACAGTCACATCATTAGTGTACATTTGCCAATTCAATTACAAAAATGAACAATTCCATTCTTTCACATTACTATCCAGCCTAAAAGAGATGTTGACTAGGCTTCATTACTGAACTAAAAAAAATCCATTTGTTATGAACAAAACTTATTCTTGAAGTGATTGGCAACCATTAACTAACACTAAGGTTTGGCCTGGAATTAAAATAAAATTGCTTTGATCTCACACACATGGATAGACTGAAGCAAAACAAAAAGACAAATTTCTGTTCAGATAATGGTTTGTCTGTGGCAAAATGGGACAAAACAACTCCAGTCCGCCAAACCAGGGTAGAGGAGCCCTAAACTAGAAGGCATGGGTTTAAGGTGAGAGGGGAAATATTTAAAAGATACCTAAGGGGTAACTTTTTCACACAGAGGGTGTTGCATGTACTGAATGAACTGCTAGTGGAAGTGGTGAAGGCTGGTACAATTACAACATTTAAAAGGCATCTAGATTGTTATATGAAGAGTTTAGAGGGATATGAGCCAAGTGCTGATAAATGCAACTAGATTAAGTTCGGATATCTGGTTGGCATGGACAAATTTGACCAAAAGATCTGTTTCCCTGCTGTACATCTCTGTGACACCAAGCCTGAAAACAAAGGATAAAATGTGATAACTTCTGGCATTTGCTGAATTTCCTGTAGATGTAGTTGAACTGCTCACAGCTGTAGACTGATGATAATTGTACTTTATCGATGCCACACAACTTGGACTTGGATTGTTAAGACATGGTGGAAGTTGGCTACTTCAAGTTTGACCAGGTAGACAGATATACTGGTATTTGGAAAGTCTATTTCATTCTGAAGGTCCTCTTTAAGGAACAAGCCTTCAAGAGCGAGACTGAAGACTCTGGGGTGTCACCTCACTTCACTCATACACAAGAGACTCGAAAGGTCAAAGCTGCTGGACAACTATTGACATAGGCCCCTATGCCTGTTTTTTTCACCTCACCTGATGAAGGAGCAGCACTCCGAAAGCTTGTGATTTCAAATTAACCTGTAGGACTATAACTTGGTGTTATGTGGCTTCTAGCCTTGCTTTTTTTTAATGGCAACAAATCCCATTTCTTATTTCCCTATTGAGCTTAATTGCGTCTCCAAAGTGGCTTGATTTCAAGAAACAACACATGTCTCACAGCAGACGTTAAACTTTTGACTTCAGTAATTACACATGAGTCACAGGCCACATGGTACTGAGCACAATTCCAAGGAATCGCGTGATCCTGTTTGATCTAGAAACATTTCCAACTCATTCTGTCTGTTCCTGTTTCCATCAGCTAATCCTTGAATACTGATGTGTGTTCCCAAGATAGGGCTGAGCTGATTGTACACCAACAATTGTGATCAGCTCCCTTTGTCAATAGATGTGAAGCTGGAAAAACACAGCAGGTCAGGCAGCATCTGACAACCGGGAAAGTCAACATTTCGGGCTGAAACCCTTTGTCAGGACTGGGGAGGGGAAGGGGAGTCCAGGAGTCAATAGAGGCAGGAGTTTAAGGCTGGGGGAAGGGTGGGTGGGGTGGTGATAGGTTGATGCAGGTAAGGGGTTATTATGGTTGGTCAGTGGGAAAGTTGGAGCAGATAGGTGAGTAGGAAGATGGACAGGTTCAGTCAGATCAGGGAGGAAAGGAGGGGGGTAGAGCTAGACATAAGATAAGACTACGGGTGGAGGGATTTTGAAGCTGGTGGAATCAATATTGAGGACATTGTGCTGTAAGCTCCCAATGCAAAAGATCAGGTGTTATTCTTCCAGTTTATGTTTGGCCTCACTCGGACAGTGGAGGGGGCCAAGAGTGGCCATGTCACCATGGGTGTGGGAGGGGGGCACTAAAATGTATGGCAACCGGAAGGTCGGGTCGGTGGATACGTGTAGAGCGCAAATAGTCTGCAATCTGGTCCCCGAGTCTGCGTTTGGCTTCCCTGATATAGTGGAGAGCACATCAGGAGTAACAGATACTATAGATCAGGTTGGGTGAAATGCAGGTGAATCTCTGCCGAATCTAGAAGGATTGTTCATGGCCTTGGACAGAGGTGAGAGGTGGGGAGGTGTAGGGGCAGGTGTTGCACCTCTAGAAGTTGCAGGGAAAAGTACCAGGTGTGGTGGAGAAGTTAGTGGGGAGTGTAGAGTTGACAAGGGAGTTGCAGAATGAATGGTCCCAACAGAAGGTGCAAAGGCGTGGGAAAGGAAGGATCTTTTTGGTCGTGGGGTCTGACTGTAGGTGGCAGAAATGTGGGAGGATGATGCATTATCTGAGGTAACAGATTCAGAGGTGGAGGATTCAGAGGTTAATGGGATGGCATGTGAGGACTAAGGGGACGCCATCCTTACTGTTGTTGGGAGGGAGGGTGTTTGAGGGCAGAAGTATAGGAAATAGAGGAAATGCAATTGAGGGCATCCTTAATTACAGAGGGGGGGAAACTATGATCCCTAAAGTAACAGGATATCTGGGATATTCTAAAGTACAATGCCTCATCCTGGGAGCAGATGCAGCAGAGGCAAGGGAATTGAGAGTACTGGATAGAATGTTTGCAGGATGGTGGGTGAGAGGAGCTGTAGTCAAGGTAGCTGTGGGAGTCAGTGGGCTTGAAATGGATTCCAATGGTGAGTCAGTTTCTGGAGATGGAGATGGAGAAGTCCAGGAAGAGGAGGCGGGTGTCAGAAATAGTCCGGATGAATTTGAAGGCGGGTGGACGGCGTTGGCGAAGTTGGTGAATTGCTTGAGCTCCTCACGGAAGCACAAGGCAAAACTGATGCAGTCAGCAATATAGTGGAGAAAGAATTGAGGCATGGTGTTAGTGAAGTTGTGAAAGGGGTCTGCTCCACAAATCCTACAAAAAGGCAGGTGTAGCTTGGGCTCATGTGGGTGCCCATGGCCACCCCCTTGTTTGTAGGAAGTGGGAGGAATCAAAGGAAAAGTTGTTGTGGGTGAGAATCAGTTCTGCCAAGAGAATGAGAGCGTTAGTGGAGGGGGACTGTTTGGGCCGAGGGGAGAGGAAGAAGCGGAGGGCTTTTAGCCCATTTTGTGGGAGATACAGGTGTAAAAGGATTGTATGTCCATGGTGACAATGAGGTATTAGGAGCCGGGGAATTAAAAGTTTTGGAAAAGGTAGAGGGAGTGCATTGTGTTACGAATGTAGGTGGGGAGTTCCTGGACCAAAGAGGAAAGAACAGAGTCGAAGTAGGAGAAGATGAGCCCGGTGGGGCCGGAGCAGGCAGAGACAATGGGTCCACCAGGAAAGCCTGTTTAAGGATTTTGAGAAGGAGATAGAAATGGGGGGTGCAGGTTTAGGGAACTATCAGGTTGGAAGCTGTGGATAGGAGATCTCCTGAAGTGATGAGGTTGTTGATGGTCTGGGAGATGATGGCTTGGTGATCAGAGGTGGGGTCGTGATCGAGGGGACAATAGTAGGAGGTGTCAAAGAGGTGGCATTCGGCCTCCATGATGTAGAGGTCAGTTCGCCATACTACCACCACTCCCACTTTATCAGTGGGTTTAATAGTCAGGTTGGGGTTGGAGCGGAGGGAGAGGAGGCATGCACGTTCTGATGGGGAGAGAATGGAGTAAGTGAGAAGGATGGAGAGATTCAGGTGATTGATGTTGTGGTGGCAACTGGAGATGAGTTAGGCGAAGGAGGGCAGGAGACTGGGAGGAGTTGTCCACGAGGATGGAACATTCTGGAGACGGGAGAAGGGGTCGTCAGAGGTGGGTTGGATTCCTGTTCAAAGAAATAGGTGGGGAGGTGGAGGTGGTAGAAAAAGAGCTCGGCATTGAGGCGAGCGCGGAATTTGTTTACACGTGAGTGCAGTGGTATGGAGGTGAGTCGTTTGCTGAAGACTGACCGTTCAGCCTCAGTGAGTGGGAGGTCCGAGATAGGTTGGTGAATACCCAGCAGGGCTTGGGGCTGGGGCTGAGTGCACAGCTTGGGCCAGGAGTCGGGGTGGAGACTTCATCAGGAGTAGGCATGTACACTGGAGCGGTCATGTGGGCAGAAGAGGAAGTAACCCGGTCATCAATGAAGTCGGCAGTCACATGGTCTTTGACATCAGCAGAAGCGGCAGTCAGGTGATCTATAGGTGTGGTTGGAGCAACCACGTGGTCAAAGGTATTGGGCTGATCCCTGAGAAGGTCAGAGATAATGAAGTTATGATGCTGAATGGCTGAGGAGGTCTGTGTCTGGACATAAGTATGAGAGAGTTTGGCATACTTACAGTCTTTGATGTCTGACAGAGTGGGAAAAAAAAGCGTTTGTTGAGGGTTTGGATCCTTCTGATGATAAAGAATAGGAGAGGTCCTTTGCAGGTGTGGGAAAGGGAGCCCATGAGTTGGGGAAGCGCCGACTGCAGGGGGAGAAGGTGTCGATGCATGGCAGAGAGCATGGAGCTGAGAATCCAAAGGGGAGAATCATTTCTAGGGGCACCGGAAGTACTGTAGATAACAATTGTCATGGTTGTGTCCAAATTGTGAAGGTCAACAAGTTCTTTGGAGTCCATGGGGGATGATTCAGCTCTATAGACAGGCACTGAGGAAGCAGACACGGCTGTCGTAGTGAGATTGCTTCAGAATGTTGTTGAAGAGCTTCAGGGCAGAGGAGACAACCGTGGGAGTTGCAGTGGGAGAGAGACTCACTGAGTTCTCTTCGGAAGGAGGAAGAAAACTTCTTCAAGGTGGGCATCCTTAGGAGAGACTCGCAGTTTTAGTTTTTGGTGACTTGGAGAGAGTAAGGACTGTATACGCTAGAAGCCGGAGTCAATAGATGTGACGATGGAAAAGTACAACAGGTCAGACAGCATTCGGGGAGCAGGGAAGTAAACGTTTCAGGCTGAAACCCTTCGTCAGGACTGGGGACAGTGAGGGCAACCCAGAAATAAATAGAGGGAAAGGGGTGAGGTTTAGGGAAGGGTAGGTAGGATGGTGATAGGTGTATGCAGGTAGGGGGTTATTATGACTGGTCATGGGAGGGATAGAATGGATAACTAGGTAGGAAGATGGACAGGTTCAGTCAGGTTAGGGAGGTGAGGAGGAGGGGGTTGGCTGGACATGGGATAAAGCTGGGGGTGGAGATATTTTGAAGCTTGTGAAAGGTACCTAGTGGAGGTATCTTTTCCTCCAACCGCAAAAGGTGCAACACCTGCCCCTACATTTCCCTCCTCACCTCTGTCCAAGGTTCCAAACAATCCTTCCAGATCCAACAGAGATTCACCTGCACGTCACCTAACCTGATCTATTGTATCCGTTGCTCCAGATGTGGTCTCCTCTATATCGGGGAGACTAAACGCAGACACGGGGACAAGTTCGCAGAGCACCTGTGCTCTGCACGCATCAACCAACCCGACCTTCCGGTTGCCAACCATTTTACCTCCCCTTCCCACTCCCCTGGTGACATGTCCCTCCTTGGCCTCCCCCGCTGTCAGAGTGAGGCCAAACGTAAACTGGAGGAACAGCAGCATATATATTGCCTTGGGAGCTTACAGCGCAATGTCCTCAATATTGACTTCACCACCTTCAACATCTCTCCATCCCCAGCCTTATTCCATGTCCAGCACTCTGCCGCCTCCTCCTCGCCTCCCTGACCTGACTTAACCTGTCCATCTTCCTACTCTCCTATCCGCTCCACTCGCATTGACCAACCACAATAACTGCTTACCTGTATCCACCTATCACCATTCCACCTACCCTTCCCCCAACCCCACCCCCTCCTTCTATTTATATCTGGGCTCCTCTTCCCCTCCCCAGTCCTGACAAAGGGTTTCAGCCTGAAACATTGCCTTTTCCGCTCCTTGGATGCTGTCTGACCTGCTGCGCTTTTCCAGCTTCACATCTATTTTCTCTGGCTTCCAGAATCTACAATCCTTACTGTCTCCAAATCAGCTTCCGTTTTGCTGGGGATGTCTCCAATCAGCAGAGAGGTTTCCCCCATTTCCACTGACTTCAATTTTGACAACACACTCTGTCTAATGCTGCTATTATATCAAACACAATCACCCTCACTTCGCCTCATTTCTCCAGAAAACTGTTGACATGTGCAAAAATGTGCAAATGAGATTGTAAATTATCAGCTACAGTGTATTTATGGGTTAATATCTAGAGATGAGGCTTTATATTATGCTGAAAAATATTTCAGGCTAAGCGTGACAAATTCACAGCCTATTTAGAGATTTCTTGCCTCGTTTGCCCGCAGATTGTGAGCTTACTGCTTAAGCCTTACAATGGCATTGGAGCACATTACAAAGAAACAACTGGTGATGACAAAGATAAAAGGTACTGCAGATGCTAGAGAATCCGCGATAACAAGGTGTGGGGCTGGATGAACACAACAGGCCAAGCAGCATCATAGGAGCAGGAATTCAGTGTTAAGGTACATCGACATTAATGACGAAGTCAGCTTGCAGTGTGATGTCATTGAGACAATTTTGGAGGCAACACCTCTGTAGCAAGGACAATGGTTACATTTGCATCCAGTGTGTTAATATAAACTGAAGAACTTTGAACTCAGACTGAGAAAGAAACTGGTTATTGACTGTGCTTGACACCATGTTATAACCAATGTATGTTTCATCGAGACAAAGTGATAGTGTAGCCTGATACAAGCCACTTTCAAGCACCTTCCCCAAACTGCTTCCATCTGTTCCAAAGCATCTGTAAGGAATGTCATTTTGTTAAAGAGATATAATCTGGATGGCTGGATGGCTGGATGGCTGGATGGCTGGATGGCTGGAT
>JAHRHZ010000016.1:58441139-58462591 GCA_024137785.1 Ginglymostoma cirratum | reverse complement strand
TGGCTGGATGGCTGGATGGCTGGATGGCTGGATGGCTGGATGGCTGGCTGTCAGCTGGAGGAGATGATGGCCTAGTGGTATTATTGCTGGACTGTTAATCCAGAGATGTAGATAATGTTTTGGGGCACTGAGTTCAAATCCCACCATGGCAGTTGGTGGGATTTGAATTCAACAAAAATGTCTGGAATTCAGAGTCTAATGATGACCAAGAATCCATTGCTGATTTTCGTAAAAACCTGTCTGGTTCATTAATGCCCGTTAGGGTAGAAAACTGTTATCCTGCCTGGTCTGGCCTACATGTGACTCCAGAACCACAGCAATGTGGTTGACTCTTAACTGCCCTCTGGGCAATTAGGGATTAGTAATAAATGCTGCCCTAGCCAGTGATACCCCCATCCCATTAATGAATAAAAAACAAATAACATGCAAACCAGGCATCAGAAGTATACTACCAAAAGACTTTTGAAAACAGTGCTCATGGAGTCATAATGGCATGGAACTATGCGGCATGGAAACAGACCCTTCAGTCCAACTCTTCCATGCTGACCAGATATCCTAAATTAATCTAGTCCCATTTGCCAGCATTTGGCCCAGATCCCTCCAAACTCTTCCTATTCATGTACCCATCTGGAAACCTTTTAAATGTTGTATTTGTACCAGCCTCCATCACTTCATCCGGCAGCTAGTTGCACACTCGCACGCCCTCCGCATGGAAAAGTTGCATCTTAGGTCCTTTTTAAATCTTGCCCCTCTCACCTTAAACCTATAGCCTCTGGTTTTGGATTCCCCTACCCTGGGAAAAAGCCCTTGGTTATTCACCGTAGCCTCAGCAGTCATGATTTTATAAACCTCTGTTAGATCACTCCTCAGCCCGCTATGCTCCAGGGGAAATAACCCCAGCCTATTTAGCCTCTTCCGATAGCTCAAATGCTCTAGCCCTGGCAACATCCTTGAAAATCGTCACTCCTCTGAAGAAAGTTCTGCATGTGAAGACAGGCATTGAAATCTTCCAGATTCAACAGCTGTGCATACTCTAGAAATTATCAACCAGCAGGCTTTGCGTGGAATTAGCCAGGCACTGAACAACTTGGATATTGACGAGAAATTTGGCAAAATCATGTGAAATGGCTGGCAGAGATCTTATATAATACAGCATAGGAACAGGCCCTTTGGCTCACCAAGCTTGTGCTGATCCCAAACCTTATTTAGACCCACTACTTACTGCCCATGTGCAGTTTCTATCCCTCTCTTCGTCTCCAATTCATGTGTCTGTCAAAATATGACTTAAACATTGCTAACCTGCCTGCTTCCAGCACCTCCACTGGCAGTGTGTTCCAGGCACCCACTATCCCCTGGGCAAAACATTTTCCCTGCACTTCTCCCCTAAACTTTCCCCTTCCCACCTTGAGCCTGCGTCTAGTTTACCTTTCCACCCTGGGAAAAAGCTTCTCGCTATCCACTCTGACTATGGTCCTCATAATTTTGTAGACCTCTATCAGGTCTGTATGCCTACTTGACCACTTTATCCACCTGTGTTGCCATTTTCAATGATCTGTTGATCAGTATGCCTAGATGCCTCCGTATGTCAATGCTCCTAGGGCTTCTCTCATTTATTGTATAATTCGCACCTGAATTTGATCTTCCAAAATGAATCAGTTCGCATTTGTTCGGACCAATCTCCGTCTGCCATTGCTTGACCCAAACCTGCAGAGTCTATCTATCTGTTTCCCAATGTATGCTTTGAAAACCCTCCTCATGATCAGCAACTCCACCAATTTTGGCAACATCCATAAACTTACGAATCAGATCACCTATATTTTCCTCCAGACCATCTATATACATTACAAGCAACAAAGGTCCTAGCACTGATTCCTGCAGAACATCACTAGTTATTGATCTCCACTCTGAAAAAACACCCTTCCACCTCTATTCCCTGTCTTCTGTGACCAAGCCACTTTTGTCTCCATGTAGCAAGTTCATCCCAGATTCCATGAAACTTCTGTACCAGCATGCCATGAGGCACTTTATCAAAAGTCTTACTGAAGTCAATGTTGACAACATTAACTGCCCATCCCTCATCAATCATTCTTGTCACCTCAAAAAACTCAAGTTGGTGAAACATGACGCTCCCTACACAAACTCATGCTGTTTATCACTAACAAGTCCATCTGCTTCCAAGTATGAATAAATCCCGTCTCTTAGGATCTTCTCCTACAGCTTCCCCACCACTGACGTCAGGCTCACTAGCCTGTAATTACCTGGATTATCCTTGTTTCCCTTCCCTTCTTGGCTGCACATATAACCTCCCTCCTTTATCCTTGAGCTGGCTTACCTTTTCCATAGCTACCCTTTTGCTCCTAATATATGCATAAAATGTTTTGGGATTTTCCTTAACCCTGCTGGCCAAGGACATTTCATAGGCTCTTTTAGTCATCCTAATTCCCCATTTGAGCTCCTTCCCACTTTCTTTATATTCGTCAAGAACTTTGTCTGTTTTTAATTGCCTAGACCTTTGGTGCACTTCTTTTTTTTATTGACTGAGCTGGTAATTTCCCCTGGCATCCAAGGTTGCTGAATAGTGCCATTCCTGTCTTTCATTTTCACAGGAACGTGCCTGTCCTGCAACTCGAATCAACTGGTGTTTAAAAAACTCCCATGTGTCAATTACGGGTTTACCCTCAAACAGCCGCTGTCAACCCACATTCTCCAATTCTTGCCGAATTTGATTATAGTCGGTGCAAGAGTGAGTTTACGGAGGTAATAAACTTTCAGGAGGCAGACGAGTTCAAGGCATGTGGTAATTTATTTCAACTATCCACCAGCACAATGCAGGGAGAGGCCAAAGACTACCCCAAATCTGGCATCGACATGAGGGCTCGAGTACCCCCTTAATCTATGGCTCAGATTGGAAGAAAAGTCAATCATGCTCTAATTTCAATACAAACAGTTCTCATTTTACACTTTTTCTTGTTACTTTAACGTGGCAGCACATTTTCGGTCCCGATGTATACTGTTAATTAATTAGTGCTGGTTTGTCCAAATGTGATTGGAGTTTTAGTACATCAGTCTATATCAGTAATTGCTTGTTGCTGTGATCTGATTGGGCCATTTTGGTATGTGGCAAGTTGAACCCTACATGGTGACTTGTGACCTTTTATCTCTCAACTAAGATGTCCATATCTGCTATCTTGTACAAAGCTAGAAGAGTCTTCTTTGAGATTTCCCATCATTCCAACTGTCTTAGACACTGTCCTTGATAAGAGGTAGGGAGGCCCCTCTCCAATATTCGTAATGAGTTCTCAAAACTTTCTATTTAATGTTTTGTTTAATGATGTGTATGTGTATGTGTATGTAAGTTATTTGGAAACTTAACCTATGATTACATTGAAGAATCTTGATTGAAACTGACATGTAGTATTATAGCTGATTAATTTGAAAATTAACTTTGAAAAATAATTAATTGGTGTGAAATATTCTTTAGAATAACGAAGGTTTTTGTACATCTAAGATCACAGACAGCTATTGTTTTCTGTGCTGAGAATCCAAGTTTTTACCACACTCTTTATTTTCTGTTAAACATGTGCTACAAAGCTTGTTCCAGTTTTTGTCAGCCATTTTTTTGTTGTTCTGTGATGGCAGCCCTAATAGTTGGCCTTCCCCCAATTTAAAAGCTTCATCCAAGCTCCACGTTTGTCCTTATGCATAACAATCCAAAATCTTTATGGAATTATGGTCACTATTTCCAAAATGCTCCCAACTGAAACTTCGATCACCTGGCTGGGCTTGTTTCCCAATACCAGGTCCAGTATGGCACCCTCCTTCATTGGACTATCCACACACTGTTTCAAAAAACCCTCCTGGACACACCTAACAAGTTGATCTCCACCCAACCCTCAGGCACTAAGGGAGTCCCAGTCAATTTGAGGGAAGTTAAAAATTACCCATCACAACAACACTGTTATTTTCACATCTATCCAGAATCTGAATATGTATCTCTTCCTCTATTTCCTCCTGGCAACTGGGACGTCTGCAGTATAATCCCAGCATCGTGATTGCACCCTTCCTATTCCTGAGCTTTACCCATAATGCCTCACTACAAGATCCCTCCAGGGTGTCCTCCCTTAACATAGCTGTGATATGTTCCCTCACTCATGATGCAACTGCCCCAGAGATAAAAGGTACTGCAGATGCTGGAGAATCCGAGATAACAAGGTACGGGGCTGGATGAACACAGCAGGCCAAGCAGCATCATAGGAGCAGGAAAACTTGACGTTTCGGGCCTAGACCCTTCATCAGAATCTCTTTTGTTTCCTTCTCTGTCTCATCGAAAACATCGATATCCTGGAACATTAAACTGCCAATCCTGTCCCTCTTTCAACCATATCTCTGTGATAGCAACTACATCATAACTGCATGCATTAATCCAGACAATAAGATCATCTGTCTTATCTGTTATACTTCTTGCATTGCAGCAAATACTCCAAGCCTCCAGTTCTGTTGTGCACAGCAACATCTTCCTGACTGCGCTTCCTTTTAGCTATATTTGCCTTAAACTCAAGCTCTTCCCCAGTTTCTATACTTAGTGGCCTGCTGCTCCAGTTCCCATCCCACTGCCACACTAGTTTAAACTCTTCTGAGTGGCTCAATCAAACCTTCCTGCCAGGGTATTGGTGCGCTTCCAGTTTAGGTGCAACCCATCCTTTTTGAACAGGCCCCACCTTCCCTGGAAGATATCCCAATGATTCACATATCTGAAGTCCTCCCTCCTACACCACCAATTTAACTAAGTGTCCAATTGTACTCTGTCTCTATTCCTAGCCTCAGTAGCATGTGGCACCGGGAGTAATCCTGAGAATACTACCCTCGAGGTCCCTAAGTTGTCATTACAAGACCTTGTCTCTCCTCCTACCTATGTCACATGTGCCAATATGGAGGACAACTTCTGTCTGTTTACCCTCCCGTTTCAGAATGCCCTGTACCTGTTCAGAGACTTCCATCACCCTGGCACCAGGGAGGCACAATACACATCCTGGAGTCTCTCTCGCTGCCACAGAAGCGACTATCTGTGTCCCTGACTATCGAATCTCCCTATCGCTCTACTACACTGTGTCCCTCCCCTCTGTAGAGCTCAGCCAACCATGGTGCTATCGCTATGACCACTGTTGCTGTCACCTGATGAACCATCCCCCTCATCAGTATCCCAAATGGAATACTTGTTTGACAGGGGGACAGCTACAGGGCACTCCTGCACTGATGGCCTTCCCCCTCTCGCGGTCACCCATCGACCTTCCTCTACCTTGCATCTGACTATGTTTCGAAACCTTGTATCTGTGATGCTCTCCACCATTGTGTGCTCCTTCGTGTCTCCAACTGCCGCTCAAGCTAATCCATTTGTTCAGTGAGCAGCTGAAGCTGGGTGCACCTTCTGCACATGTAATTGTCAGGGATACTCTCAGCTTTCATACCTCGAAGGTGGAAAACAAAACCCCACCGATTGACATGATTAACACTCTACTAGCTGTTAGTGTACAAGTTAAATTTTAATTAGCTACCTAAAAATTACAGTAATTAGTTTTCTAACAAATATCACCCTCCTTAACTTAGTATCTGAACTCCCTGTACTAACTAGAGGATGAACTAACTGTCCCAACCCTTTAGAAAGACTGAAGCACAATTTCCCCGTAATGCAGTGAGATTCTGTCATCTATAGCACCAAGGGTTCACTTAAACCAGCACCTAAACAGCACTGACCAATCAGAAGCCTTTCTTCCCCTGTAATGTCAACAGGACACTTGCCCAGAATGGGAGGCTGTTGGCTCCTCCTGAAAGGAATGTTCCAGAACTGAAACTAGGCCCGAGAACCCAAGCACTCAATTTTAAATAGTTCCTCCGTGCAGACTCTTCCCTCCGGATCCTGCTGCTGACTCCTCCTGAAAGGAACGTGCCCAAACTGAAACTCTTCTCGACGTTGAGAGCAAAAAGTCCCCTTTTCTAACTCCGCATTGAACGGTGAAATGAGATTCTCACTCGTGAGCAGCAAGCAGGTTACTTAGATGCATTAGCAGCTCATCATTGTCGAATCTCACCTCGTTGGTTAAAAACTAATGAGCGACAATTCCGGATGTGGTGTTCAGAGAGGTGACCAGGTGACACCAGCTCGCTACTTGCTTGTCTAGGCATCCATCTTAGAAAGCTGGCATGAATAGCTCAGGGCACAGTCCATGGGCAGTGCCAGCACACATATACCCCACCTGAAATATATGTGTGCCCAAGACACATCTCCAATGTACCTATAACATGGTACTTCCATTCTGCACTTGGAAACACACCGGCACCTTTCACTGAAATGCTGCAGGCCAGGACACCTTGTGCACAGGGACAGGCACCCAACACAGAAATCAGATCAGGCTTCACCTCAGAGATGCTCAATCTCCCTGAACATTCACTCCTTCAATGCGAATAGCATCCCTGCATTGCCTTTTGTCTTGCTCTCTGTCCCCTCAGGCTGAGCTTAAAGGCTCACAATGCTCCTATCTAGTCTTGCTCCTCAGCACTAGCACAAAGCCAGACCACTTGTCACGGTTGACAACAGTCATTAGTCAAGGGGTGGACATGTTGCTAGATAGCAACGTGCTATGTCAATCTCATGCTACAGCATGTGTCAACAGCTTAAATGGCAAACACACTGCGTGTCCATTAATCAAATGGCCAGGTCTCATATTCTAATGGTAGTAGTGCTCAGTCAAATCAAGGGGCTGATGTTGGTACCATGACTTCCTGCCTGTCAGCCAAGGCCATTGGTTTATCTCAGACCAAATATTTGGACGAGGTCAGTCAACTTCTTGGAATGGTCCAGATCAGGGGATTAATCATAGAATCCCTGTGGAAGCAAGCCGTTTGGCCCATCTGATTCACACCAACCCTCCAAAGAGCATCCCACCCAGACCTACTCCCCTATCCCTGTAACCCTGCACTTCTAATGGCTAACCTGTCTAGCCTGCACATCCCCGGACATGATGGGGCAATTTAGCATGGCCAATCCACCTAACCTGCACATCTTTAAACCACGGGAGGAAACCGGAGCACCCGAAGGAAACTCACGCCGACACAGGGAGAATGTGCAAACTCCAGACAGTCGCCCAAGAGTGGAATCAAACTTGGGTCCCTAGTGCTGTGAGGCAGCAGTGCTAATAATTGAGCGACTGTGCCATCCCACTGAGCCACCATGTCGCCCCACAGTGGGTATTGTAAAGCTTGGGATTTATATATATTAATATAATCTAGTTTCAAGTTTGGATTTTGAACTATTGGCGAGTGAGCTTTCGTCCATGTCTATGGACCAAATAATGAACTTGTCAGCTTTCCAGGAACCAGTATCTATCAGAGAGCAGTTGACTCGGACTCACCTGAAGTTACAATATTAAGGACCTGTTCTGTGTGTTATTTGCCCACACAGTTTTGTTGTCAGTAACAGATGGATCCAGCCACGGCTGGAGTTAACATCGCTGCTGTTACAGGACAGAGAAGGTACAGAGAAATCAAGGAGGAACGGAGGAACTAGAAAACCCAGGAGAAGCAGCAACATCCAGCAGAGGCCAAACAGCTTCTCCATAAAGCGACCACAACTGAAGGACACCTCAGGATAAGCAGCAAGTACAGGCAGTCCAGAGATGTTTATCCTCAAAGCCATTTCCCCAGGATGAGAGAGGCATACAGTCATCGAAGGCTGAGAATGTCCAGGGATACTGCCATAGAACAATGCCAACTACTGAAGGAATAAGGCACCATTCTATCCCAGTGGCCATCAAGGTGATCGGTATGCTACCGATTTTGAGACATTCAACAGAGTGTGTTGCACAACTCTAACATGCTGCGCTCTGCCCAACTGGATCAGGTGTTGAGGGGATGTGATGATCACTGAAAAACTTGGAGAGCAGCTGCATAGGAGGAATGTGAGGACACTGAACAAGAGGAACGCCACCCTGTGCACAATAGCACACAACAGCAGCATGCACAGCATACTTGCCAGGACTTAATTGACAACCAGTTCCAGGAGATGAGAGCTGGGGAAAGTGATCACTCATTGGCTACAAATTTGTTGGTGCTCAAAAGGGCAAGCGGGCTCCCTCTGTTCCAAAAAGCAAATGCAACTTCTATTTAAGATAACAAGGTGTAGAGCTGGATGAACACAGCAGACCAAGCAGCATCAGAAGAGCAGGAAGGCTGACGTTTCGGGCCTAGAATTTCTGTAGAAGGGTCTAGGCCCGAGACATCAGCCTTCCTGCTCCTCTGATGCTGCTTGGCCTGCTGTGTTCATCCAGCTCGACACCTTCTTATCTCAGATTCTCCAGCATCTGCAATTCCTACTATCTCTGCAACTTCTATTTGTCTGTTTATTGCTCACTTCTATTATTGTTCAATAAAAGTGAATATTTTGAACCATTTGAAGGTTTTCCCATCTATGATGGTCCCACGCTGGTCAATGAAGAGATGCTGGGTGACTCTGGGAATTGGCGAAAGGGTACTATTGATTTAGATAAGGTTGTAAAATGGGATGTAGTGAAGGACAGGTGAACTGGTGGCTTCATTATTAACAGCAATAGATATAAGACTATGTAACTGTATCCCCAATGTCAGCCATGCCAACTTTGCACCCTGAGAAGCATTGGTTCATGGTTGCTTCAGTCTGCACAGTGAAGGACAACCATAGCCCACCAAAAATAGACTGGGTGCAGAGCTGGGCTTAAAAGGTGGCATTGGCACCAGTGATTGTGGAATATTCCAGCAATGGTGAGTACCTCTGCCTATGGTGAGTGGGAGAATTTGACGAGAAATTTGCCATAGAGGCAAGTTTGGGAAGATAGCATGACAAAACTCGCAAAGGGAGACCCTCCACAAAACTCACCAAAAGCGACGTTTAGCTGTTCCCAGGTATGATTCAGTCCATTGAATGTGAAAGATAAGCATTATGATCAAATTAACCGCGGCAACAATTTGCAACTGTCCACGTGCTACAGGGTGCAGTGATGAGAGGATGGCCTGAAGGCATCAAGGAGACAGCTGTTGCTGTATGAGAGCATTTAGCGGTTTAACTATAGAGGGTTAAGAAGGAAGCTCACTACCTCTTTCTCAAGGGTATCTTGGGATAGACAATAAAAGCAAACGCAGACTAACCACAGATATGAAATGACAGCCCTAGATAGCATCTTGCTCAAAGAAAATAGAGTCATTATTCCCCAGCTAGACAAGAAAAGAGATGATAACATGCCATCATGCAAGCCAACTAGGAATTGAGTCTAGCCTTCGAAAGACGAGAGAAATGTTCTACTGGACAAACATGAGCAATGAGATTCAGCACTATGTCAGCCAGAGCAGAGCTTGTAATAAGTGTTAAGCTCTGAAAAATAAAGAACAACATCCAAGACAGACCATGGTTAAATCTTGGAGTCTTCACTCTCGCAGGAGCTAATTATCTTGTCATCGTCAACTACTAATCTGACTACTGGGAGTTAGACGAGCTGACATCAATGATTATCAGTGAGATTGTAGACTGCCTGAAAGTATATTTCAGTCTTCATGACATTCCAGACATTGTGATATGTGACAATGGCCCTCAATTCACAACCACTTTAAAAGCAACTGGGAATTTCAACGTCATACATCGTCTCCACAGCATCCTGAGTCAAATGAAAAGGCTGAAAGATAACTGGAAAAAACAATCACCAATGGGTTCATTAAGAGAATGGCAGAGGCTCATACAAGGAGAAATATAAGTTTTGAAGACATAGAAAGGTGTCCAGTAAAAATAATAATGTCACACAGCATCCAAATTAAACTTCCAATGCAAAGACAGCTGAAGTCAAAAGTAGCAATCAGTGTGAGGATGAAAATCAAAGTGAAATGACAGGAAGCCAAGTTTCAATTTTTTTTAGGTTCATTGCCAGAACTGAGCTTTGACCAGCCAGTCAAAGTCTAAATGTTCAAGGCTTTAAACAAAAAAGGTAACCTGGAATCTGTTTAATGTAGTTTCAGAGATAGTAGGAACTGCAGATGCTGGAGAATCTGAGATAACAAGGTGTAGAGCTGGATGAACACAGCAGGCCAAGCAACATCAGAGGAGCAGGAAAGCTGATGTTTTGAGCCTAGACCCTTCTTCAGAAAAAAATTTCTCGGCCTGCTGTGTTCATCCAGGCCTACGCCTTGTTATCTGTTTAATGTAGCTGCTTCCTCAATCGTAAGTGATGAATGTGAATGACCAGGTATATTATTGCAACTGCAGACATCTACACACAATACGGTGCTGGGGCCACTGCTTTTTGTCATTTAGACAAATGATTTGGATGTGAACATAGGAGGTATGGTTAGTAAGTTTGCAGATGACACCAAAAATGGTGAAGAAGGTTACCTCAGAGTACTATGGGATCTTGATCAGATGGGCCAATAGGCCAAGGAGTGGCAGCTGGAGTTTAATTTAGATAAATGTGAGGTGCTGCATTTTGGAAAGGCAAATTAGGGCAATACTTATACACTTAATGGTAAGGTCCTGGGAAGTGTTGTTGACTAAAGAGGTCTTGGAGTGCAGGTTCATAGATCCTGAAAGAGGAGTCACAGGTAGACAGGATAGTGAAGAAGACATTTGGTACGCTTGCCTGTATTGGTCTGTCCATTGAGTGTAGTAGTTGAGAGGTCAGGTTGCAGTTGCACAGGACATTGGTTCGACCACTTTCGGAATACTTGTCTCCCTGCTATAGGAAGGTTCTTGTGAAACTAGAAAGGGTTCTGAAAAGATTTACAAGGATGTTGCCAGATTTGAAGGGTTTAGCTATAGGGAGAGGCTGAATAAACTGGGGATATTTTCCCTGGAATGTCAAAGGCTGAGGGGTGACTTCATGGAGGCTTATAAAATCATGAGGGTGAATAGACAATGTCTTTTCCCCAGGGAATGGGAGTTCAAAACTAGACAGCGTAGGTTTAAGGTGAAAGGGGAAAGACATAAAAGACACCTAAGGGGCAACTTTTTTCAGGCAGAGGATGGTGTGTATATAGAATGAGCTGCCAGAGAAAGTGGTGGAGGCTGCTACACCAACAACATTTAAAAGGCATCTGAATGGGTATATGAATAGGAAGGGTTTAGAGGGATTTGGGCCAAATGCTGGCCAATTGGAAGAGATTGATTTAGGATATCTGGTTGGCATGGACTGAAGTTGGACTGAAAGGTCTGCTTCCACGCTGTACAGCTCTATGTCTCTATGAGAAGCTGCACCCACTACAGACAATGGGTCAGGAAGAAGTGAAATCACCGCCTACACAGAGTACAGAATGCCCATCAGTCTCAGCGTCTACTATTCACCAGCAACAGAAATAGATCGATAACACCATGAACCATGGCAACAGTACAGACCATGAGAGTGGCTCCCAGGAGAAGGAACTTCACCCAAAGACAAGCAGATACCGGAGGAACAGCAATTGGAATTGCATGCAAATACCATTAGGAGACCTGTGTGATTCAAGGACTATGTATATAGTGCACGTGCGGAGACTGATCAAAGTGGAACTGAGTGTAGAATTAACACACAGCTTTGTTAATGATTGATCATTTTCTTTGTGAATACATGGTTTGGGTAACTTGTAACTGTGAGTGATACCGCATGCAATTTTTGTCTTAATGAAAAGGAGAAAGTTTTAAGGAATGCCATTGTACCCTTTGTGTACTGTGTGGCTTGCCATAGTCATGCAACTTCTACCTTTGCTGTAAGTACATTTGTGTGCAGTTGGTGGCTGCCATTATACACTTATTACCTGAGTCACCTGTCCATTGACTAAAACTAACATTAAGCCATCTCCATGTATAAAGGAGAGATCCTAAGGTTTGTTTTAGATCCCTTCATCAAAACGTACCTCTGGTGAGCAGGGTAGAGGCTAGACCTTTCCTGCTTGGATCTCAATTAAGGTAAGGCAGCCAACAGAAGCTGGATTTATCGAGGCCAGAATATGTAAGAATGGTTAACTCTTTACAGGTCAATTGGCTTGTAATATAAAATACAACAAGATATTCTTGGGGTAACCACAGAGAATAGGAATGACCTAAAGGCATATGGACTCTCCACCTAAAGCTCACAATAATCCATCTGCCCACTCCCGACGCCCACTCTTATTCTCTATCACCATAGCCCATTCCTCTCTTATCAACCTGGCAGCAGCAGAAGAGCCAAATTGGATTCACAATAGCTGATGGTTGCTGGCCGCTGTTACCTGGCTGAGGGCTGAGGTCCGTTTTTGGACGTAGGTCCACTACTTCCTACCAGTCCCCAACGCCACCTCCATCCCTTACCCTCATACCAATTCTGGCTCCATTATGACCAAATCTTTGATTAAAATCCCCAGGAATATCTAATTCCTTAGGCTGCACGGTGGCTCAGTGGTTAGCACTGAGCAGTGGCTAGTCCCATGGGGTCCGGGGATGTCCAGGCTAGGTGGATTAGCCACGGTAAATGCGGGATTATGGGGCTGAGTCTGGGCGGGATGCTGTTCAGAGGGGCGGTACAAACTCAGTGGACTTTTCCACACTGCAAGGAAAAAGAAAAAAAAACTTTTTTAATGAAAGAAAAAATATAGCTTGGCACCATTGTCACTCAGTGCTTAGTGGTGCTGCCTCACAGAACCAGCGACCTGGGTTCAATTCCAGCCACGAGACACTGCCTGTATGGAGCTTGCATGTTCTTTCCATGTCTGTGTGGGTTTCCACCGGGTGCTCCGAATTCCTCCCACAGTCCAAAGATGTGCAGGTTAGGTGGATTGGCCATGGGAAATTGTCCCCTAGTGTCTAGGTATGCGCAGGCTAGGTGGATGAGTCATGGTAAATGCAGGGTCGCAGGGATAGGGTAGGGAGGTGCTGGGACTGGGTGAGATACTCTTCAGAGCTCCAGTGCAGAGGCCCAAATGGCCTCTTTCTGCAGTGTATTAATTCTACAATTCACTTCCTGTTAGTGAGAGAACGCTATGATAATGATGAAGTTGTTGATTAATCACCTCAAACTATCTGCATAAATCAATCCACAACAGATGCAAGCCTGAAACAGGGAAAACCCCAAGGAGCTGAGAACTTTAAGAACCAGAGATGTGAAACTAGGTGCCCAGAAATTCCTAACCTCATTTTCCAATGTCACCTAAGCTTTATCATGTTTCAAATAGACACTCATTCAAACACTCTCAATGTTTGCTGAAAAGTCTATCCAGTGAATGATGCAACCAACTTTCCTCACCTGCTCTCAGCCCCTTGACCTACGTTACCTTTCAGCAAGCTTAATTCAGTACGACCAGCTTGTCGTGCCTTGCAGCAACAGATTTCTGATTTCTATCTTTGCAAAGAGACAGTTCCAATATTAATGAGCTAAAAAGTGCTCTCAGTGGGAATGTGAATCGCTGACATTTGAAATAAGAGCAAGAGGACTGAATGAACAAATTGGGCTAAAACCCACCACGTGCATAACAATAGTGACATGACACCTCTGAAAGCATTTCTTTGAAGCAGGTTTCATTTGCACATAAGTACAATTTTTTTGAAAAGATTGACAAGGGCAAGTGTTGACGTAACTTAGACAAGTGGCTGTTAGCTGTGAGTCACTATTTTTCATCATAATTCAGAGGGCTGTGGGTTCAAATTCTGTTCTAAGATGTAGAGAATGCAATCAAAAGTAGTGAGTCTTTGTAGTAGGCAAATTGAATGCAGTATTTGCCATAGGGTAAAGAGAGATGGGTGTAGGCTAGATGAAGCTGGTGCCAGAGATTTTAGAACGGTGGCTAGCCTGGCAAGAATAAACCCAATTAACCTCCCGTGGGAGCTTCCCCCTGCCCCATAATTTTTAACGTCTGTCTCAGGGAGCTCAGCTTTATTGCCTGATTCAGAAGCTGACAATGGCATCATTGGACACAATTTGCAGTTATTTAATGATCCATCTGGCTCACTGACAGTGTCCATTTGACACAAAAGAACACACAGGATTCAGTCGGAAGGTTGTGGGTCAGTGCGAGGAATGAGTCACATTATTTCAACTGTCCTCATGTTTAACACCTGCATTCTGCTGCCCATAGGTGGTTAGAATTGAACCAAATGTTTCACACACCATCACTACAAAATGTGTCAACTGAGACTGCAAACATGTCAGAGCAACAGTGTTAGCTAATTTCAGCTCAGCAATAAATCAATTACTGATAGTTGTGAGCTAGATCATTCCAAAAAGGATATCTTTTTAAAAATTGCCAGGAGACAATTGCTCCTAACATATTTCTGTTGAATTACAAACTCTGTGACTTTGGTAAAAGTATTAACCCATTTGAATGAACACGTTAGAAAGGTTTGTTTCTTATACAGTATGATTAATGGTGATTTCCACCATGGTTATGCAGGAAGTTGCGACCAGTGAACAAAACAAAAAATCGGCCCATGTTTGATAGTTAAATGGTTGATCTCACGCAATTAAATACTATCTATCTTCATCATCGATGAAGCATTTACACTTCCTCATTTAAAGCCTAAGTTGAAATAGGACTGAGGGCAGTCAGAGTGCCAATAGTAGCATAGTCGAGTGAACCTTGAGGTAAACAGGAGCTTCCAGATGAATACCTAAGGAACAGGATCAGTCAATGCCGTGATGGTGACAGAAGTGGAGCTGAATCAATTGGTGGAGATCCAGAGGTGACATCACGACTCAAAAAGTGATGAAGGCTCGATGTCTCAGAACCGGGTTGGCAGACTGAGTGAGTCGTACCCAGAGGGAGACAGAGCATAAAGTACTTACTTTTGTCATTGTACTTTGACAGGCATAGAGAGCAAGAATGAGATATCTCATTTTGGTGAGTAGTGGGTAAGATCATGTAATCAGTTCCTGGGTTAACAAGGTGCAGAGCTGGATGAACACAGCAGGCCAAGCAGCATCAGAGGAGCAGGAAAGCTGACGTTTCGGGCGTAGACCCTTCTTCAGAAATTCCAGAAGTTCCTGGGTTATTGCCTGTAGTTGATAAGTTTCATAAAGGGAGGAGATCATGGCCCCATGGAGTGCTCCTCCTGCAATATGGGGGATATCAGGGATGCTTTGAGTCTTCATGGCGATTGTGCATGCAGGAAATGTATTCAGCTGTAGCTTCCACTTTGTCACTTGGACCACCTGGGGCAATGGATAGACTCACCGTGGAGTGTGGATTACACAGTTGACTCATCAGCCATGTATCCATGAGGCTGAGCCCCCCACAACACTCCTTTTACACTCACAACCACGTGGCAAAATCCTGCCCTAGCTCCATTTAGAAGTTTGTTGACAACACCACTGTTGTAGGTCGGATCTCAAACAAAGATGAGACAGAATACAGGAAAGAGATTGGATGCTTAGCAGCATGATATAGAGCCAACAATCTCTCCAACAATGCCAGCAAAACGAAGGGGCTGGTCATTGACTTCAGGAAGCAGAGTGGAGGGCACATCCCTGGCTGTATCAATGGTGCTGAGGTGAGATGGTCGAGAGTGTCAAGTTCCTGAGTGTGATGATCACCAACAATCTCTCCTGGTTCGCCCACGTTGACACGATAGTCAAGAAAGTACAACAACACCTCTACTTCCTTAAGAGGCTAAGGAAATTCAGCACGTCCACAAGAACCCAAATAAATTTTTATCAAAGCATCATAGAAAGCCTCTTATATGGATGTATCACAGCATCCGATGGCAACTGCTCCACCCAAGACTGAAAGAAGCTGCAGAGTTGTGAACACAGCCCAGTCCACCACACAAACCAACCTTCCATCCATTGACTCCATCTATACTTCCCACTGCCTCGGGAAAGCAACCGACATAATCAAAGATCCCTCCCTCTTCCATCCGGCAGAAGATATAAAAGTTTGAGTACACGTTTGACCAATTTCAACAGCAGCTTGTTCCTTGTTGTCATCAGACTTTTGAACAGGCTTCTCAAAAGTTAATGCTGATCACTCTCTCTGTACCTTCCCTGAGGCTGTAACATTGTATTCTGCACTCTGCTCTGCTACCCTGATGCAGTTTGTATGGTACGACCTGCCTGTAGAGCATCAAGACACTTTTCGTTGTATCTCCACACATGGGACAACAATGAATCAAATCAAATCCACTCTCATGGGTAGCACATGTAGCGAGCTGGTCACACTACCAGGAAGGGCTTCACAGACAGAGAAGAGTTGAGTGAACACCAGGAAGACAAGTAAGCATAAGCAGGTAGTGCAGCAGTCCCCTGTGGCTATTCCCCTCTCAAAGAGACACACAATTTTGGAAGGGGTAGCAAGGACTGCAGATGCTGCAATCAGAGATAACACGGCGTGGAGCTGGGGGAACACAGCAGGCCAGGCAGCATCAGAGAAACAGGAAAGCTGACGTTTCGGGTCTGGAGCCTTCTTCAGAAATGGAGAGGGGGAAGGGAGCTGCGAAATAAATAGAGAGACTATGGGTGGGACTGGGGAAGGTAGGTGAGTCCAGGTAGGGAGTGGGGGGAGATTGGTCAGTGGGATCGGTGGGATGGATAGGTGGCAAAGAAGATGGACAGGTTGTGTCAGGTCAAGTAGGTGGGGATGCGGGGGAGTGTTGGACATGGGATGAGGCTGGGGGTGAGGAGATTTTAAAGCTGGTGAATTCCATGTTTAGGGTGGGGGTGACCTCTCAGGGGAAGGCAGCAGCCAGATCAGTGGCTGTGAACAAAACTCTAGGGTGATGTGCTGCCTCGCTGGTTCTACAGTCTAAGATGACTTTGAGCAGGCACAGGATATTCTGAAGGGGAAAGGTGAGCAGTCAGAGGTTGTGATCCACACTGTTACTAATGACATAGGCAGAAACAGTGATTAGGACCTACAAAGAGAATTCAGGAAGTTAGGTGGGAAGTTGAAAAACAGGACCTCTAGAATTGCATCTTTGGATTACTCTCTGTGTTGCGTGACAGTGAGGCCAGATGTAGGATGATAATACAGTTGAATGTGTGGTTAAAGTGTTGGTGTAGGAGGCAGGGTTTCAGGATCACCGGGATTTCTTCCAGGGCACAAGGAACCTGCACAAGAAAGAGAGGTTGCTCCTAAACTGGAGGGGTACCGATACGCTTGCAACAGGTTTTTTCATGCCACTTAGGATGGCTTAAATCAATGTGGCAGGGGATTGGGCAACCAGAGCAGTAGGTCAGTATGTGGAGTGTTTGAAGAGAAGAAAGAGGCTAAATTAATTAAGTCTCATAGGAGGGATAGGCAGAGCCAGATTAATGAACATAGCAGGACCAGCGGCCTGAAGCATATTCACTTTAATGCAAGGAGTATAACAAATAAGGCAGATGAACTTAGGACTGTGATATGATAACTATGACAGAAACTTGGTTGAGAGAAGGGCAGGACTGGCAGCTCAACAGTCCAGGGTGTAGCTGTATCAAGCGAGATACAGAGGGATGTAAAAGGGGTGGAGGAGTTGCTGATTAAGGAGAATGTCACAGCTTCAGCAAGAGAGGACATCTCGGACAGTTCGTTCAACAAAGCCATACAAGTAGAACACAGGAATAAGAAAGATGCAATCATTTTCTGTAGAAGGGTCTAGACCCAAAACATCAGCTTTTCTGCTCCTCTGAAGCTGCTTGGCCTGCTGTGTTCATCCAGCTCTACACCGTGTTATCTGCAATCACTGTGATGGGGTGATACTGTAAGCCTGTCAATAACCAGTGGGAGACAGAGGAACAGATGTGTAAAAAGATCATGGAAAGATGTAAAACAACAGGGTTACTGTGGTGGGTGATTTTTATTGCCCCAATATTGACTGGGTCTCCCTTGGTGCGAGGGGACTACATGGGGTAGAATTTGTTAACTGCATCCAGCAGGGTTCCATGAAAGCTTGACGTTTCGTGCCTAGACCCTTCATCAGGAGGGTCTAGGCCTGAAACATCAAGCTTTCCTGCTCCGCTGATGCTGCTTGGCCTGCTGTGTTCATCCAGCTCTACACCTTGTTATCTCAGATTCTCCAGCATCTGCAGTTCCTTTTATCTCGGGTTCCATGAAATATTAGGGAGATAGTCCATTTAGGAGATGGGCCTTATTAGGCCTTGTATTGGGAAATGAGCCTGGCCAGGTGGTCAGTGGGGGTACACTTTAGAAACAGTGATCATGATTCCGTAAGTTTTAGATAGTTACGGAACAGGATTATCACAATTTGTCATCAGGCGACAGTGATAAATTAGGAGAAGGCTAATTACAACAGTATTAGGCAGGAACTGAAAAAATTGGATTAAGGGCAGTTGTTCTGAAGGTTCATGCCTTCACTCTGAGGCTATACACTCAGGTCCCAGTCTCTCCAACTACTGGAAACACCTCCAAAGAGAATACGACTATTGTATCCCTGATTATAACTACATTTCACTTTTCTCACCCCTCTATTGAATGGCTCTCTTTACCATGGTGCTAGGATCAGTTTGCTCATTTTCCTGATGGCCCACACAATCTCCAACACAGGGAGCAGGAATTTAAAACCTGTTAAATAAGTTTAAGGGCTCAGGGTCCTTCAGCATTACCTCCTGGATCACTCTCCGTGCCTCGCTCATATTCATACCTTCTCGTCCTGTGACTGAGTTCGAGGTATCATAGAATCCCTACAGAATGGAAGTAGGCCATTTGGCCCATCAAATCCACACTAACCTTCTGAAGAGCATACCATATAGACCCTGCCCTTTAACCTATCCCATGGCCTAACCCACCATTGACAATTTAACATGGCTAATCCATCTAACCCGCACACCTTTAGAAACCAGACCACCCAGAGAAAACCCACTCAGGCAAGGGGATAATGCACAAACTCCACACAGACAGTTGTCTGAACTTGGAATCAAATCCAGGCCCCTGGTGTTGGGAGGTTGCAGTGCTAACCACCATGACACGGCAAATGCAGGGTTACAGGGATATGGTAAGGGGATGAGTCCACGTGGGATGTTCTTCAGAGGGTTGGTATGGACTTGCTGGGTTAAATGGCCTGCTTCCACACAGTAGGGATTCTATGAATGAACTTCGAAGAGGGTACTATAAGTCATTCCTGATAAATCACACATAAGCATCCTCCCATATTGTAATACAAGTTTTATGATAACTGAACTCCAAGTGAGAAACTATCCATTTTATCAGCTTTACTTCGGTGTTAAAATGATATTTCTGATTAACATGCTTCATGTTGCTGACACTTAAATTTTATCGGAAGGTTGGTTAAATGGGTCCTCAATAGGTTTGGATTTAAAGACTAATGGCTGCTCGTGTTTATAGGTCAATGCTGACTGGTGATATCAGACATACCCTCTTTCTCCTGCGCAGTTTGCAAACGGTACTAAAAAGTCATATAGCAGAGACAGAGGCTGTTTAGTGTATCCTGCTTGTTCAGGTTTTCCAAAAGAGTTCCCCAATTTGTACCAGACAATGCTTTTCTTTTCCAGAATAGCCTTGCAAAGTTTTCCCTTCCAAGAATTTTTCCAAGTTGCTTCTGAGATTGTCGTTAAATCTGCCGCCATTATCCTTACAGTCAGCACATTCCAGATCAGGGCGATACGGAGAAAATTCTTCTTTCACCCAGAGAGTGGCAAGTCTGTGTAATTCTCGAACACAGAAAACGGTTGAGGCCAAAACATCAATTGTTTTCAAGAAGGAGTTAGACATAGATCTTGGGGATTAAGGGTTCAGAGGGCATGGGGAAGAAAGCAGGAACAGGATACCAACTTGGATAATCAGCCACAATCGTATTGAATGGTGAAGCAGACTTGAAAAGTTGAATGGTCTGCCCCTGTGCTTATCTTCTACATTTCTCTCAGACTAACTAGCTGTACTGCAACTTCCCTGACTTCTCTGTTTCTATTGTCAGTTAACATATCAATGTGTGCCCTCCTTTTCTTTTTGGTTCATTCTTGCTGAGAATGCCTGCGTTCCTGGCACCGTCAACATTTTTTTGCCATCCCTGATTGCACCTGGAGTGAGTGACTTGCTTGGGTCATTTCAGAGGACAGCTATGACGGTGCTGTGGGTCTGGAGTCACATGTAGGCCAGACCAGGTCAGGATGGCAGATTTTCTTCCCAAGAGGACATCGGTGAATCAGGTGGGCTTTTACAACAATTGGTATCAGTTGTCACAGTCATTATGGCTGACTGACTTTTTAAATTCCAAATGTTTTGATAATTGAACTTAAATTACACCCGTTGTCAGAATGGGATTTGAACTTGTGTGTCCAGAACATCAGCTGGATTACTGGCCCAGTGATATTACCACTAGGCATCTCTATCGCTATAATGGAAACAGGTTCTCCATGTTTGCTGTTTCACTTTAGTTTTTCATTCAAGAGTTAAAATGAAATTGTGGACTCAAATCTTTGTAAGTCTTCACCAGACAGGTATTAATACAAGGTATTGGAAGACCAAAGAGGTTATTTTCAAGGGCAGATTTCAGAATATTGTCTTTTATTTCTTGTTTAATGTCACAGGAGATAAACTGCTCCTGTCATTATAACTCTCCCCCACCAGGAGCAGAGCAATGAGTGATTGGGCCAGTGGTGTTATAAGATGAACTCTTGAAAGCATAAGATGATCCTGATCAATATTGTCAAAATATATCCCTGAACGACCTTCCTCTTTACACTCCCATTACGAGGTAAATTCCAATAAACAATTACAATGAATCAAAGATAAGAAAGAATTTCAGTACTTCCTACAAAATCATTAGAGAATTTATGAAAAGCTCAATAGGGAGACACCTCAGCACTTTTATAATATACTGGAATTTCCTATAAAATGGCTGCGCTACCTTGAAATTTTGAAACAGAAATGATTTTCTCCCGAGCAATTTTCATCGCAATCGTTTCAAAACTGTTTTGATTTGTAAAATTATTCCAACCAAGGCTCTGTGGACGGAGAAGTTTTTACTTTTAAATGCAACAGCCAACATGCTGACCTGTGGACTGAAGATGATCCATCCAAGCACACTGTGTTGGTTGACTGATGTAGAGTGTTCCAATGTCACTTCTGTGTTTACTTTCCTTTATTATAGGCTATTCCTTTTCGTATGTGTGCATGGTATATGGGTGCAATTTCCTGAATGATTTATTTTTGTCCTCAGTTTATTTGGTTCACCTGCTAAGCTCGATTCTGACCTTAAAATAATCACAGAGCAGAAGGGGGCCTCCGCAGTCAAAATGGGCAGATGAACAAGAGTTAAGATTTAGCCTCATTATCTCAGCAATTTCGACAATTGGACAGAACTGTGGAGGCTGGAAGTCAGGGACGACAGATAAGGAAATGCCAGAAACATTCAGCAGTTCTAGTCGACTATGCAGATATATATATAGAGAGAGAGGGAGACAGGAAAAGATATTGATAGTGATAGAGTTAAAAGCCCTCTTAACTTTTCAAGGAAAAGGTGAGGGGGAAGAAGGGCGTGGGGGGTG
>JAHRHZ010000016.1:58420049-58440739 GCA_024137785.1 Ginglymostoma cirratum | reverse complement strand
CACAGCAGGCCAAGCAGCATCATAGGAGCAGGAAAGCTTGATGTCAATTTGATGAAGGGTCTAGGCCCGAAGCATCAAGCTTTCCTGCTCCTATGATGCTGCTTGGCCTGCTGTGTTCATCCAGCTCTACATCTTGTTATCTCGGATTCTCCAGCATCTGCAGTTCCTATTATCTCTGATACAATTGGATCACAGAGCTTCCCGAACAGTTTTCACAACTCATTCAAGTATGAGATAACAAGGTGTAGAGCTAGATGAACACAGCAGGCCAAGCAGCATCAGCAGAGCAGGAAAGCTGACGTTTTGAGCTGAGTCCCTTCTTCAGAAATGGGGGAGGGGAAGGGGTTTCTGAAATAAATAGGGAGAGAAGGCAAGGTGGAGAGAAGATGGATAAAGGAGAAGGCAGGTGGAGAGGAGACAGACAGGTCAAAGAGGCGGGGATGGAGCCAGTAAAGGTGAGTGTAGGTGGGGAGTTAGGGAGGGGATAGGTCAGTCCAGGGAGGACGGACAGGTCAAGGGGGCAGCATGAGGTTAGTAGGTTGGAGATGGGGATGGGGCTTGAGGTGGGAGGAGGGGATAGGTGGGAGGAAGGATGGACAGGTTCGGGAGGCGGAGACAAGCTGAGCTGGTTTTGGGATGCGGTAGGGGGAGGGGAGATTTTAAAGCTTGTGAAGTCCACTTTGATTACATTGGGCTGCAGGGTTCCCAAGCGGAATATGAATTGCTGTTCCTGCAACAATTGGGTGGCATTGTTGTGGCTCTGCAGGAGGCCCAGGGTGGACATGTCGCTTCAAAATCTCCCTTCCCCCTACCGCCTCCCAAAACCAGCCCAGCTTGTGCCCACCTCCCTAACCTGTCCTTCCTCCCACCTGTCTCCTCCTTCTACCTCAAGCGCCACCCCCCATCTCCTACTAGCCTAATCCCGCCCCCTTGACCTGTCCGTCCTTCCTGGACCGAACTATCCCCACCCTAACTCCCCACGTACATTCACCTTTACTGACTCCATCCCCACCTCTTTGACCTGCATGTCTCCTCTCCACCTATCTTCTCCGCTATCCATCTTCGATCCGCCTCGCCCTCTCTCCCTATTTATTTCAGAACCCCCTTCCCCTCCCCCATTTCTGAAGATGGGTCTCGGCCTGAAACGTCAGACTTCCTGCTCCTCTGATGCTGCTTGGCCTGCTGTGTTCATCCAGCTCTACACCTTGTTATCTCAGATTCTCCAGCATCTGTAGTTCCTACTATCTCATTCAAGTACGATGTTTGTTTTTGTTTGAAAATCAAAATTGAGGGCCACGTAATCTCACGGCAAGTACGGCATCTTAGTCTGTCATCCATCGCCAATTTCTGTCATGTCTGGCCCTCTCAGCACTGCTGGTTGCCTTCAGTCATACAGCCATTGCCCCAATATGACCACCATCTACTCCTATCATCAGTACCAGACAGACAGATCGTGTCTCCTGAAGGTCTCACCTCAATTCAATGCAATCTTGGTAATACCCACATCTCAACTCCTTCATAATTCCCCCAAATCTTTGTGTGGCTTGTGCTTTAATATTTATTTGTTAGTAAGCACAAGGAAAAGAAAACCACAAGATCTCCAAACAATGCTTTCATTTATCTTAAATCTCTGACTCTTCCAGTCTGAGGAGACTCATTGAACTGACGTGTTGAGGGATGAGCATTAACTATGACTACAACTGTGCCCTACAGCCCCATCATTTTATTTTGTATAATGACTGGATGCAGATGTTAAATTTAAACATCTGGATGTTGGTTCAAATATACCTGCTTCAATTATGTAGAGAGAGACAATGAGAGGTAATATATTCACCGAAGTTGTTCTTTCCCTAATGCATTCCTTTGCCTAGAGTTTTGCTTTCAACCCCATAGGTAATATTTACCTGGATTCTGGGGCCTCCAGGTATTGAATGGAAGCAAGAAACACCAGACTTCACATTTTACTGACAGCACTGCTGGTGGGCTAAGACATATGGGAATGCATCAATTTGGCTTATCGTTTTTGCCTGCTTCCCTGATCCAGAATTGACTGACCCCTCCCCCTACTTTTCCACCACTCACCTGTAATCAAACAAATCTCCAACTCCTTCTCCAAGCTCCATCTCCCTCTCTCTATTTGCACCTTCCTCTCAATTCCAACTCCCTGCCCAAAACTTCCATATTACGCAGTCACTAAATCTCAAACAATGTCTTTCCCATTCACTTCTCACCTCACTTATTAGCTTGGTATATTCAATGAAAGCTCCTGAACTGGTGATTGTGACCATCTCTTACCATATAAGAACAGAAAAGTATCGAAAGTCTTTGGATCCGGGCAGCTCTTGTCCTTGGTTAATTTCCTTTGAACTTCATTACACAGCCTTGTTTCCGTTCACATTCCTGTGGGGCACAAGCGCCAATATGGATGTTTGTCGGCCCTCTGTGACAACAGAGATAAGTTTTCTCGTTCTGCAGAGCTTTCTGTTTTTTCATTTGTTCATGGGAGTATCACTGACATTACTAGAGATTGGTTATCCCTCGGTGCCCTTGGGAAGGTGGCATTGAGCCATCTTCTTGAACCACTGCTCTCCCTTGACATCAACGCAACTTGTCACTTCCCACAAATTTGTCAACGGCTCACAGTTAACAGTTTTGACCTCTAGCCATTCACTCATGTTGTCTGACTGCTCAGTTCCATTTGGAAATCCATCAAACAAAAACATGACTTTATAGCCTGTCTCATAGTGATCTACACGCCCGCTGTCCAGCTCCTGACTGCAACAGAGTTTTATTCTTGCATTGCATGGATGTCAATGTTTTCATTATCTGTGGACACGTCAGTGCAGAGGTTTTGAACAATAATAACAACTTGTATTTATAAAATACCTTAATGTAACAAAACATGCAAAGGTTCTTGCCAGATATGTTGTTAGCAAAATTTGACATCAAATAGTGTCAAATTTCTGGCAGTAGAAGGATATATTAGGGCTGGTGACCAAGTAGACTGGTAAAAGCAACAGGCATGAAGGAGCTAGTAGGAACTGCCGATGCTGGAGTCTGAGATAACAGGGTGTGGAGCTGGATGAACACAGCAGGCCAGGCAGCATCAGGGTAGCAGGAAAGCTAACGTTTCGGGTCTGGACCCTTCTTCAGAAATGGGGGAGGGGAAGGGGACTCTGAAATAAATAGAGAGAGGGGGAGGCAATGATAGAAGGTGGATAGTGGAGCGGATAGGTGGCGAGAAGACGGACAGGTCAAGGAGGCTGGGATGAAACCAGTAAAGATGAGTGTAGGTTGGGAGATGGGATGGGGGTTGGTCAGTGAGCAGGGATGGGCGGGTAGGTGGGAAGGAAGACAGACAGGTCAAGGAGGAGGGGATGAGGCTAGTAGAGGTAAGTGTAGGTAGGAAGTGGGGCTGGGGGTTGGTCAGTGAGATGGGAGGAGCAGGTAGGTGGGACAGAAGATGGACAGGTCAAGGAGGCGGGGACGAGAGGGGGGCTGGTCTTGGGATGAGGACGGGAGTGGGGAAATTTTGAAGCTCGTAAAGTCCACATTGAGACCATTGGGTTGTAGGCTCCCAAGGCGGAATATAACGTGCTGTTCCTCCAGTTTCCGGGTGGCGTTGTTGTGACACTGGAGGAGACTCAGGATGGACATGTCGTTCAGGGAGTGGGGCGGGAGTTGAGTTGGTTCGTGACTGGGAGGTATTGTCGTTTGTTGCGAGCCGAATGTAGGTGTTCCACATGGCAGTCTCTGAGCCTCCGCATAGTCTCCCCATTGCAGAGGACGCCACATTGGGAGGCCATTAACCTCCGGATTCAATGTATTATTCTCTGCCACTTCCGCCACCTACAATCTGACCCCACTACGGAGGAGATAACAAGGTGTAAAGCTGGATGAACACAGCAGGCCAAGCAGCGTCAGAGGAGCAGGAAAGCTGATGCTTCGGGCCCAGACCCTTCTTCAGAAATACTACAAAGGATATATTTCCCTCCCCACCCTTGTCTGCCATCCATAGGGACCGCTCTCTCCGTGACTCCCTCATCCGCTCCACACACGCCTCCAGTCCCACCACACCCGGCACTTTTCCCTGCAACCGCAGGAAGTGCTACACCTGCCCCTACACCTCCCCCCTCACACCCATCCCAGGCCCCAAAAAGATTTTCAACATCAAGCAGATGTTCACCTGCACATCTGCCAATGTGGTATACTGCATCCGCTGTTCCCGATGTGGCCTCCTCTACATCGGGGAAACCAAACTAAGGTTTGGGGACCGCTTTGCAGAACACCTGCGCTCAGTTCGCACTAAACAACTGCACCTCCCAGTCGCCAACCATTTCAACTCCCTCTCCCATTCCTCAGATGACATGTCCATTCTGGGCCTCCTGCAGTGCCACAACGATGCCACCCGAAGGTTGCAGGAACAGCAATTCATATTCCGCTTGGGAACCCTGCAGCCCAATGGTATCAATGTGAACTTCACAAGCTTCAAAATCTCCCCTCCGCCTACTGCATCCCAAAACCAGCCCAGCTCATCACTGCCTCCCTAACCTGTCCTTCCTCCAACCTATGCCCTCCTCCCACCTCAAGCCCCACCCCCATCTCCTACCTACTAACCTCATCCCACCCCCTTGACCTGTCTGTCCTCACTGGACTGACCTATCTCCTCCCTACCCCCCTACCTACACTCACCTTTACTGGCTCCCTCCCCACCTCTTTGACCTGTCTGTCTCCTCTCCACCTATCTTCTCTTCTATCCACCTCCCCCTCTCTCCCTATTTATTTCAGAACCCCCTTCCCCTCCCTATTTCTGAAGAAGGATCTAAGCCCGAAACGTCAGCCTTCCTGCTCCTCTGATGCTGCTTGGCCTGCTGTGTTCATCCAGCTCTACACCTTGTTATCTCAGATTCTCCAGCATCTGCAGTACCTACTATCTTTCCACATCAGACAGATGTTCACCTGCACATCTGTTAATGTGGTCTGTTGTATCTGCTGTTCCCGCTGTGGCCTCCTCTACATCAGTGAGACCAAGCGGAGGCTTGGAGACCGTTTTATGGAGCACCTACGCTTGGTTCGTGACAAATGACAATACCTCCCAGTCGCGAACCACTTCAACTCTCCTTCCCACTCCTTGGACAACATGTCCGTCCTGGGCCTCCTCCAGTGTCACAACGATGCCACCCGAAAACTGGAGGAACAGCACCTCATATTCCACCTGGGAACCCTTTGACCCAATGGTCTCAATGTGGACTTTACGAGCTTCAAAATCTCCCCACCCCCGACATCATCCCAAGACCAGCCCCTCTCATCCCCGCCTACTTGACCTGCCTGTCTCCCCTCCCACCTACCTGCCCCTCCCTCCTCACTGCTCAACCCTCATCCCAACTCCCTACCTACACTTACTTTTACTAGCTTCGACTCTGCCTCCTTGACCAGTCCATCTTCTCTCCACATAACTGCTCCACCGTCCACCTTCTATCATCGCCTCCCCGTCTCTCTATTTATTTCTGAGTCCCCTCCCCCTCCCCCATTTCTGAAGAAGGCCCCAGACCCAAAATGTCAGCTTTCCTGCTCCTCAGGCATTAAGGAGAACCTTAAAGGAATAGGAAAAGTAAACAGCAAGACACAATGTCTTCAAAAGGCAGGTCCAGAACTGACAGATTAATCAACTGAAAAATAACCACCTAATGTGGAACAATTATAATTGGGGAATGATCAAGAGGCCAGAGTTAAGGTTGAACAAGCATGCAGAAGATTTTCACTGCTGGAGGAGATTAGACTTGGGCTGGGACAAAATAAGGGAGGGATTTGGGGCAGTATGATAGGTCAGTGGTTAGCTCTACTGCCTCACCGTGCCAGAGACTCTGGTTCGATTCCACCCGCGGGTGACTGTCTGTGTGCAGTTTGCATATTCTTTCCGTGTCTATATGGGTTTTCCTCCAGATGCTCTGGTTTCCTCCCAGAGTCAAAAGATGTGCAAGTTGAGTGGATTGGCCATGCTAAATTGCCCATAGTGTCCAGGGATGTATAGCATAGGTGGGTTTGCCATAGGAAATGCAGCATCGCAGGGATGGGGTGGGTCTTGATTGGATGTTCTTCAAGGGTCAGTGTGGACTGCATGGGCCAAATGGCCTGCTTTCATACTGTAGGGATTCTATGAGAAATGAACATTTTAGAACAGAAATGTTGCTAATTCTGGGAACTAGTGACTGAAAAATGTATGTCTTTATTTTCATTTAACCTTCCTCCATTTGATGAATAAACATAGCGAAGTTCAAAGCAATAGATGTTAAGGGCTGAATCTTACACTTTTTGGCGACACATGAGTTGCATTGAGATTTTTTTGGAGGGATCCTTGATGCGCGTTCCAGCAAGATTTCGACATACCTTGGCAAATATAATCATTATTACCCGAGGGGTGACTCAAACTGGAAAGAAATAAAGTTGGTAATTAGAAGTCAATAAGATGCTCAGGGGACCATAGGACAGGAAAAACAAAGCTGGGCATTGAACATGTTTAGAAAGCTGAATGGTGCTTAAAAGAAAAAGTTAACAGCACTCTACCTGAATGCACACAGCATTCATAACAATGTAGATGATCTAAAGGCACATATAGAGATACATGGGTATGATCTACTTCTCATACAGGGAATGGTTGTATGGTAACCAGGACAGAAAACTGAATGTTCAAAAGATGGTTGAAGTTTAGAAAGGGCAGGCAAGGAGGAAAGGAAGGTGGAATTACACTGATAATGAGGAGTGGGATCAATATATTAGTAAGGGAAGATCTCAATTAGATGAACAATCTATTAAATCCACATAAAAGCTGAAAGAATTGCGGATGCTATAAATCAGAGACAAAAATAGAAATTGCTGGAAAAGCTCAGCAGGTCTGACAGCGTCTGTGGAGCGAAATCACAGTTAACATTTCGGGTCATTCAAGTGACGATAGAGCAGTGTTCAGAAATCTTGTGATTTCAAATAAACCTGTTAGACTATGACCTGGTGCCATGTGACTTCTGATCAAATCTGATTGGGTTGAGCTCAGAAACAGCAATGGACAGTAGGAATTGACTGGTGGCCATACTACAAATAGAAGTTGAAGAATGAGATGTGGTTTTAATGGAGAGATGAAAGAAATTGGAGCATAGCACAGTGATCGTGGGTGACTTCAATCTGCATATAGACTAGGTCAACCAATTGGGTATTAAAGCTGTAGAGGACAAGTTTCTAGATTGGGTTAGGGATGGTTTTCTGGAGCAGTAGATTGACCCAACTAGAGGTTATGTTATTTTAGATCAGGCATGATAATGAGAAAGGGCTAATTAATAATCCTGTTGTGTCAGAACCTTTAGAGTGAGTGACCACAACATGATAGAATTTTACTTTATGATTGGAGGTGAGGCAGTTCAATCTGAAGCAACATGAGATAAGATACGACAATTTTCTTCATGCAAGTATTGTCAGAGAAACATAGAAAGTAGGAGCAGGAGAAGGCCACTCAACCCTTCGAGCCTGCTCTGCCATTTCATGTGATCATAGAGTGAGTGCAGTATAGGTTCATAAGGCCTTAATTCCATGTTCTCACTTTCTCCCCACTTGGTGACTTTTAAAATCTGAAAATAAAAACTACCACTTTCATAACTTGGCCTGTGGTAGAGAATTCCACTCTCTGAGTTAAGAAATGTTTCCTCATCTCAGCCATCAATGCCCTACCTTGTGTTCTGGCACTGTGACTCTGGTCTAGGCTTCCCAACAAAGGGAAGCATCCTCCCTGTATCTAGCCCTGTTTGAATTTTATACTTTTCAATCAGATCCCCTCTCATCCTTCTAAACTCTCAGGAAGACAGGCCCAGCAAACCAATCTCACATCATAGCTGTCCTGTGATCCTAGAATTAGCCAAGTAAACTTGTGCGATACTTTCCTTTTGGCAAGTGAATGTTCTCTTAGGTAGGGAGACTAGAACTCCAGGTGCGGCCTCGCCAAAGCCCTGCGTATCTGCAATATGACATCCCTGCTTCTGAACTCAAATTCTCATGCAATGGTGGCCAACATATCATTTGCCTTCCAAATTGTTCGCTGCATCTGCCTGTCTACGTTCATTAATTGGTGAACAAGGACACCCGGATCCCTTTGTACATCCACATTTTCCAATATATCACCAGTGGATCACGTGTTCATTCATTGATAATTGGAACTATCTATCCTCTTGCGGTCTTCAAGATTTGAATCCCATTTTTGTCAATTGCATTGATCAGAATGGACCATGATCAACTGATTTTTTTCTTGGACTTTTGCAGCTGACTATCAACTTTCAAATAATCTTAGGGCGAATGTTTCTGTTGAATAAAAGGAATGAAATTTCATAATGGAATTGTGAGGCACCTTGTCTGAAAGTAAGACAAAAAGAATGTTATTTTCAATGAAAAAATCAATTTCCTGTGGCTGAAAATATTTTTGTTTAGATTTCTACATCAAAGCATTAATTTCTATTCAGAAAGTTTCATTTTATTTGATGATGTTATTATCAAGTGACTATTGATTAGAAAGATACTCAAATATTTCTATTAATAGTGTATGAAAAGGAAGAGTTTAGAGGGATATGGACCAAATGTTGCCAAATGGGACTAGATTAATTTAGGCTACCTGGTCGGCATGGATCAGTTGGACCGAAGCTGTACAGCTCTATGGAGCTATGATGCTGCAATAGTGTGGCAACAAAAGCAGGTCAGAGACTGGGAATTCTGCATTGCAAAACTCACCTCTTGTCTCCATAAAGTCTGTCCACCATCAACAAGGCACAGGTCAGGATCGAATACTCTCCACTTGCCTGGATCTGTGCAGCTCCAACAACACTCAAGAAGCTCAATGCCCTCCAGGACAAAGTTTGACTGGTAGCACATCTTCCAGCTTAAACATTCGCTCCCTCGACCACTAGTTCCCTGTGACAGCAAACAATACGAACTGCAAGTTGCAATAAAGTTGACCATCACAGCTCATTGAATGGCATCTTGCAAATTCATGATCTCTCCCCACCCAAAAGGGCAAAGCAGTAGGAGCAAGGGAACACAATCATCTGCAAATACCTCTTCCTGTTAGCTATAATCTTGGCTTGGAAATAAAACATTATTCTTCAGCATAGTTACAGCACAATCCTGGAACTCTCGATCTCACTACGTTGTACCAGATGAACTACAATGGCTCAAGGACGTAGCTTACTTTTGCCTTTGAGGGTAATTGCAGTGAGGTCTACATCCCATGACCAAACAAACAAAAATATGCAGTGGCATATTTGACCTAAGGTGCTTCATACACAGACTTACACTCATTGTATTAATATAAAACATGGCAGGCAATTGAAGAGAAAAAAATTACGTTTTGTTATTTGATATTCCAAAGCCTGAATTAAATTCATGATTTCCAGCATAACAGTCCTTGGTTCATTTTACACCAGAAAGACCCAGGGAAAATTATTTACAAAAGGTATTGTCTGAACATTCTTCTCACTCAATTGCAGAGACGGTTAGTAACCTCTAAGACTCGATAAATATTCATGACACCTTAAAGAAAAAGATTGTGAAGTTCCCGGAGATAAAAGTAGTGTGAAGGTGAAGTGAATTGACAACACAATAGATTGCATCAAGAACATAAACAGAGAATTTCATAGGCTGGGTGTGAGCTGCCTTGAAGGTTAAAGTTGGATCCAATTTGGGAGCAATGACTTGCTGCATGAATAAAGTATATGTTATAACATAAAAGCAAAATACTGCAGATACCGAATTTATCACATTTTTTAAAAATACAGGAAATATTCAGCAGGTCAGGATGTGGAGACAGACACTAAATGCTTCACATTGATGATCTTTGACCAAAATCCCCCCTGTTTCTTTTGTCAATCACCTTATATCTGTGCCTTCTGGCTTCTGGACATGAGAAAACAATTTGCCTTGTTTACTCCATCTATTTCAGAAAGGACCTGTTGCAATGACACGTTTGCTAATCTTCAGACAGTCAGGAAGGAGAGATCACGTCCTGAGTTGGACACAGTCTGAATGATAAAACTTGGGGAATTTGGAGGCAACATAGGAATTTGGTGCAGAGGAGAAGCAGAGATTTTTGCCATTCTTTCGTCTCATAGCTGGCAAGGCTTTTTCTCAACAGGATAAATTGAATCCCAGGAACACACAGAGCCGGTAGAAAAGAATGAGGTCACAGGTAAACTTAAACTCATTCGGATGGTGGCAGTCACCAATTTGACTATCTACCTTTAGATTGAAGGTAAGTAGGGTCACATTTACAGGCTACAAGCTAAAAGGCCAGCATGAAACTTTTAAAATTCAAATTAAGAACAAAATGAATAAAACAGAGATGCTAGGCCCACCTGCATGATATGGGAGCTTGTGGACTCCATTGTGATTCATAGTGTGTGACCACATCTCCAGCTTGAGGAACTTCAGCTCAGAGTTGACGAGCTGGATCCTGGACTTCTAATACTGCGACAGTCACGCAGGGGAAAGAGTTACCTGGACGCTAGGTTTCAGGAGGCAGTCACACGCCTTAGATTAACTACCTCCAATTCGGTCAGGAGTCAGGGCCAGGAAAGTGTGACTTTGAGCAAGGGAGGTAGAGAGATCCAGGGGGTAGTGATGAAAGGGTCTTGGCCCTTGAGTTTATCAAACAAGCTTGAGATCCTTGTTTCCTGCGTGGATGAGTGTGGGGGCTGTAGGGAGGATGAACAAACTGACCATAGCACTATGATACAGGGAGCCTTTTAGAAGAAGGGAGGAAAGAGAAATGTTGTTGTAATTGAGGATTGTGTAATCAAGGGAATAGACACTGGCCTTTGTAGCCTCTATCAAGAGTCCTGCCTGGTGCACAATTTCAGAATATCTCATCTGGGCTGCAGAGGAACTTGGAGTGGGAGGGTAAAAACCCATTTGTTGTGGTCAAGTAGTTACCAACGATGTAGGTAGAAAGAGGAAAGAGATTCTGCTGAGGGAATATGAGCAGCTAGGGAATGAATTAAAAAGCAGAATCAGAAAGGTATAATCTCCAGATTACTACCTGCACCATGAGCACATTGGCACAGGGTCAACAAGATTAAAGAGGTAAATGGGGTCTCAAAGATTGGTTTGGATTGGTTTCATAGGTCATCACTATCAGTACTGGGGAAGGGGGGGATCTGTTACAATGGAACGAACTCAACCTGAATCATGTTGGTATCAGAGTCATGGAGAATCATTTTGACGGGGCTTTAAATTAGTTAGGTGATGGGTGGGGTTAGGACTGAGTTTTTGAAAATAAATGCAGATAGAAAAGGAGACAAGCTAAATGAGGGGATAAAAAAGGCTTGGTTACAGTAATCATGGAAGAAATCAATATTCAAGTGGATTGGGAAAAACAGGTTAGTAGAGGAATTCATGGTATGTCTAGATGTTTTTTGGGGCAGTTTGTAGTAGAGTCCACTAGGCAACAGGCAGTTTTGGATTTTTAGTGAAATGTAATAAGGCACACTTGGTCAGGGAGCTTAAAGTGAAAGAACTGCTAGGGAGTAGTGATCATAATATGATAAAATTCACCCTGCAGTTGGAGATGGAGAAGCTGGAATCAGATGTAACAGTATTAGAACTGAGTAAATGAAAGTACAAAGGCATGGGGGAGGTGCTGGCCAGAATGGAAGGAATGGGGCTAGGGAGCAAGCATGGAAGATGGTGGAGCAGCAAGGCAAGAATTTCTAGAGGGTAATTTGAGAGGCACAGCAGAAATTCATCCCAAGGAAGAAGAAACACATTAGGGGGATGATGAAGCAATCATGGCTGACAAGCGAAGGGACAGTATAACAACAAGAGATAAAGCATATAAAGTAGTAAAGATTAGTAGGAAGCCAAAGGATTGGGAAGACTTTAAAAACCAGCAGAGGATAACTATAAAAGCAATAAGAGGAGAGAAAGTGAAATATTAGAGTAAACTAACTAGTGATATACAAGAAGATTGCTTTTATAGGCATATGAAAGGTAAGAAAGAGGCATAAGTGGACATTACTGGAAAATGAAGCTGGAAAAGTAGTAATGGGGAACAAAGAAGTGGCAGAAGAACTGAATAGGTACTTTGCATAGTTTTCAAAGTGGAAGACACCAGTAGCATCCCAGAATTTCAAGAGGGTCAGGGGCAGATATGACCCTGAAGAAGCTAAAACGTCTGAAGATGGATATATTACCCGGACCAGAAGGTCTACAGCCCAGGGTTCTGAGGAGATAGCTTAGGAGATTATACAGGCATTGGTGGTGATCTATCAGGAATCAGTGAAGTCAGGGAGGGTGCCAGAGGACTGGAAAATGGCTAATGTAATACCCCATTTAAAAGAAAGGAAGGTAGGAAACGATAGGCCAGTTAGTAAGACTTTGGTGCCCATTATTAAGGATGAGATTGTGGAGTACTTCAAAGTGTGTGGTAAAATCAGGCAGAGTCGGCACATCTTCATCAAGGGGAGGTCATGCCTGATGAATCTGTTAGTATTCTTTGAGGAGGTAACAAGCAAATTAGATAAAGGAGAGTCAGTGGACTTGATCTATTTGGATTTCCAGGGGACCATTAACAAGGTGCTGCACAGGAGGCTGCTAAATAAGATAAGTGTTGACATCACTCTACATTTAAAAACCAACCATCCAGCCAACCAAGCTAACTGACCCTGTGGCATTGTGATCTGAAAGAGGTCATTATGTGGAGCGTATTAAGTGCATAGTATAATGATATATGGACTTAAGGCAAAAGAAATAGAAGGCATAAGACATCACATTGAGTGCCCTCTCACAGTATCGGCTAGTAAATCCATCATTTGTACAAAGTTGCTATCTTGCAAGAGGGTCTTCGACAGCACCTCCCAGTCACGAGCCACTTTAACTCCACCTCCCACTCCTTGGATGACATGTCCATCCTGGGCCTCCTCCAGTGTCACAACAATTCCACCCAAAAACTGGAGGAACAGCACCTCATATCCCGCCTGGGAACCCTACAACCCAATGGTCTCAATGTGGACTTTACGAGCTTCAAAATCTCACCACCCTCAACCTCATCCCAAGACCGGCCCCCACCTCTCATTCCCACCTCCTTGACCTGTCTGTCTTTTCTCCACCTATCTGCTCCTCTATCTACCTTTTATCATCACCTTCCCCCTTTCTCTATTTATTTCAGAGCCCCTTCCCCTCCCCCATTTCTGAAAAAGGATCCAGACCCGAAACGTCAGCTAGACTACAAGTGACTTGACATTCAACAAGTAGTTTGTTTCTTCCATGCACGAGCAAAGCTGGGGCTTAAAGTCCTACCGGGAGGGAGGATTTGGAAACAAAGAGACCAGCCAGATATATCATACACCATGGTGAGCTGTGGTGAGGATTCATTATATGCCAAGTATCAAGCCCAGCATTGAAATCATACTCTAACTAGAAATTTGGAAAGTGGAGCGGGGAAGGTGGGTTGTGGTGTTGAGGATAAGTAATGGACTTGACAGGAGAAAGAGGAACTATTTTCTCTGACGGAAGGTTCTGAATAAATGATGATATAACAAAATTGGAGTTAGGTCATTCAAGGGTAACGACAGAAAACACTTCCTTTCATAAACAGTGTGAAAAAAACAGTCCAAAAAAAGAGAGAGGCTTGGTTTGGTTGAAAACTATAAAACCAAAGCTGATAGATTTTAGTAAAAACTGAAAGACCTGTGGATGCTGTAAATCAGAAGCAAAAACAGGAATTGCTGGAAAAGCTCAGCAGGTCTGGCAGCATCTGTGGAGAGAAATCTGACTTAACATTTCAGGTTGAGTGACCCTTCCTCCGAACTCAGATCCTTCTGTCATCATCTGATGAAGGAGCAGTGCTCTGAAAGCTTGTAATTTCAAATAAACCGGGTGAATTATAAACTGGTGTCATGTGACTTGTGACTTTGTCCACGCCTACTAACACCTCCACATCATTATATCTTTGAACAGTTTGTTTAGAAAGTATCGGCTAGACTATGAACTGACTTTTTTTCTTTATTCATTCATGCTGACCAGACAACATTTATTGCCCATCCCTAATTGCCCAGAGGGCAGTTAAGAGTCAACTGCATTGCTGTGGGTCTGGAGTCACATGTAGGCCAGACCCGGTAAGGATGGCAGTTTCATTCCCTAAAGGACATTAGTGAACCAGATGGGTTTCTTCCTGACAATCGACAATGGATTCATGGTCATCATTAGATTCTTAATGCCACATATTTTTTAATTGAATTCAAATTCCACCATCTGCCATGGCGGGACTCAAATCCACGTCGCCAGAACATTGTCTGGGTCTCCGGATTAACAGTCCAGCGATAATACCATTAGGCCATCACCTCCTCATCACAAATAGTGTCCATTAAGATCATTGCCCCAGATTTACACAGAAAAAAACTGCAGAAAAAGCTTAGATGTGTATTGAATGTGAAATAGAGTTCAATTTACAAGGGAGATTATTTGTGAGGGGAAGAAAATGTTTGGCACTGAATGATTCCACCTGCAAGCAAACAACATGTAGATAAATATCAGAGAATACAGGCCACATACTGGAATGAAAGGATAATTTTCTAATGGTGAGCTTTGTCCTCATGATCAACATTAATAACCAATAAAGAAAAGAATTACTATTTCTATGTCAGCCTCCCGGGATTAATTAAACAGCTAGGGCGTGTGAATACAATTAGAACAAAGATTTCCAGCTTGATGTATCAGTCATAAATTTGTGTGACGTATCAGGCACAAACACAAAAGCAAAGACTGTGATGAAAGACATAAAGGTTTTGAAGCCATTAGCAAAAGAGCCATAGGTGAGAAGAGAACAAACATGTTTACACAATGAGTTGAAATGATATAGAATGATATATTTTCTAATTAGTCATCGGATATGGGTCCCACTGACTAGGCCAACATTTATAGTCCATCTCTAACTGCCCCTGAGAAAGTGGTGGTGAGCTGTCTGTTTTTCGGAGCTGCTGCTGTGAATTGCCATGGATCAGTCTGTAGGTAGACTCACAATGCTGTTTGGGCAGATGTTCTTGGACTTTAATTCAGCAACAGTGACAGAAAGACCATTAGTTCCAAGCCAGGAAGGTGCGTGACTTGTTGGAAACTTGATGTGGAGGTGGAAGCTGATTCACCACTAACTTTAACCAGAAACCTGGATGGAGATTTGAAGGTGAGATGGTTGTCAGTAACATGGAAAGTGCAGAGAGGATTGTGATGAAATGGAGAGTTCTTTCAAAAACTTTGACAGGCACAATGGACCTGAACAATTTCCTTATTGCTGTGTGATTCTATGATTAGGCACAATGAGATAGACCCTTGCATTGAATGACAACATAAACCAATGGGCAAGGTTCCGGCAACCTGTTTGACATTCCTCAAGTTATTTTTGAATTCATTCATGGGACATGGTGTTGCTGGCTAATTAGCATTTGTTGCCCATCCCTAATTGCCCAGAGGGCAGTTAAGAGTCAACCATATGGCTGTGGGTCTAGAATCACATATAGGCCAGACCAGGCAAGGATGGAAGTTTCCTTCTCTAAAGGACATTAGTGAACCAGATGGGTTTCTCCAGACAACTAGTTTTACAGTCATCATTAGACCCTTAATTCCAGGTTATTATTGAATTCAAATTCCATCATCTGCCATAGCAGAATTTGAACCCAGGTTCCCAAAACATAACCCAGGTCTCTGGATTAATAGTCTAGCGATAATACCATTAGGCCATCGCCTACCTATTTGATTATTAACATATTATAAATAATATCAGTATCATTTCTGTTGACTTCAAACAGGAGAGATCTCAAGAGATCCATTGACTCACTATCTTGCAGAGCCAAGATCTCAGGTCCATTATTAACATTTATCCAGAGTAGGAAATTCTATTAAATGCTGGTTCACGGCTCACAGTAATTTACTTCAGTTTTCAATTCCCCAGAAATTGGCCCAAAATCAGAAAAAAAAGGGATTTCCATTGTATTTATTTAATAAATTGTCACTCGTACATTGGTACAGTGAAAAGTGGACAATGTTGCCACTCTAGCGCCATCTTGGATTACTAAATAAGTTATATAGATGGTAAAATACTGAATAAATTAATATTAAATTGATATTACTAAACCTGAAACAACTTCAAAAGTTCATCTCTCCCTCTCTCCAGACAACACCCTCTCTGGTCTTCTGGTCACCACCAGGTCCCTAGGGTCATGGCAATGTACTCCGTTTCTGCCACTACCACTTCAGCATTCTCCACCCCCGAGCTGGAGACATTCACACTGCACGGGTCCCTCATCTCCTCCAACTTTAAAAGTCAACTGACGGGTCCTGGCTCCGACTTGACCAACAGGGTCCTAGCTCCAAGTCAACCGATGGGGTCCCAGCTCATCTTCCGAAGGCACCACCTGAGATGGAGTGGGGCTGCAGATACACAGATCCCCCGGCCTCCTGTAAGAGGAGGTCCCAGTGGAACCAAAACAATAACAGCAAAACAAAACCATTACTGAGCTGGAAAGACAACAATGAAATAGTGAGGGTGCCAAGAGTTGTCGAGCCCCGTGCATGGGAGCCAATGTTGCTGACCCCACTGCCACCCATCATGGAACTCATGCAGCTAATTACAAGACATGTCAAGCGTGACTTGAGTGTCTGTGATCTTTGTGTCTGGCTTCTGTAAAGAAAAAACATGCTAAAGGTGAATCCCATACTCAACCCTCATCACCCCAGATTGAAATAATCACTTGGCCATGTTAAATTGCACTATAGTGTCCAGGTGAAAAGGATTAGCCATGGCAAATGCCAGGTTATGGGGTTGGAGGTGTGAGTGTGCTTGGGATCTTTGGAGGGTCAGTGCAGACTCAATGGGCCGAATGGCATCATCTGCCCCATAGGGATTCTGTGACAATGATTCGGTTGCCCCCATTTGCAACCATTCAAGGAGGGCCTTCAATTCCAGTTAGATTTTAAAAAAGAACAGGCTTCAAATTTACATGTCACACTTTTCACAATCGCCAATAATTCAAAATATTTCACGAGAGCCAAAATGTTAGCTCTGCTTTCTCTCCACAGACCTGCTGAGTTTCTACAGCAATGACTGTTTTCAAATCGAAATGCTTTATAGCCAATGAAGCATTTCTGGTGTATGATCATTTGTTGTAATAGAGGATATGTGGCTGTTAATCAAGCTCCCAAACACAGCAATGTAATAGTCACTGGGCACAGGTGGTTGCCTTGGCTGGTGTGGATCTGATTGATGTCAACAGCATGGACTTCGATCTCTATACCAGCTGGGGTGGATGCGATAGGGTTAGGGTTGCCTGTGCTCTACCTGTGGTGGAGGTCATGATGCTGTGCGTTGCATCTGTTTTCATAGCAGAGAACTGAAGGACAAGAACAGAAACACAGAATAAAAACCAAAAGAATTGAGGATGCTGGAAATCAGAAACAAAACAGAAATTGCTGGAAAAGCTCAGCAGGTCTGGAAGCATCTGTGGAGAGGTATCAGAGTTAATGTTTTGGGTATGGTGATGCTTCCTCTGAACAGGAGGGTCACCTGACCTGAAATGTTAAGAATAAATAGAGGTCATTCCTGATTTACAGCCCTCTTCTATAAAGTTGTCACAGTTTATGAAACAATTCCTTCACCAAATATCTTGCACTTGTGACTTATTTCAAATCTCTTCTTCAGAAATCTAAGTTTTTGTGACAATTGTAAATTAATTTAACATGTGGTACATAAAGTTTCATTTGGTTCATCAAGTCTGTACTATTTCTTCAAACAAGCATCACTCAGCTAGAGTCAGTGTCCTTCTTGTCCCCATATCCTGCAGAATTAAAAGTGTCTTATTAAAATATATATGACAAATACTGTTAAGGAAATAAACCAATGCTGTAATACATAGGCTTTTTTAAAGGGACAAATGAAAAACAAAAAGATAATTTCTCAGTTACAGTGATTAGAACATGTTGACGAAGGAACATTTAAATTAAAATCATAATTAGGTTTAAACCTGACTGGCATTGAGAGAGTATAATAGAGCTTCCAAGTCTATAAAAGGAAAACATTTTGTTCCTAAATGACTGTGCAGGGTATTCAGTGATATCGGAGAGAAAAGATCCTGAAATAACTGCACAGAGGCCGGTCACCCAGTCACCCTTATTTACCAGTGCACATTACACTGGCTGCAGCCAGCCAGCTCAGAGTCAATCGCAGGACTGAGGAGATTCTGAATCCCCTGTTGATACTGATCAACCAGGGCCCCCCAGTTGGACCATGTTAACAACCCCGATCAAGGATCTTGTAGTCAACAAGATCCACCTGGTTCCAAACACTACAGATCCTGTTTCATATGAGCAAAAGGGAAACTATAATTTGAATCAACTTTGGACTTTCTCTATTTTGTGTATATTTTGGAAAGATGCAGTGTTTTGTCATTGTAGAGAATACCTGAGGATTTTTCCTCTATAAACATTATTACAAAGTACCCTTAATATCAGTCGAGAAATATGTAGCTGAAAAAAACTTATACGATACATGGATCTCAGTCTAAAGAGTGAAGTATGCAACTAGATGTAGATTTTTCAGTTTGTTTATTTGCAAACTGCAGTATTGCATACAATAGCCTTCAACCCTACTAACTCAGTGTTTCCCTTTACAAGCTTCTCTCTGTAAGACCTCTAGATAGTTATTTTAAACAATGCCCTTCATCTGTGTAGCTTAACAACATAATTAAAACACCACTAACACCCAAGAGATTGTGTTAAAGAGCAGAAGGGCCAAAAGATTAGGGAGAATTGTGGTGGGGTAGTTCTCTGATGTGTATTTGCCTGTAGTGATTATTTCCAGAGGTTAGTTGGGATCAGGCTCAGCTGCTTTCTCCATTGAAGTGAACAAACAATTAGGGAAAGTGAGACACAAAACCCAAAATCGCTGAAATGCTCAGCAGGTCTGGCAGCATCTGTGGAGAGAAATCAGAGTTAACGTTTCAAACAATTCTGAAGTAGGGTCTCTGGAGTCGAAAGTTAACTCTGATTTTTCTCCACAGATGCTGGCAGACCTGCTGGGCTTTTCCAGCAATTTCTGCTTTTGTTTCTGATCTCCAGCATCTGCAGTTCTTTCGGTTTTTATTTAGAGAAAGTAAGATCCTGCTTTACTGCCATTTTACGCACAGTGCTGGTATTTTCTCACTGTTGGTGTAGCTTTCCATCTGTATAACAGCTACCACCCAGCAGCAGACCATATGCCACTAGACTCAAAGACTCAATATCCCAATAATGGGGCCATGGGGGATTAAAATTCACAATCACATTGCTCACAGAACCACAGAATTGTGACAACGCAAAAGGAGGTCATTTGGCCTATCATGCTTGTACTATCTCTTGAAACAAGCATCACTTACTGAGTGTCAATCTCGTGCCTATCCCAATATCGTTGATCACCATTTCTATCCAAATTACCATCCTACTCTTTCTTGAATGCCTCAAGTGAACTTGCCTCCACCATATTTCAGTCAGTGCTCATTCTGTGAAAAGCATTTTCTCACAATATCCTTCCTTCATTCAGCACGTAAATTTAAATCTATGCCGTCTCCATTAAACCATAAGAAAATAAGACATAGGAACAGGAGTAGGCCATTCTGCCTCTTGAGCCTGCAGCAGTATTTAATAGGATCATGCCTGACCCATCATTCCTTATGTCCACCTTCTCGTATTTTCTCCGTAATCTTTGATTCCCCTACTGTTCAAGAATCTATCTCATCCCCAAATGTACACAAGGACTCTGCCCTCATAGCTCTTGTGTCAAGGAGTTCCAAAGACCCTCAACCCACTGCGAGAAGAAATTTCTCTTCATCTCAGTCTTAAATCAGTACCCCTTTATTCTGAGACTATGTCCTCTGGTCCCATCCTCTCAGCATTTATCCTGTCAAGCCCCTTAAGAATCCTTTATATTTAATTGAGATCACCAGTCATTCTTCTAAACTCCAGCCTTGGTCCTTTTACAAGCAGGAACAGCTTCTCTCTATCTGCTCTATCCGTCCTACTCACAATTTTGAAAACTTCTTTCAAATCCCTTCACAGCCTTCTTCTCTCCAAGGAGAACAGACACAACTTTTACAATCCAGTTAAAGGAGCCATTCCTTCAGACTCCTGATTACACCCAGCAATGTAATTGTTCCCTTTTATTCCTTAGCCCTCGTCAAACTGATTCTGTCCTTGAGCCTTCTGAGACATCCTTTTTCTCCAGCACTGTAAAACCCTCCTTAATCAATACTGGTCGCCCTCCTACTTTCCTACTTTGTCAATCTTTTCTAAAAAATCTACGCCCAGGAATATTTAATGCCCAGTCTTGCCCTTCCTTGAGTCAAGACTCTGTTATTGCCACAACATGGTATTTCCCTGTGATAATCTACATCTGTAAATCCTCAGCCTTACTTATCGTAGTCCGTGCATTTACATGCATGTGCACTAAGATGACTCTTGCTAAGAGGCAGGATTCTATTTGCTGTCTACTCCTAATTCAAACCAGGGGGCTTTCATATTGAGAGAGATAAAAGGTACTGCAGATGCTGGAGAATCCGAGATAACAAGCATGGGGCTGGATGAGCACAGCAGGTCAAGCAGCATCATAGGAGCAGAAAAACTTGACGTTTCGGGCCTAAACC
>JAHRHZ010000016.1:58402912-58419649 GCA_024137785.1 Ginglymostoma cirratum | reverse complement strand
TTTAGGCCCAAAACGTCAAGTTTTTCTGCTCCTATGATGCTGCTTGACCTGCTGTGTTCATCCAGCCCCATGCTTGTTATCTCGGCTTTCATATTGAGGTGCCCTCACACTTGTCTTCCTGTCTCAACAGTACCTGACTCTCAGAGGGACTGCTGACCATCCATTGACGTTGACCTCTGAGCGGGTCACCAGCCTTTGGATTCTGCCCAGTGTCCTTAATAGGATGGCACGCACTGAGGCAGCTTAGTGGCCCACTTAAGGTGTGCACCTGTGGGCCTGACATCGGGGTCTTGAGACATGCCAAAAAAACACTCAGCCCTATTATGATTTTTATTGAAGTTTCCTTCATAATGAACAGATTTTCACTCTGATACCACTGGTTAAATTTTGTGTGCTAAACATGGACGTTATTTTTGGGACAACTTTTAAATTAAAAGTTTCCTGGTAATGCAATTTCTCGAATTATGTGTCAGCTTTAAATTTATGATCAGAATAATTTTAATCAGATAGTGTCATTAGATACGTTGTGAAATAATTAAATTAGCTTAAAGACTGATGGCATTATTCCTGCTATTTGGCATAGATGTATGGTTCTACAGTACCATTATGTGTACATGTATAACCTATTTTAATACCTTATGTTCTTTTATTTAATTGACTAGATCTTCAACGGAGGTCATCATGGTTCTTGAATATTTGTTCATGTGCCACTTGTAAGTATCCAAAAATAGTTTGGCTTTGATAGAATTCATAAAACTTAATACAAATGTAAATCTTCTATGACTCTATGATGATATAAAGTTTAATATCATATATCATTTAATATAAACTTATGAAGTCTCGTAATTGTTGCAATGTAGGACATGTGCCAGCCAATTGTCACACAGTAAGCTCCTGGAAATAGAAACGTGATAATGACTGGATAATCTATTTCACTGGCGTTGACTGAGCAAAATTGAGGATATCTTCCCACCTCTTCTTCAAAATAGTGCCATTGGATCATTATGTGCAACTGAGTGGACAAGCAGGACCTTAGTTTAGTGTCTCAGCCAAGAAAGCGCATCTTCAATTAGAGTGTTCCCTCATACTAGGGATCAAGACTTTCTACTGAGATCTCTCAAAAGAGAGATTCAAAGCGAGATTCAAACCAGTAACTTTACACAAAAGAAAACATAGGAATTAATAGCAGAATCCTTTGGGTCTGCTCCACCTTCTGTAAGATCATGGTTGATTAGTTTGATTGAAAGTTCTTATTCAGCGGTGAGAATGTGATACCATAACACCAGTAGACCATAAGACATAAGAACAGAAACAGACCATTCAGCCCATCGAGACTCTGCTACTATTCAATGAGATCATGTGTGATCTGATATTCCTCAACTCCTCATTGTTACCTTTTCCCCGTAACTCTTGATTTCCACTTACTGATTAAAAACCTATCCATCTCAGCCTTGAACATGCCTAATGCCCCACACTCAACATCCCTTGACAGTAAAGAATTTTAACAGATTCACTACCCTCTGAGAGAAGAAATTCCTCCTCCTCTCTGTCTTAAAATGTGTGACCCCGATTCTGAGATCATACTCTCTGGACTTAGGCTATCCCACAAAGGGAATTAACCTTTTCTCGTCTACCAAGAATCTGCATGTTTCAATGAGGTCACATCTCATTCTTCTATGTCCCAATGAGTACAGACCCCATCTACTCAATCTCTCCTCGTGAGGTTGCCACTCCATACTTGTCTGATTAAGGAAAAATGTATACTTCCACCAACCTTCTCCAGGTCACTATGGTTTGATCATTAAAATTGTGCTTAAGTAGCCCACATTTAAAGAAGAAATTGCTCAATTAGATTTAAAATACAAAAAGAGTCAGGTGCTTGTTGAATTTTGGGCTTGTGTTCAGTTCTATATCTTATTTAGGAAAGGAAGTTAAAGCATTGGATAGAGTTCAAAGGAGATTTACTGAAATTATACCAAGAATGAAGAATCTTAGATACATGGAAAGATTAGAGAGATTGAACTTTTTTTCTCCTTGGAACAGAGAAGTTTAAGAGGTGACCTCATAGAGGTGTTGAAAATTATGAACAATTTTGACAGGGGATAGAAGGGTATTCTTTTCCACCAGTTGATACGTCAGTAACTGGTGGTCAAAATTTCAAGATTGTCAGCAAAACAGCTAGGAGTGAGATGAGGAGAAACTTCTTTACTCAGAGAGTTGTTAGGATTTGGAATACTCTTTCTAACAGAGTGATGGAAATGCATTTGATAGGTTTCAAAGAAAAGCTGGATAGATATTTGAAAGTGATAAAGCCAGAGGGCTACGGAGACAGAGCTAGAGAGTGGGACTAGCTGGATAGCTCTTTCAGGAGCTGTTACAGATACAATGGGTCAAATGGCCTCCTTCTGGTCAGGAGGATGAGGAGCCTACCACGTCTGCTGGTATTAACCTAGCAGTGAGTAATGACAAGGTTGGGTTTTCTATGGAGGGACCATGGTTAGCAAAGACTAATGTGTTTTCTTGTGGACATCCAAGGAAACCCCTCATTCAAAGGCCCTGACAGTGCCTGATTGAGTGACATGGAATGGGTTACTCTGTTGTGCACTACTTCTGTTTTTGCCACTATATTCCGTTAAAACATAACTTCATTCCCACCCATAACCCTACTCCATTTCCCTTCCTTCCATCACTCAACTGTGCCTGCATTCCTCCTCAAACTGAGTCCTTGCTTGCTTGTCATACTAGCAGCAGCCACTGCCCTTTAGTGGCGCTGCTGAGAACAGAATATCTGCAAACCTCCAGTTGGCCAGCATCTCTTGAGGACTACAGTCTCAATGGTGAGGTCCTCGATCTTAGGGGAATGTCTATGGCTCAGTGATGTGAGATGTGATGGACCTACTCAAAAGGAGGCAATGTCAGAGGAGGATCTCAGTGCTTCTCCAGATGGTGACCACCATTGACGATCTCCAAGATCCAACCCACAACATCTAACTTAAAAAAAAAATTGTGAAAACAAAAATTGCAATCCTATAATTGGGACAAAGTTTAGAATGAAGTGTTAGTAGATGCTGAATGCATTTTGCTGAAAAATACTTTAATTATTGAAAGCACAAACTGTTCCTGAAGATTACATTTCTTCCCAAATTAAGTGTGGTTATGTTTCTAGTTTAATAATTATTCAACTGACTCAATATGTATTCTTGAGAAACAATATCTTCAGAGCTATTTAAGCCAATAGTTTACATTGTATACCCTTGGTAAATATGAGAAAATCTCTATGTTCCAGCAACATTTTCTCATCCATTAAATGTTAGTCTGACAGCTTTGTAACAGTCTTGTTTCTGAATCAGAATCTTATGACTTTAAAAATTCCTCTAGCTGTTGAATAAACATCAGTGGAAGCTTTAAGATTAGATGAGAAAATGCAGGCCCAGCTGCTGGTTCACGTAAGTGGAAAACTACCTTGGCCCTAATTCAAACTGATTGAGGAATGTATCAGAGATAATAGGAACTGCAGATGCTGGAGAATCTGAGATAACAAGGTGTAGAGCTGGATGAACACAGCAGGCCAAGCAGCATCATAGGAGCAGGAAGACTGATGTTTCGGGCCTAGACCCTTCATCAGAATGTCCCTGATTTGTCGCTAGCATTCCTTCCTCAAGCAGTACTGCCTGAACTGGTCAATGATTTAGCTTCCCTTTGACTAGCCCTATAGTCCTTCAGGTTGGTAATGTCAAACTGTTCAACTTAAAATCACAACCTAAGACCATAAGAAGTAGTTTGCTTGGCCCATCGGTTCTGCCATCCAATGAGATCATATCTGATCTGATAATCCTCAGATCCACTTTCCTGAATTTTACCCATGATCCTTACGGATTAAAAATCTGTCCATTTCAACTTTGAATATGATCAATGGCCCAACCTCCACCACCCTCTGCAGTAAAAAATTCCACACATTCCTCACTCTCCGAGGACAGAATTCCTCCTCATCTCTGTCTTAAACGTGCAACCTCTTATTCTGAAATCATGCCCTCTGCTCCCAGACACTCCCACAAGAGAAAACAACTTTTCTGCATCTACCCTGTCAAGTCCTCTAAGAATTTTGTATGGCCACTGCTCATTCTTCTATATTTGAATGAGTACAGGCTCAGTGTTCAACCTCATAAGACAATACCTGATATGAGCCTAGAGAACCCTTTTTGGACCTCCTCCAATCCCAATATATCATTCCTTAGATAAGGTGCCCAAAATGTTCATAGTTTTCCAGCTTGTACATTTTTAGCAAAACCTTCTTACATTTATACTCCATTCCCACTAAAATAAAGACTAACATTTCATTTGCCTTCCCTATTACCTACAACCATAGAATCATAAAGATGTACAGCACAGAAACAGATGCTTCAGTCCAGCTCGTCCATGCCGATCAGATATCCTAAATTAATCTAATCCCTTTGCCAGCATTTAGCCCATATCCCTCTAAGCCCTTCCTATTCATATATAATCCAGATGCCTTTTAAATGTTGTAATTGTACCAGCCTCCAACACTTCTTCCGGTAGCTCATTCTATACATGCACCACCCTTTGCATGAAAAAGTTCCCAGTATAAGTCACTTTTAAATCTTTCACCTCTCATTTTAAACCTATGCCCTCTAGTTTTGGCTTCCCACATCCTGGGGAAAAGGCTTTGTCCATTTACCCTATCCTTTTGTTTACCCTACCCTTCCCTAACCTACCTATTGAACTTTGATAACAAGATGTAGAGCTGGATGAACACAGCAGGCCAAGCAGCATCAGAAGAGCAGGAAAGCTGATGTTTCGGGCCTAGACCCTTCTTCAGACCCTCTAGACCCTTTGTCAGCTTTCCTGCTCCTCTGATGCTGCTTGGCCTGCTGTGTTCATCCAGCTCCACACCTTGTTATCTCAGATTCTCCAGCATCTGCAGTTCCTACTATTACTGAACTTTGATGCTAGTTTTTTTTGTGGTTCATGGACAAGGACTCCCAAATACCTCTCTTTTGTAACTTTCTACAGTCTTTCTCCATTTAAATAATGTTCAGCTCTTCTATTTATTCTGCCAAAATTCATAACCTCCCATTTTCCCACATTATTTTCCAGCTGTCAAGTTTTGGCCCATTCACTGAAACTGTTTGTATCCCTGTGCAGACTCTTTGTTCATCCTCACCACTTGTTTTCCCACCTATTTTTGTATCACCTGCAAACTTGACCAAAGCACATTTACTTTCGTCATCCAAACTTTAACGTACATTGTAAGTAATTGTGACCCTAGCACTGATCCCTGTGGCACACCACTAGATTACTGTTACTCGCCTGAAAATGACAACTTCCCAACTCTCTATCTTCTACTACAACACTTTATCCTCACTAATGAACAACCTCTCATACCATGGCTCATCTTATTAAGCAACTTAATGTGGTACCTTATAAAATACCATCTGAAAATCCAAAAATGTTGCAATAGTTCAATAATGCAGACTACAGATAACAATCACATTGCATCTTCTATAGGAAGAGTTCAGTTTCATTTTATCCAGTAGATATCTTCTGGACGTGTGCTGAAGAATAAAGGCAAATGACACTACAATAGCATGATTTTCTGGAAAACAAATTAAAATTCATAATCACTTTTACTCTATTTTGAGCTAATACACAAGGCATAGTTGTAGTAACTAATGTACCAGGCTCTAACTCAATGCAAATGGAGTAACAAATATCGTTCAAAGGTTATTGGCATGGGATGACGTACTATTTTAACACTATTGATTTCTGACTGCATTAAGCATGGATTTTCTTTATTTGTTGTTCATGAAGCTGAATATTTTCTTCGCTGGGAGAGCAGTTTGCAAAAAGTCCAAAACAAAGAGCAAACTCATGATGTTTTAATTTCTTGTAATGGTCAATTCCTTAATACTTGATTCTATAATTTAGAATAAAGGTCTTGTAAATGATGAAAGACGGGGGGCAATTTGAAACCATCAAATTATCAGTCATAAAAATAGATCAAAGCCATTCAGAAGGGAATTCGGGAAACACTTTCACCCATAGAAAGAGAAGTAGAAATCTGGAATCCCTTCAAAAACTGAATCCTTGAGGAGGTTTCTGACATTGATCAGACTTTTATTCGGTTACTACATCAAGGATATAGAGTTCAGATGTAAGTGCAACTGAGGTACAGATCACTGTGATCTTGTTGAAAGGTCAAACAGTTTACCACCCTTCTTGAATAATAATGCCAATGTGCCAAATGCCACTTCATTCCAGGGAAACATATTCTGCATGTTAACAACAAACACAAAGTTGCTGGAAAAGCTCAGCAGGTCTGGCAGCACATGTGAAGGAAAAAACAGAGTTAACGTTTTGGGTCCAGCGACCTTTCCTCAGAACACAGGTTAACAATACTCTCGAGTTGAATGCCCTATATTGGTCACTGTGTCATGAAATAGAACAGAGAACAGTATAGCATTCTAACATAATCCCATCTGCCTGCATATGGCCTGTATCTCTCTATTCTCTGTCTGTTCATCTGTCTGTCTAAATGCCTCTTAAATATTGCGAATGCTTCTACCACCTCCCCTGGCAGTGTGTTCCAGGCATCTATCACTATCTGTGTTAAAAAAAAACTATCCTCACATGTCTTCCTTAAACTTTTCCCTCTCACCTTAAACCTATGCCCCCTAGTATTTGACAGTATCACTCTGGGAAACATACTCTGACCATCCACCCTATCCATGCCTCTCATAATTTTATATACTTAGATCAGGTCACCCGTCAGCCTCCGACGGTCTAGTGAAAATAGTCCTAGCTTGTCCAACCTTTCCTTGTAACTAAGTAGATAATAAAGAAAAAGTCGAAAATTAAATTTAAGTAAGTTTTAATAAAATGCAGTTTAAAAGAATCAAGTAAAATCACCATTTTCTTACAGGGCACTCTGCCATTAGAGAGAAATGACTGGTGGTGGTTTAACCTGAGGGTCACCACACTTTAGGCAAGGAGAGAGCTTGAGAAAGTGGAAGCATCATGTTAATCTCAGCTGGTGTGGGAATTGAACCCATGCTGTTCACAACATTTGCATTATCACAAACACGTCATCCAAACAACTGAGCTACCTAAGCCCCTACCACCAGCTGCTGGTTCAAATAGAATCATACAGTCATAGAGTTTTGCAGCATGGAAAGAGTCCTTATAGCCTATTATGTCTGTGCTAGTCATCAAGTATCTATTCTAACACTTAACACATAGCCTTGCATGCTGTAGTGTTCCAAGTGTTTATTCAAAATACTTCTTTGTGAGAGCTCTCACCTTGACCACGCTTGCAGTTAATGAGCTTCAGATACCACTGACCTTCTGAGTGTTTATATTTCTCCTCAGATCTCATTGAAACCCTTTGCATCTTGCCTTAAAACTATGCCTAGTGGTTACTGAGCCCACTATAAAGGTGAAGAGTTTATTTCTATTTGCCTGTCTATGTGCTTCATAGTTTTGTGTATCTCAATCAGGTCCCTTCTCAGCCTTCTCTGGTCTAAAAAGGACAACTCAACCTATCTCTGAATCGCTCCTGATGAGGCAACATCCTGGTGAATCTCCTCTACATCCTCTCTGTTGCCATCTCGAAAGAATGGGGGACCAAAACTGCACACTGTAAGGCTGTGGCCTGACTAACATTTGATCTAGCTCCATTGTAAACATTTTGTTCCTGTACTCAACATCTTGAAAAATAGGCAAATATTCACTTTGCCTCCTGAACTACCTTACCGACATGTCCTGCAACCTTCAAGGATTTAGGGACATGCACACAAAAGTCCCTTTTTATTTCCTAGGGTCTTATCATTCATTGTATATTCTCTTGCCTTGCTGGTCTTTCCAAAACACATCACTTCCCACTTTTCAGGATTAGTTCTGGTTGCCAACATTATTCATTCTGTTAGCTCATTGATATCATCATGTGTCTTAAGGCTTTCCTCCTCACTATATACCATGTCACCAATTTTTGTGTCAACTGCTAACTTCTCCATCAAACGTTCTTTGTGTCCAGTTAATTAGTGTACAGAACAAACAATAAGGGATCCCAAACCCTGCAGTACCCCATTGAATTCCAGGCACAGAAACATCCTTTGACCATCATCCTTTGGCCCCTGCCACAAAGCTAATTTTGGATCCAATTTGCCAGACTGCCCTGAACACTGTTGTTTCTTACCTTCTGGATCTGTCTCATATGCAAGGCCTTGTTAAAGCCTTACTGGTGTCCAAGGCAGGCTATATCAACAGACTGACCTCATCTACACACCTAGTCACCTTCTTGTAAATTTATACAAATTTGTTAGACATGACCTTCCCTTGACAAAGCCATCCTGATTAATCCTTGCCTGTCCATTGGAGATTAACTCTGTGCTCAGAACTTTTCCCTACCACAAGATGTCAGACTCACTACCCGATAGTTCACTTAGTTATTCCTAACACTCTTCTTGAATAATGATGCCAATGTGCCAAATGCCACTTCATTCCAGGGAAACACATTTTACATGTTAACAACAAACACAAAGTTGCTGGAAAAGCTCAGCAGGTCTGGCAGCATTTGTGAAGGAAGAAACAGAGTTAACATTTCGGGTCTGGTGACCCTTCCTCAGTACACATGTTAACGATACTCTTGAGTGAGAATAAAACTAATCTCTATCTTAAAAGGGAAGCCTCTTACTCATAAACAGTGTCCCCTTGTTCTAATGAAGTGCAAGAAATTGCAAGACTTGTGAATTCTTGCCACAAAAGGAAATGGAATTGAGGTCATTAAATGTTTTTAAGCCAGAAGTGGATAGATTTTTCTCAGGGGAGAATGGGAATGAGGAGTTTGAAATGCTCAGCCATGATCCTAATCAATAGCAGAGCAGGACTGAAGGGCTGAATGGTCTACACCTGCTACTATTTTGTAAACAATTGATCACATACAGGAGTAGTAACTGATGAAATCCATACCTTCTTGAATATATCGCAGTATAATCCAGTTACATGAAGTCATATTTATTGGAGAATTTCAGTGGGACAGAAAGGGATCTAAGCCTCCCACCGCCCCCGAGATCCTGACCCCACCCCCGAGCACCAAACCATCATCTCCCAAACCATCCACAACCTCATCACCTCAGGTGACCTCCCACCCACCGCCTCCAATCTCATCGTTCCCCAACCCCGCACCACCCGCTTCTATCTCTTCCCCAAAATCCACAAACCTGAATGCCCTGGTCGACCCATTGTCTCCGCCTGCTCCTGCCCCACCGAACTCATCTCCACCTACCGAGACTCCATTTTCACCCCCTTGGTCCAGGAACTCCCTACCTACGTCCGGGACACCACCCACGCCCTCCACCTCCTCCAGAACTTCCAATTCCCCGGTCCCCAACACCTCATTTTTACGATGGACGTCCGGTCCCTAAACACCTGTATTCCCCATGCTGATGGCCTAAAGGCCCTCTGCTTCTTCCTGTCTCGCAGAACTGACCAATCCCCCTCCACCAACACCCTCATCCGCCTAGCCGAACTCGTCCTCACCCTCAACAACTTTTCTTTCAATTCCTCCCACTTCCTACAGACAAAGAGGGTGGCCATGGTTACCCACATGGGCCCAAGCTATGCCTGCCTCTTTGTAGGTTATGTGGAACAATCCCTCTTCCGTACCTACACTGGCCCTAAACCCCACCTCTTCCTCCGTTACATTGATGACTGCATCGGCGCCGCCTCGTGCTCCCACGAGGAGCTCGAACAGTTCATCCACTTCACCAACACCTTCCACCCCAACCTGAAGTTCACCTGGACCATCTCCAACACTTCTCTCTCCTTCCTGGACTTCTCTGTCTCCGTCTCGGGCAACCACCCAGAAACAGATGTCCATTTCAAGCCCACTGACTCCCACAGCTACCTGGAATACACCTCCTCCCACCCACCCTCCTGCAAAAATGCCATCCCCTATTCCCAATTCCTTCACCTCCGCCGAATCTGCTCCCAGGATGAGACATTCCACTCCCGCACATCTCAAATGTCCTCATTCTTCAAGGACCGCAACTTCCCCCCGACAGTGGTCGAGAACGCCCTCGACCGTGTCTCCCGCATTTCCCGAAACACATCCCTCACGCCCCGTCCCCGCAATAATAACCAAAAAAGAATCCCCCTCGTCCTCACATACCACCCCACCAACCTCCGGATCCAACGCATCATCCTCTGACACTTCCGCCATCTGCAATCAGACCCCACCACCAAAGACATTTTTCCCTCCCCACCCTTATCTGCCTTCCGGAGGGACCACTCCCTCCGAGACTCCCTTGTCCGCTCCACACTCCCCTCCAGCCCCACCACACCCAGCACTTTTCCTTGTAACCGCAGGAAGTGCTACACCTGCCCCCACACCTCCTCCCTCACCCCAATCCCAGGCTCCAAGAAGACTTTCCACATCAGGCAGATGTTCACCTGCACATCTGCCAATGTGGTATACTGCATCCGCTGTACCCGTTGTGGCCTCCTCTACATCGGGGAAACCAAGTGGAGGCTTCGGGACCGCTTTGCAGAACACCTGCGCTCAGTTCGCAACAAACAACTGCATCTCCCAGTCGCGAACCATTTCAACTCCCCCTCCCATTCCTCAGATGACATGTCCATCCTGGGCCTCCTGCAATGCCACAGTGATGCCACCCGAAGGCTGCAGGAACAGCAAATCATATTCAGCCTGGGAACCCTGCAGCCCAATGGCATCAATGTGGATTTCACAAGCTTCAAAATCTCCCCTCCCCCAACCGCATCCCAAAACCAGCCCAGCTCATCTCCACCTCCCTAACCTGTTTTTCCTCTCCCCTCAATCCCGGTGTGTTTTGTTGGCAAACCCCCATCTCCTATCTACTAACATCATCCCGCCCCCTTGACCTGTCCGTCCTCCCTGGACTGACCTATCTCCTCCCTACCCCGCTACCTACACTCACCTTTACTGGCTCCATCCCCGCCTCTTCGACCTGTCTGCCTCCTCTCCACCTATCCTCTCCTCTATCCATCCTCTATCCGCCTCCCCCTCTCTCCCTATTTATTTCAGAACCCTCTTCCCCTCCCCCCTTTCTGATGAAGGGTTTAGGCCCGAAATGTCAAGTTTTCCTGCTCCTATGATGCTGCTTGACCTGCTGTGTTCATCCAGCCCCACGCCTTGTTATCTAAGTTACGGTGTGTTATGTTGGCAAAGCCAACAAAAAAAATGAATGTTTTTCTCAGTTCATGTGGTCAAAAGACCCCAAGCCCAAAACGACATTCTAAATTGACCCACAGCTGGAGAGATTGGGCTTAACAGTAAAATTGGCCAAATTAAAATTAAACAGCATCCAGCAGCTATCAGTTACAGGGAACAGTGGAAACCAAGGTCAAAGAGGTCACAAAGGGTTGGGGGGAACCAGTTACAACCAGCCCAAGGGTTGTGATTTGGAGAGGTAACGATCAGACTTTCTGGCACCTTGACTTCCAGCCTGTGCCAAAGGATGTTCACTTTACACCTCGCTGGCATAGCAACAGTGATGGGTGTTGGCATGACCCTATTGGAAGATATGAACCCACGCTGGGTGCCAGGGCGGCATGGTGGCTCAATAGTTAGCACTGCTGCCTCACAGCACCAGAAACCCATGTTCAATTCCACCCTTGGGCGACTGCCTTTGTGGAGGTTTGCACATTCTCCCCATGTCTGTGTGGGTTTCCTCCGGGTGCTCCGGTTTGTTCCACATTCCAAAGATGTGCAAGCTAGGTGGATTGGCCATGGAAAATTGCCTGTAGTGTTGAGGGATGTGTAGATTAGGTGGGTTATAGGGGGATGGGTCTGGGTGGAATGCTCTGAGGGCCAGTGTGGACTCATTGGGCCAAAGGGCCTGTTTCCACACTGTCGGGATTCTATGATTCTTAGAACACCGCCCGTGACCCCATTGGCCAAAGATGACAGAACCTTCCGGAAGTTCCGGGACGAGGACGCTAAAAATGCACACCTGGAAGCCATTCCCTCAACAAAGACTAGTACATAGTCTCACACTGGAAGACCATGCAGCAACGCAAGAAGGCCCAGGAGAAGATCTGCTCTGCTCTGTGAGACCCACTTTTGTGCAACAGAGCCAGACCTACATCAAAGAAGGAGATTCCAAAAACCCAGCTCATAACACATGGATCGTTGTAGAAAATATACTGTCTCAGATGGAGAGAGATAGGTAGAGAATAAATATTGGAGGAATTTGGGAAATGCTCACATGGTGTTTTTAAAAAGGGACATTTTATCATCAAAAGTGATTGAACAGCAAGTCAAATTCTGCCTTCCATGATCTGCTCTACCAGCAAAGGTGTTTGGGTAAAGTGTTTTTAATACATGAACTGCTCAAAGTGTCCAAAGCAGCCACTAAGAACATCTTTCTCTTGGCTTCCTTGCAATTATGTTGTTTCAAGGAGCATAAACTATTTTCATCAGAGAACAAAAATGATGGTAAGATGTTTTTGACACAGTCTTAAAATCAAAGCTAGATTCTTCAATGTAAAGTCGAGATGCTTCTCAGGAATAACAAATTACTACGTATTAATAAGAAAAGGAACAGGCCATTCGGCCCACTACACAAAAGGTTCACCCCACCTCTCTCCATCAAACTCTCGCAATATATCCTATTATGCTGTTTTCTCTCATGTGCTTATCTGTTTTCCCTTTAAATTTCTGCATAAGCCACTTGATGTGGTAGTAAGTTCAACATTCTAACTGTTGTCCAGGTAAAGAAATCTTTCCCAAATTTCTTGTTGGATTTATTGCTGACTCTCCTATATTTCTGACAGCAAATTCTATTATTGTGCAGGAATAGAACTTTCACTCCAAAATTCTACTGAGGTTGGAGGTCAACACAAAAATATCAAAATTTGAGGTTAATATATTTGCTCATGACTAATCCTGTATCACAATCCCATTTACCTGCCTTTGTTCTATAACCCTTGATTCCTACGAATATTTGCAGGACAGGAACTATCTGTGCATATGTCAGCAGAAAAGCTAAATATAAAGTAGAAAAAAACACAGCAATGAAGGAATGAAATGCTTGATCAGTGAGAAAGAAAATTGCCTTATGGAGCAAAGCTTTCTAAACCTTTAGGTACATTCACATACCACCTTTGAACATTCAAAGAGGTTTCACAAGAACATAATCATTCTATGGATAGGTCTGTGCCCAGGAAGGACCTGTGAAGACTGGTTGCCAAAAGAATGGTTAGAGTGGCTGGTTTTTAAAGACCTTTAAAATCAGGAAACAGAAGTGGGGAACAGGAACCCAGAATTTCCTGGGACATAAACAGTCAAAAGAATGGGGGCACCAAAACTGGAGTATTTGAAGTCATTGATAGAAAATCTGAGTTGGAGGAACTTGGAGTTCATGGAAAGCTGTGAGGTTAAAGGAGGTTGCAAAGACATGAAGCAGGCAAGACTAAGAAGAGTTACTGTCAATGGACCCATACTTCCCTGGTAAACCACTTAGAAGGTGTTAGCAGCAGCGAGGGGCATTAGACAGCTCTTCCTAGAAACTTGGCTCTAATACTATAGACGATCAAGAAAACTTTTACTGCTAGGATCCATTATTCTAGAGAAGTATATGATAAAGTAAAAAAGAAGATGAACAACTATCATTAGCATTTACAAAGACAAGGATAAAAAACTATCAATCTGCTGTTGAAATGTTCATTATGCTTATGAACTGCAAATCCAGGGCTCTGAAATTGAGTTAGGTTTGTTAGTGTACATTTAAGAGAATTGGTTTCTGTAAGAAGAATGGGGAATATTGTAACAGACATACACTTTAGGCATACTCAAGTTGTATATTAAAAATGAAGGCTTGTATAGAACAGGAAGATATCACTTTCATCAATTCGGCCAGCTCAGAACTTAAAAACCAAATACACAGTTCACAAACCAATATCACTCAATTGATTTCTTGTCAAGGGCCTGTCCAATACCCTCTTAAAATTATGGATGTTAGCAGCCTTAATTGTCTCCTTCACTATTCCAGACATTCATCACCCTCTGAATTAAATCGCTATATTTTATCCATCCACTTACCTTGCCCACTTTGCAGCTTCATTCTATAATTCTTAATGTTATTTGATTATTGGGAATCAGAAGATCCCTTATGGACAGTACTGTGGCTGTATCTATGCTCTATAGACTGCTACAGTTCAGGAAAGTGGTGAAGTTACCTCATCATCATATTCTGTGTCACAGTTTTTGGAATGGACAATAAATACTGCCTTACCAAGCACAAAAGGGCGGCACGGTGGCTCAGTAGTTAGCTCTGTTACATTACAGTGCCAGGGACCTGGATTCAATTCCGGCCTTTGGTGACTGCGCAGCATTTGTACATTCTCCCCATGTCTGCATGGATTTCTGCTGGGTGCTACCCCTTTCCTCCCATGGTCCAAAGATGTGCAGGTTGGGTGGACAAGCCATACTAAATTAGTCATTGTTTCCAGAGATACTTAGGCTAGATGGGTTACCCATGGTTAATGTGGTGTCCCAGGAATAGGATAAGAGGGTGGGTCTGGGTTGGATTCTCTTTGGAGGGCAGGTATGGGTTGAATAGGCCAAATGGCCTGCTTCCACACTGTAGGGATTCTATGAACTAACAGATCTTGAGAATGGGCAGAACTGGTACAGACTGAGCTCCAGATATCTAACTTCAAAGGTACACTTCTTGCTCTGGTATCCAGGCCTTTAAAAGTGTCTCTTCAAAATAGATATCAGTTTCTCTAAAGATAAGATAAATATAGAAAATATTGAAAAACCTCAGCAGGTCTGACATCTAGAGAGAGAGACACAGATTTAACATTTCAGATTGATGATCTTTCATCAAGTCATGGACTTAAAATTTAACCTTGCTTTTACAAATATCAGTTTGTAACCAATCAGCATTCCTCACTTTTGCAATATAAATTGTGATCATTTGAAATTTGGTATTCTTGCATTTTGTCCTGATAATTGCAAGATTAAAAAAATTGGCAGCATGTTTCTCTTTTCATTTCCTTTCCAGCCAAAACCTTCCTTTTCACTCAGATGCTGATGCTGCCTGACTTGCTGAGTATTTCCAGCATCTCAGATTGCCATCATCCAGACTGTTTGATTTTGTAAATGTGAGCTATCTGTCACATCTCAGACAGTTGCCTGTCACTGCTCCTCAAATAGATTGAAGACAACAACAGGCACATCTTAGAGATGGAGCAAGGAATCTTCACGGTAGCCACAAGATCATTTAGAAGCAATGACGTTTCTCTTTCTTTTGCCTTCAATACTAAGAACTTCAGTTCAGGGTGATACTGACATTAACAGCAGCAGCATACTTAGGAATAAAGGAGCAAATGACACGTCCTTCAGCTCTTTGACTTTGCTTCGCTATTCACTTAGATCCTGTCTAATTCACACGATAACAATATGTCTCCCTTTATTAGTCTTTACTGTTTATCTTTCGAGACCTTCACTTAAAGAAATATGTTGATCTCAGCCTTGTAAATTTCAATTGACTCAATGGGATGAGAAGACAGCAGTCCCTTCACAATATCAGTAATGGAAATGATACTCATGAATATCTGGATTTTGTATTCCCTAAATGATAGTTTTTTAATTGATGATGATGAAGGCAGAGTGGTATACATGGACTTTAGTAAAGCCTTTGACAAGGTTCCACACAGTAGACTAATTAGTAAATTTTGATCACAAGGGATTCCGGGAGAGCTTGCCAATTGGATACAAAATTGACTTGGAGACAGAGAGTGGTGGTGGAGTGTTGCTTTTCAGACTGGAGGCCTGTGACCAGCAGTGTTTTGCAGGAATCGATGATGGGTTCAATTTTGTTTGTGATTTATATAAATGATTCGGATAAGAATGTAGGAAGCATGGTTCGTAAATTTGAGGACGACACCAAAATTGGTGGTACAGTTCACAGAGAAGAAGGTTGTCTAAGATTACAAACAGATCTTGACCAATTGGGTCAATGGGCTGAGAAGTGGCAGATGGAGTTTAATTTGGATAAATGTGAGGTATTGCATTTTGGTAAAACAAACAAGGAGAGGGCTTATACAGTTAATGGTAGGGCCCTGTGTAGTGCCAATAAACAGAGAGACCTAGGGACAAAAACAGCAGTTGCTGGAAAAGGTCAGCAGGTCTGTCAGCATCTGTGTAGAAAAAAATCAGAGTTAACATTTCGGGTCTGGTGACCCTTCCTCAGAACTGAAGAGAGTTCTGAGAAAGGGTCACCAGACCCGAAAAGTTAACTGTGATCTTTTTCATCACAGATGCTGCCAGACCTGCTGAGCTTTTCCAGCAACTTCTGTTTTTATTCCTGACTTAGAGCATCCACAGTTCTTTCGGTTTTTATTTAGAGAGACCTAGGGGTTCAGGTACATAACTCTTTGAAAGTTGCATCATGGGTAGACAGATTGGTTGAGAAGGTGTTTGCGACATGATGTTGAGGTCGTACACGACATTGGTGAGGCCACTTTTGAAGTATTGTGTGCAATTCTGGTCACCTTGCTGTAGGAAAGATATTAAATACGAGGGGGTTCAGAAAAGATTTACCGGGATACTGGTGTGTGTGTGTGTGTGTGTGTGTGTGTGTGTGTGTGTGTGTGTGTGTGTGTGTGTGTGTGTGTGTGTGTGTGTGTGTGTGTGTTAGAGTGTGTGTTTGTGTGTGTTAGAGTGTGTGTGTG